>CM007339.1:0-91100 GCA_000333855.2 Endotrypanum monterogeii
CCCTAACCCTAACCCTAACCCTAACCCTAACCCTAACCCTAACCCTAACCCTAACCCTAACCCTAACCCTAACCCTAACCCTAACCCTAACCCTAACCCTAACCCTAACCCTAACCCTAACCCTAACCCTAACCCTAACCCTAACCCTAACCCTAACCCTAACCCTAACCCTAACCCTAACCCTAACCCTGACCCTAACCCTGACCCTGACCCTGACCCGCCCAAGCCCCCGCCCCAACAATGGAGGCCCCAACAGCACCCGTAACAGTGTCTGGGGCATGTCGCAACCCCCAAGGAACACCCCAATTACGACCCCAGCCCATGGGGGTCACCCCAAGCCTTCCATGGAAACCGGCCCCGAGGGGCCTTGGGGAGGTCCTAGGCAAGGGGGTCCAGAGGCTTTTTTTGGGTCAACCTGTAAACGCCGCGCCAAAGCCCGAACACACATTAAAGAACCCCTAATAAACCATGCAGGCGCCATCTATTCGGGTAGCGGGGGGCAAAGGACATGGTCGAAAATTGCCCTCGGCGGGGGTCCGCCGGGTCGGGTCGGGCCCCCGAAGACGCCCTCGGCGAATCCTTGGGCCGAAACAAAAAGCAGCGTACGCCGGAAAGCGAGGCAACAGAACAAAGGAGACGCACGGCATACGGGCCGGCCCCTGGGCCGAACCAAATGCCACACGGCAAAAGCACGAGCTCCAAACAAGGCACCCCGCGCCAAAGGCATCGAAACAGCCACGGGGAGAACAAAGCGAAACGCGGTGGAATCAAAAAAAAAAAGATTGGTGTGCAAGTCTCCCTCCCCCACACCTCCGGTGGAAAAAAAAATAATTTGATACAGGACACACTGCGGCGCCTGTGCAGAGGCGGACGAAATGACCCAAGAGGATGAGAGGGGCAGAATTGTCATATGAGCCTGCTCAGTGACGGGGCTTACTTTTGTATCGAGAGTCCGTCGGAGACGGGAGCGACCGAGCCAACATTGAGATGGAGAAAGGCGATTGTGAAACAGCGAATGTGCGCCGAGACAAACTAAACTATACAACAACTATTAGTTGAGATGTCTGAAGCGAGCACGAGATGGTGTACGCCGCGTTTCTGAATGGGCTGCATCGGTTTCTCTCGCAGTGCCTAATTGTTCTATGTGCTTCGTGGCGGTTGCTCGGTCTAGGTAATATCTAAAGGCAGCATAAATTGTGGGGAGGTTGAAGGCGTGGTGTACGTGAGAGAGGAAGGATATGTAAAAACTCAAAATGTTGGGGGCATAATTTCTGTCGGTGTTGTGCGCCAAAGGCACCTCCATAAACCAAGAGAAATGGCTGTGTGCGTCGAGAGAATTCGTTATTTCGTTTTCTCTGAGAACACTAACAGCTGCTTTCACGTAATGAGCTAACGCGGGGATGCAGCGAGTGCAGCACGTCTAAGAAAAAAATAGTGCATCAATGCAGTAAAAACAATGGGTGTCTATTTGTTTTTTTTTTCATACGTACTGGAATGAACGTGCCGTAATAATAATAATAATATTGGCCCATACCTGAAAGAGCAGCGTGCAGTAAAGGGCGGGAGATGCGGAGCAAAGCAACAAATAGACACGGCGACAATCACTCTTGAGAATTTGGGTGGTCGCTGAGCAAAAGAGTCAATATAAAAGAAGCAGGAGAACGGACAATGTGGGTTTTCTGGTTGCGAAGTCCAAAGAATGTGATGCGGAGTGCTTCACCGCCTAACAGCTTATAATGGTCCCGGGGCACGGTAACGACCTACATCTCACGTCGAACAAACACTGTTTAGATAACGTTGAACTGCAAAAGAAAGAAACCGACCAGTGCGATGATGAGGAAAACGCAGCACACGTACAAGAAGCAGTTCATAGGCTTAGTGTCCTTCATCAATTTGCCGATTCGTCGGTTTATAGTACGGAGTTTCTGGGAATTTTTGTCCATGGTAATCTCTGTTTTATCTAGCATCTCGTTTTGCATGTTAATTTGCGTGCCGATTTGCAGGGCTAGTTCATGCAACCTACCAACGCCAGCTTTGATGCGATCTAGACCAGCGTCGATCTTTGCGTCTTGCGCAGCGATGGTCTTCATCTGCTCTGCGGTTTGCTCGTGGTCCTGAAGGCGCCCACCACCGGTGGTATTATCCACTAACACAACATCGTTGAGCCCCACCGAATCCTCGTCGCCGTTGTCTTTCCGTCGAAAGCCCAGTAGCTGCTGACGTAACTGAGCACGCTTACCAAGCTGCATTTCCTCCACAGCGTTGATCTGCTTCTTCCCAACTTCGTGGCGCTGCGAGTCCATTTCTTTAAGATTCTCCAGTGTGACCACGCAGTTGTGGTATTGCAATCGGCGTCCCTCGTAGTTACTCTCTAATAGACGAACCTTTTTCTCACTGGGTTTCTTTTTCTTGTTCTCTTTTGCCAGTCGGTGCTCAGCCTCGTCGACTAGGCTTTTCATCCCCTTCAGTGTTTCTTCCATAGAACGCAACCGTTTGTGAATCTCGTTGGACTGCTCGATGGCCATACGATCCTGTCCGTGTTCTCGGCAACCCTTATTGCGCTCACTAATGTCTTCCTTGGTCTTTGTGGCCATCCTAACGAAGGAATTCGTCATGTCCTGAAAGGGGTCCCCAGAGGTTGTTTGGTTTTGTTCCTCATCTTTGGCACCAGCTTTGGCTCGAACACGGTGAAGGCGACGGATAGTGTCGCGCAAGGTGGAGCGCATCAGCCCATCGGTGTTCGGTATATAATCCATTGCAGCTGCCTTCATGACAAAGTGATCCCTCGACACGGGGACAGTGCTGTGCTATGCCCAAAGTCCAATGCTGAATACAGGTATATATATATATATATATATATATACACATACGGATGACAAGAAGCGGATCGCAAGACGCTTCGTAAATGAATCTTCTGGTGGGGTTTTAATCAATCCGCGCACCAAGGTGTATTGATAGGAGTGGGGATTGCTACCGCAGCTCAAAGCTTGCATAGTAGCAGAATGAAAGATAAAAAGACAGGATCACGAGTCAATCAGACAGCCGCGATAAAGAGCCGTAACGACAAGGATCGTCGACAGATAAGCCGGAAGGAGAGTGGAGAAAAAAGAAAGAGGAAGCCATCCAGCGATACATCACAGCGAAATCAGGTTCATTCCCCTGCTGCACTCAAGGCTGGAAAGCCATGCAAAGGCTTTACAGTTGAGAGATGGCGACCCGCCGTCGCACTATCACACAGTCGACACTCGAAGAAAATGTACTGACGCAAGCGACTGGGAGCAAAAAAAAAGCCTAAACAAGGATACCCAGCCTTTATAAGAGATGATAGTTTTTTTTGTTTTTTTGAGAAGCACAGCAAGCAGGGAGATCAGCGCACACAGCATGCAAGACACCAAGCAAGAAACACGGGAGAGGCAGTCAAACCAGAGCTGTGTGGCAATCATGGTGACCTCGAACTGCTGTCGCAGCCTTGCGCACGCTATTGATTGTCTTTCTGAGCATTTACCCCGCCACGATTCCGTTTTTTTTTCCCGGCCCTCTCCCTGACCGTAAGTCGATGTTGTTGTTTTCTCCTTTGTCTTCTTCTCGTTGATTTTACTTACAATAAAAAAAAACGCAGACACACAGACAACCTTCTCTTTGCCCGATGCACGTAACTGCGGGAAACTCTTCTTTACAGGAACATGTGCACCAAAGGAGAACTGAGCAGTATCCTTTACTCTCACATGTGTTCTATAAGAAGGCGCGGAGATAGTGGTCTTCTGGATGGGGAAAAAAGGAGAAGAGAGCGTTGTCTCATACATGGTGCAGTCATGAATTTAGTTCTTCCGATTTTAGAAAGTTTCGGTCGCCTAATTGCTTCCCATCTTCTCACATTTCCCTTCCAAAAACATATTTCGAGTTGAGGAATGGGGAGTTACCCTCATACCTCAGCTCAAGGCTTCCTCATTCTTTGGTCTTACCTACCACACACCACCGCCATTTGTCTGCTGAGGAGCACGGTTAAACGGTACGGCAGACTGCTGACGAAGAGCCGTCTCAGGCCCTTCACCGGAACGGAACCGAACAGGAAACGCATTGCTGGGAGCACGTTGGTGCGCAAGAGGGACAGTGGAGGGGTATGAGTTGTAAGGCGACTGTGCTTGGGCACCGGCGAAAGGTCGAGAAACCGGCGCGCGCTCTGAGACGCTGTTCCAGTAGTCAAACTGGCCTGCCGATGGCCAAGCCTGCTGCTGTTGCTGCTGCGGTGGCTGTTGGATACGGGAGTCAGTGCCAAGAGACCATTGCCGTGCCCCCAAGTTTGCAGTGTCAGGACGGTAGACAGCATGCTGCTGAACAGTCGGAGGAGGGGTGGGAGGTTTGCCTGCATGCGCGGAGAAGATATACAGACCACGCTGAGTGTCTGCCATGTGCGTCACACGGGGAGGAAGCTTCACAGACGCTACGCGCTCGATTTCCAGAACGTAGTGCGGCGCGATCACGGAAAGAGGCAACGACGGTTCAGGAATGGGTTCCATCTCCACCATGGCGGGAGCTTGAACCGTGTTGATCACCACTTCCTCTTCCGACGACTCTTCCACTTGAGCGGGTGCGGGCTGCTGCACAGGTTCGGACTGGACCTCCAGCGGTGCTTCCTTCTGAGGAGCGCAAATTTCTTTAGAAGCGTGCCCTTCTGCAGCCGCATTGGCGCGCTGGCGCACCATATCCGCGAACGATGGACCGTTGCCATTCTTTGCCCACGTCGAGCCCGACGCAAGATCTCCTTTCAAGAGCACAATGGGCCTATGCGCCTTCTCTTCAGCAGCTGGCTTGCTTCTCTCAGTACCAGAAGCAGGCCCTGTCTGCGGGCGACGCGGGCGCTCTTGTCGCTCTGGGCGATCAGCGCGTTCAGGGCGATCAGGGCGATCAGGACGATTACGGCGATCACCGCGCTCGCCACCCTCACGACGTTCCATGTTCTCACGGCGGTCGCCATTGCCACGGCGGTCAACATTCTCACGGCGGTCAGTATTCTCACGGCGGTCAGCATTCTCACGGCGGTCAGCATTCTCACGGCGGTCAGCATTCTCACGGCGGTCAGCATTCTCATGGCGGTCTGCGTTGCCACGGTTGTCCCCATTGCCGCGTTGGTCCCTATTGCCGCGGTGGTCCCCATTGCCGCGGTGGTCCCTATTGCCGCGGTGGTCCCTATTGCCACGGTTGTCTGTGGTATCATGACGACGCTGCGAGCGTTCAAGGGGTGCACTACTGGAATTTCCGGTGGCTGCCTTCGTCATGTTTCGCTCCCTCGGGGCCTGGCGAGCCTCTGGTTTCGGGCTTCCGCTCATTTTCAAGAAAAACTAGCACCTGCTTGCTCTGGAGGTTTTCTTTTTGGCAGCTTCGTCCAACGTGGGAAATGGTGCTTCTTGCAAAAAAAGGAAGAAGGTTAAATAGCAACAGCTAAGAGAGATTGCGTTTGTTCACTAGCTGTTCGGTGTGGGTGCGTCACCAAGAGTCAATAACAACGTGTGTACATATCGAGGAGGAGATAGAAAGTGTGTCGAGTGGCAGAGGGGAAAAAGGAATAGAGCCTGAAAAAAAAAAAGCAAACATCCCTATGTGGCAAGTGCTCGAGACACACCTCTGAATCCACGAAAGATAATGGACCGTAAGGTAGAGAAAGACAGCTTTTCGATGGAGAATCAAAACGTCTGGATAAGACAGCCAGATGACCCACGGCTGTCGACAACGCGCGCTGTCCTCGTTTTTTTTTTTTTCACGCGGTGAGAGGGCTAGACGTGCTTACATCGCATCCCAACCTAATCTCTGCGCCGGCAAGATTAATTGTTCTACTTTTTTTTGTCCAGTACGCTGTCACAAACACTTCATGTTGAAAGAGGAAGGTAGAGAAGCAAATATCATCAAAAAAGAAAAATTTCATCTATGAAGGGAAAGAGTCAAGCATATGCATGACACACACCACTGAATGGGAGAAAGAAGAGGGGCCGCGCTGTAGGCACTGAAAGCAGCGTCTACGGCAGCCGCCTTCCCCTACCCCCGTGGCGTTCGCCAAGCTAGCCTAACGGGTGGAGTTCGACACAGCCTTCGTGCCCTCAGCCATGGCGTGCTTCGCGAGCTCAGCCGGCAACACAAGGCGCACCGCCGTCTGCACCTCGCGCGCGCCCAACGTGCGCTTTTTGTTCGTGCGAACAATCGACGCAGCCTCTGTCGCAATGCGCTCGAACACGTCGTTGACGTACGAGTTCATGATCTTCATTGTGCGGCTCGACATCGACATCTGGCTGTTGATCGCCTTCAGCGAGCGGTTCACGTACACGTTCCACGAGCGCTTCGGCTTGCGGTGCGACTTGCGCGCGGCGGCAGCCTTGCGGGGAGCACGACGGGGAGAGGCCATTGTAACGCGAGGAGTTGGGAGAAGAATACAAGAGCGGGATTGGCTGGGTAGCAATGAGAGACTGGGAAGCTATCACCAAACGTGGATGCTCAAAGAAAGTAGAGAATTTGTGGGAAGAGAAGGGAAAGTTGAGCGGCGAAATAGTATGTGCATTGAAGCCAAGAAATTTCCACACGAGCCTTACAGCAGAAGAAATTCTTTTTTGAAGAATCTGTTCCGCTATGTCTTTTCTCGCAGCGTCGGTCGGGAATACAGACGAACATAACTATACCCGGTGGCCTTAGGAGACGAGTTGTACATGTGTGTTGGGAAAGAACAAAAGAGCCTCACCTCATAAGGGTTTGTTGCGATTGTTTTGCCTGCCGGCTAGCGCACACCACTCATAACGCGTGGTAAACGGTGCAGGAAAAGATTGAAGAAAAGGGGACTAAAAAAAAAATTCATCTATGAAGGGAAAGAGTCAAGCATATGCATGACACACACCACTGAATGGGAGAAAGAAGAGGGGCCGCGCTGTAGGCACTGAAAGCAGCGTCTACGGCAGCCGCCTTCCCCCACCCCCCTGGCGTTCGCCAAGCTAGCCTAACGGGTGGAGTTCGACACAGCCTTCGTGCCCTCAGCCATGGCGTGCTTCGCGAGCTCAGCCGGCAACACAAGGCGCACCGCCGTCTGCACCTCGCGCGCGCCCAACGTGCGCTTTTTGTTCGTGCGAACAATCGACGCAGCCTCTGTCGCAATGCGCTCGAACACGTCGTTGACGTACGAGTTCATGATCTTCATTGTGCGGCTCGACATCGACATCTGGCTGTTGATCGCCTTCAGCGAGCGGTTCACGTACACGTTCCACGAGCGCTTCGGCTTGCGGTGCGACTTGCGCGCGGCGGCAGCCTTGCGGGGAGCACGACGGGGAGAGGCCATTGTAACGCGAGGAGTTGGGAGAGGTAAGATAGAATGCTGGTTGGTTGCTGGTTGAAGAAGCCGCGAACTGAGAATCTGTTGGTGTGATGAGTGTCCAGTGTACATTTTCAGCACCGAAAATAACACCAGTCGAAGAGGTACCAAAATCAAAAAGACGAGGAAAAGAAAGTGGAGGAAGAGCAACACGTCGGGAGGCTGCCCCCAGACCCAGGCACACACTCAACAAGCCACAGCAAGCGTCCCTTTCTTGAGGACGATAATTGTGAACATATTGTGCACTGTTCCCCGCCACCGGTACCACCACCACCGCTGCCACTGTTGCGTTTGCGACGTTTCGTCTGTGGTCAGACAGCACGGCGACCAGGGTATGGTAAGATGGGGAAAGAGAGAATAGGTCACAAAAAAAAAAACATCCGCGATAATAGTTGAGGGCGGGACGCGAGTGTTTTCAACACAGCTGCAGAACCTACGCACTAATCATCGGTATAGGAACTCTAACTATGTGTCCACCCGACAGGAGACTTGTTTTTTTTTGTCCAAAGATGCATCAAGATAAAAATGAAAAAAAAAAGTGAGAATAAAAACAAAGAAAAGACAGACGAAACGGCCGTTGAGTTAGTGCAATGAGGCACGCTCTGCTTTCTCAACCTCACGCAGCAGCTTTCTCGGCAAGCATCTCGGCGTGCTCGTCTGTCGGATCGCGGCTGGGCTCCGTGTCCGCCCAGAGATCGGGGGTGAGGAAGCCGTAGGTCTTGCGCAGGGCGTAGAAGGTGGCCATGATCAGATTGCCATGGGTGCGTGTCTTGCCACAAGAGCTCGTGTACACGTCCTCGACACCGGCGAACTCAAGGATCTTCTTCGGCACGGGGGCAGCAACGATACCTGTACCGCGGGGCGCGGGCACGAGGCGGACGGCAACGGAACCGCATTTGCCGGTCACCTTCATCGGAATCGTGTGAGGCTCACCGATCCTGTTACCCCAGTAGCCGCGGCGGACCGGCACGATGTTGAGCTTGGCTGCAATCATCGAGGCGCGAATCGCCAGCGACACCTCCTTGCCGACGCGAGAGCCAATGCCGATGTGGCCGTTGCCGTCTCCAACGACGTTGAAGGCCTTGAAGCGCGTGCGCTGGCCGGCTGATGTAGCCTTCTGCACGGGGTAGATCTTCATCATCTCGTCACGAAGCTGGCCCTCGGCGATGAGGGTGTCAACGATCTGGTGCTCCTTGATGGGCATCGAGAAGAGGAAGATCTCCTCCAGAGAGGTGACCTTGTGCGCCTTCACGAGGCGGCCCAGCTTGGTGCACGGAACCCACTCCTTCTCCTCACCAGGGCCCCCACGGCCACGACCACGGCCGCCGCGACCACGTCCTCCACGACCACGGCCGAAACCGCGTTCAGCGCGGGGAGCCTCTGCAACGGGCGCCTCGTGAGCGGGCTGATTGTCTGCCATAGCTTCTTTTCCTAACGAAAGGCATTGTTTTTTGTGTAGTAGGGGACAGATTTGTGTGTACAAGAGAGCACAGGTACGCCAAGACGAGAGAAATAGTCGGCACCAGCACAGGGAGGTGATAATGCACGAGAAAAGCGGTATGAGTAAGGAGGCAAGGAGTAGTTCGTAGTATTGACTAATAGAGGACCCAAAGGGGAAGACTGCATCGTATTTGCTTTAGTGGGGAAAACGAGGAGAAGCGGCCGATTTTTTTCACCTTCATAATACACTGCTTTCCTCATGAGCATACGCAAGTACGCGTAGAAACGCGGCTTCCTCCAGTCTTTTCTGATACGGCTACAGATGACATGAAAAAATGTGAGAGTGCAAGTCTGAGTGATCGACTGAGGAGTCCAGAAAAAAAAAAAGTTTCCTGGAAAGCGTGGACACAAGTAGCACGAGGACCCTCCCACTATAAGAGTGAAAACAAATAGATACGCACACCTTCGAATGTGTACAACGCACTTCATGTGAGGCGATGACTTCACATTGTTGAAGCAGCTCGGCGTGCGCACACTAGCGCGTGTGCTTGCGGTGCACCCTAATCCCTGACAATCAGTGGTTGGTGATCAATAGTGAAGCAAACAAAATCCGACAAACAAACATTCAAACAGACACGCACACGCATACACACACACACACACACACACACACACAGAGAAGCAGGAAAGCACATCACAGGCATTATACATGCCACTTTCCTTGTAGGTGCCAGAAATTCGAGGACAAGTACAAAAAAAAAAGAGACTTGATTCCCGTCATCTGCCGCTGCCTCGCCTATCACCCGAGAAATAGAGCAAAGAGGGTGGAATGGAAAGCGTCAACAACAGCATGGAGGGCACATGTGGGTGTCAAGGACACCTATAAGAGTTGCCAGGCTCATAAAGTCTGACCATGAAGGAAGTATAGTCAGAGGAGCAAAGCAACGCGAAGAGAAAGGAAAAGGAAGAAGACACTTTTTTTTTGTGAAAACCTAAGCGTAAATTAGATAGAGCTGGTCCGCGCATACAAAGAGGAAGTTAGGTGATGTGTGAGGGTTGTAGAATGAGCACCCACAAACAAACAAAAAAAAAGCTGGATGACACAAGTAACTGTGACTAGCCTCCTCCCACATCTGCAGCACTAACGAGCCTGGACACTAGCGGTGGCGGTCTAACAAACATGAAACAGAAAGATACAGGAGGCATCCCCACCACCATCACCAACCTGCCCCCCCCCATATCGGTGAAAAAACCTCACGATGCCCAAGACTCACAATGAAACCGATACTTGGCCGAATACGTAGTTGCAAAGGGAAAAAAGTCAAGCACACCAGAGCAGGAAAGCAATCCGTACCATCAACCACCCATCCCCTTCATCACCCCCCCCAATCACTGCACCTCCTCTCCCCAAGTCCCCTGAAGAGTTGTCGCGCATTACACTCTTTCTCAAGCGCGTCATGCATTCGTATAGAATTCTTTTCGGACCGTGCACTATCAGTGGTGGTAACGCAGCAACACAACTCAGGGTCGATGAAAGCCATTGGGAAATGAAGAAAAAAAAGCATACAAGGGCTACGCGAGGAAAGTAGAGCAGAGGGACAAAAGCAAACCAAAAACGTTTTAATGGGGGGAGGCTAAAACGGAGTTCAAGAAAACGCCAAACATCAAAAAGATACGACACTACAGCTTCGTGATGCGTTCTGCAAGGCGCAGGAAATTGCCCGGTACGAGACCCCGACGACCTTGAGTCGAGTAGTTCCCTTCTTCGACTGCCATAGCCTCGCACCAGCCGCCCTCGGAATAATCCTCCACGACAAACTCGTCTCCCGCTCTGAAGCTCAACTGCGACCCATCAGCAGCCGGAGCGCGGTAGTCGTAAAGCGCATAGTATACTCGACGGAAACCGTTGCGATCACGTTGCCGCGGTGCCTGCACGGATCTGTACAGGTCATTTGAGTTGCACGTCGACCCAGATGCCTCCGAGAGCAGCTCCCCTCTGTCCTGACCTTCGTCCGTCAACTGCGACTCAGCGTCGCTGGTGTGAAGGCTTATCTCATACTCATCCTGGCTGGCGAACTGTCCGTATGCACTCTCCCTTACGCCTTTGATGCGACGACGAGCTTGGGGCGGCTTTGCACGCTGACGCGTGGCGATCCCGTAGACGATTTCACCCAAAATAAAGAGAGCAATGCACAGGAGCCACGTTCGCCACTTACTGAGACCGTTGCTTGCGGCGGTGACAACCTGTTGGGTTCCTGAAGCACCTGTTGCCACGACTGGCGCCTTGGCTACCGCAGCACTGAGGGGGTAATTCGCACTCATTCCCATTCCTGGCATCCGCTCTTGTGTATTTGAGAAGGCACGCACAGCCTTCATGCTATAGTAGGTACCAAAGCACACGCCAAAAAGCTCCATGGCAGAGCGAAGGCTCTGAACGAGGACGTTGGTTAAATGACCAGCGATTTCCATACGGGCCTGCAGACGCGCTTGACGGTGCTGCTCTCGCTGCTGCCGAATGAGCTGCCGCTCTTTTTTGTGCTCTGCTTGGATGCGGCGGCTACGCTCTTCGGACGACTCGTTCAGCGGCGGCAACGGGGCGCCGTGCTGGACAATGGGGGATGCAAGCTGATTCGATTGCTCTGGCTGTTGCTGCAAGTTGAGTGGAGACTGAATACTGCTATTCTGGGCACCGTCGCCGTTGTTGGGGAGGCTGTTGAAGCCGCCAAGGTTGTAGTTGGGGGAAGAGCCATATTGGCTGGCTCTGCCGAAGCCGTTGAGGCCACTACCCATACCATAGGAGGAGGTTCCCATGAAACCTGAACCCCCGTTCATGCCATTGCCGCCATACATGCCACCCATGCTACCCAACCCGCCGCCGTACATGCCGCCCAGGCCGCCACTATATGCGCTACTGCCCATGCCCAACCCGCCGCCCAGCATGTTGCTGCCGTACATGCCTCCTAGTCCGCCGCCGTACATTCCGCTGAGCATCATGAGGGAGAGAGTCAAGAACTTAAACAATGTGAAAGAAACGGAACACACTAGAGCTCACTGGAGGAGTTCAACTCCTCCCCAAAACACTGCGAACTGCGTAGCCCACGCTTGAAGTGCGTGGGCAGCCGTACAGAACAAATTATGCACTGGTGCGTTGAAAAGAGGAAAAAGAGAAGAAAAAAAAAAGGGAAACTGAAGCATTTTTGTTGGTTAGAATTCCTAATTCATCGGCCATCAGGCATGGTGTTCATCGAACTATCCCTTTTAACCTCAATAACTCCCAGAAGTGATCTAGAAGCACGCGGCACTCGGCCTCTCCCAACAATTCAACAACATGTGATTCAGTATAACGACATTTGGGTGGCGCAAGCCCACACCGTGGGTATTTTGCGTAGTAGCGTTTGACGTGACAAAGCATGATCGTCTTGGCTGTACGCACCCTTCTTGCCTTTTCCATATGTCCTCCAACGTGACCGCATGAGAGAGGTTGCTGAACTCCTCTCACTGTTGGAAAACACGTGACTAACTCGGAAAAAAAAAACAGCAGAGAGTTGTGTATTTTGTTTCTTTTTCCTGACTTTGCTTGTGTCTGAGTCGTGTGCGCAAGGACGCGCTGAGCTCATTGAAGCTCGCCCCTGAGAATTCTTTTCAGAGAAATGTAGAGGAAAAAAATGAGAGATGACAGAAACAAAAAGTTTGTGCGCCTGGCGTGTAGGAAAGTTGAAGAATACACAGAAAGACGCCCACACACATATTTTAGATTACATCAGCTGTGCTTCGGCCTCTTCAACAGTTCCGCCTGCGAGATGAGTCGGAGTGGGAGAGGAAGAGGATAAAACAGACAAGAAGAGCGCAGACGACGGCGCAGTTTGGGTAGAAAGAAAGGGGGGAATCAGCAACAACAAACAGCCATCTAGAACCAAACATACAAAAGCGATACAAAATATCCACAAGGGAGAGCAAAATGCACAAAATGCAGGTGAAAGAAAAAGACATGAAAGTGAGTGGAACGAAAGGGAAGGCTAAAGCTTCCAGTCGTCCAGGTTAATGACTTTCCCAGAGCTCTTTGCAGCACGCAACGCCTCTAGCTTCGCTTTCATCTCTGCTTCGATACGATCGGTCTCTTTTCGCATAGCAGACACTTCTTCCTCGTGCTTGCGTCGCTCCGACATCATCTGGGCAATCACGCGCTTCCGCTGCTCTCCCAACTCAGCTGTCGTGCGGGTGCGCTCCTGCTCTGCAGCGTCCGCCTCTTTTCGGCGCTGCTGCTCGAGCTCTTTTTCCATTTCTAATGCTCGCTGCTCCTCCTCGCGCTGCCGCGTCTCCTCGTGCATGCGTTTCTCAGCCAAGACACGCTCGCTGGCCTCACGGAGCGCCTGCTGTTCCTGCGCCTGTCGCACTTTCGCGTCTGCCCGGCGCACTGCCTCCGCGAGTTCCAGTTCGCGCTGCCTGTGAGCCATGTCCCGTGTGTAGCGGTGCTCTGCTTCCATATTCTTCATCTCGGCCCTCTCTTCTGCTAGACGGCGACGCTCCTCTGCCAGTTCACGCTTTTGAGACGCCAAATCACGCAGATGACGCTCTACGTCTGCCTGCTGCCCACGCTGTACCTCAGCGTATGCCTCCATACGTGCCTTTTGCTCTGCCGCTCTCTGCTCCTGCGCTTCGGCCTCGTGAGCACGCCTGAACATATCGCGCTCCTGATCGCGCTTCTCCTTGGCCTGCCTCATCTCTTCTTCACGCTCCTTCTCGCGGCGGCGCTGCATGTCGCGCCACTCTTCAGCCCTGCGCAGCTCCTCGCGTTCAAGATTTTTAGCATACTCGGCCTTTGCCCTCGTCACCTCTTCGGCCCGTCGCAGCTCCTCTTGTTTTTTTTTAAACCACTCGGCAAAGCTGCCTTCGGTGCTGTTACCACGGAATCCACCCTCTGGGGTACCGGAGAAGGGATTCTTCTTGTATTGCTCATAAGCATCTTTGAATAGCTGCTCGTCAGTAGCAAAACGCGGCTTGCGCGAGCCCCCGGCGTCGGCGCCGTCGGAGGACGACGGGTAGGCGGCGGGAGACGGCGGCTTCGGAGCTGCTTGGTGAAACGGTCGAGGGGCAATGCCGCGCTGCTGCCGCATCAACTCGCGATCATAAGCGGAGCGCTTAGTTGGGTCATTGAGTGTCTGGTATGCGTTTACAACTAATTTAAAAATTGCTTCTCCGTCGGGGTTCTTGTCAGGGTGCAACTGGAGCGCCTTTAGTTTGTATGCCTTCCGAATTGCATCCTTGTTTGCAGTACGTGCTATGCCCAAGATGGTGTAGTAGTCTTGTTTATCCATGGCTTTGCACGATGACACGCATTTCCGGGAGTGGTTCGAGGGTGCAAATGGGAGACCTAGAAGTCACCCAGACAAAGCACTGAGTGCGATGATGGCGGCAGGGGAAAAATTCACCGGAGAAAAAAAAATAAGCAAACAAATGCACCTGGCGGAGTGAAGTCAAGAGAGAGAATTTGCGGGTGTGAGAAGTAGAAAAAAAAGAAGTATCTGGAAGCATTGCCGCGCTCACCGAAGTGCTAGCGATGGAACAGAGTCGGACCAATAGACTGAACGGTGCAAGGCAGCACTAGTGATCTCTACATGGTAAAGTAGTTGTCTGTACGATCCAAGAACAAAAAAAAAATATGTAGTGCGTACATCTCGAGCGTTTCAACCGAAGAACAAAAAAAAGAGCCCACGCATGAGCACAGGCAAGTGCCCTCACAACATATCAGTAACGCAGTCTCACCACAGACACGAGTCTATGCGTGCATCTTCGCAAAGATATGCACCCCAACAGGTTCTTAGGTAAACGTGCATCACACTAGACACACAGTAAATCCGAGGTGATGGGCCGAGAGATGTTGTGCAATCATGGACGGCCCTCCGCTTTGGATTAGTCAGCATTTTTTCTTCCCTCTCTTTTCTCAGGCAGAAATGTTAACAGGGGCATCTGCATATTTCGACCACGGCGGAAGTGAGGGGGAAAGGCACACATGCCCACAATACCGAGCGACGATGTTTACTCTACCGTCTCTGATGGGTCAATCTTCGTCTCTCCCTCGCTTTCTCCCTGGGGATCGAGCTCATCCAAAAGTCGCATTGCATCCTTCAGCGCCATTGGAAGGCGTGAGAGCATGAATAGAACGGCGCCTCCGAGGACTAAGGTTTCTCCCCACATTCCGATATACTGGTGTAAAAGCTCTAGCCACATAATAATCATCCGGTGCTTGAAGGTTCCTAGGGCGACATCCTGCCCCCAGCCACCGTGGCGGGAGCTAATATGACGCATCTGCTCCGGTGGCTTTGCCCCGTAAAGGAGGTAGTACTTGCGTGCATCAGGATTCTCGATGATCTCATAAGCGTCCTTCAGCTCCTCTAGAGCCATATTGCGGTCTTCCTCGTTGTCCTCCATCTCCAAAATTTGCCGACGCTTCTCCTCGTACTTTTTCTTCAGTTGAGAGGGAGTAGTCGACCGCATCGACTTAGTATCCTTCGCGTCGAGGAGAACACCAAACAACTCTCGATCCACTTGCGAAGTCAGCTTGCTGTAAGCAAGCTCGATCTGTTTATTCTGTGCTTCACAAGTGCGACCACAGTGAACTAGTTGATTTTGCTTCTCTTGATGATCGTGAAATGCCTTCTTTATTTGCTGTCGGACCTGATAGTTCTCACGACGGCGCTCCTTATCAGGGTCTTTGGCTGCATTACTCGACTTGCCTGCTTCCTCAGACGTGTTGATATCACGTGAACCAGTTTTGTGTGAGAGGTCGAGACGGCCTGCGACGCCGAGAACGTTGTAGTAGCCTTCCAACTCCTCAGAGTCCACTGCGCGCTCAGGGTTTAGGTGTTCGCCAAAGCCCTTCCCAGACTCCACCTGGGGCACCTCCAGGTTGTACTCCTCATCGTACTTGAAAAGAGTTAGCAAGAGAATGGCAACGATAATGAGTACACCAAAGAAGTAGCGAAAGCACCTACCGGAGTCCTCGTGACGCTCCACCAGTTCGTTCCACTCGGCCTGTGTAATAACACCACGGTTGGGATCTCGGATGCGCACTGAATAGCCCCCGTTTCCGTACAAGGCGTTTCCCTGCCGTGTACCGCCCATGTTCCGCATGAGAGCTTGTCGCGCAATGAGGTCCTGTTGTACTCGTGCAGCACTCTCCTCCAACCTGGCGCGTCGGTTCATCGTCTGCTGCTGCCGCACCTGGGCTGCTTTGGGTTTCATCAGGCGGAAATAGTCTTATTCGGATTGTATGTGGATCTGTGCCGAAGACACCGCTATACGCCTCCCTTTCAGGAAAGGGGCGGAGAAGGGGGACGGGGGGTGGAGTGTGGTGGGGCGGTAGGCCTGCCAGACAGGCCCTGCTAAAAGAACAGTCGACTGTATTCTCCTCTTTGAATCTCCACCACAAAAATGTCGGTCAGATTTTGGTGAATCACAAGAGGAGAGCGTAGACACGACAGAATGATACGGTTCTTTAATTAGAGTGTCGTGTGTCCCCGTGCAATGCTGTAAAACTCCGAAGGTCAGGGAGATGCCAAATGCGAGTTTTGGAAATGTAGGTAGAGTGTTTTGTCGTGTGTATATGTGTGTTTGTTTTTGTTGAGTTGCTCCCAATTACTGCCTTTCCTCTTTTTTTTTTTTGAGAGTTGTTGGGCAGAAATGTTTTTTTTTTTTCAGGGACCCACAGAAGTGAATGCACTGCGCTGGGCGGGAAGTAACCATGCATTTCGGTTTTTAGATGAACATGTGAGTCAAGACGCAAGGTGTGCAGACGCGGGTAACGAAGCAGATGAAGAAATGAGTTTTAAGGGTCTGACAGGTGCATAAATCATCAACTATACTCGGTTGCGGGAGCACTTGATGGAAAAATTTGTCGTTGGCACTACGGGCATCTACTGCGAAAAGTTGGTCAAGGAAATGTGTCTTTTCAAAACGTTGCGACTGACCGAGATGTACCGTATTTTTTTATCAGAGGCATCACAGGGAGGCCGATTGAAGGACCTCCAATTCCTCATGACTGCGCTACTTGATTTGTACCCAAAGAATCAAAAGATAAGGTTGTGCCGGTCCCCATTACGAACGCAAGACGGACATGCGAAAGAACGGGAGAGAGAAAACGTACGACACCTGCATTGCTGCGAGAGAGAATACCTCTCGGGTGCCAGCCGATTTCCCTCTCCTCGCGTTACTATCACACAACACCTACATTTGCCGATAACGTTTGGTTTCTTCTTTATTCGGTCCTAACTTTCGCGCGCTCGTCTCCGCTTTTTTTGTTATGTGAGGGTGAATGAGCCATGAGGGGAAAGCACCGCTCGTTTGTAGCCGTCAATTACAGCCTCGTCACAAAAATGCGGGGGGTGCATGAAAGAGATATAGTTTCGATTATCTCGCAGACGTTAGAGGAGACAAAAAACTTTTCGATTTCCTCTCCGTTATCATTCAAAAAATATATATATGATCACACAAAGACATGAGACGGAAAAAAAAAACGAGCAACTTATGGAGCCAAGCTGCGAGACGAGGAGAAACGGTGCCTGTATACGTAGCTGTGTTGCGGTGCGTCTTTGTATATGTCTTTTTTTTTATAATGGAAACTACACGAGGAGTGCCGTCTGCACAAGGACCAGTGCATATATAATGCGTTGATCAGTTTGCACTACCACCTTGCTGCGCCATCCCCACTTGCCTCTGCAGCGCACACTTTTTTTACGCGTCTGTTAGATCGTTGCCAAACAAAAAAAAAAAGAAGCCAAGAAAGAAAACCAGAAAGGTGTGTCGTTCTGTCCTCCTCATCGGTGCTTTCGTGTGACCTTTTTTGACCACCCATTGCGCATCAGCATCTGTACGACTCATCTCCCCTTTTGTCTCGATTACACAACACAGCACACGTCCCTACACAGCCGGGCACATGTACACACCGTGGACATCTTCCATCCCACCCTCGAAGGCGCCACGTAGACATCTTTTCGCTACAAGAAAAGTTTTATGACGTGTGCCTGACTTCACCTGTCCACCTTCCACAAACAACATCAGAAGTCGCACTCAAAGGAGCAGCAGGGCTGCATCTGTCAAATGAGCGTCTCGTGGGGAAGGCAGCGCCAGTCTACGCCGCTCGTGGGACGTTCTTGTAGTAGCCAGTGACGACGCAGTGGTCCCGCTCGAAAGGCTCTAGCGACACCTGCTCCTTCGGGCGGAGGCCGGAGTCCTTCAACTTCTGTACTTCCGATGCAAAGACAGCTGCCGGGTCAGCCGTGGAATCAATGCAGTTCGCCTTGATCGAAATCACAAAACCACCGTTCTCCTTCAAAAAGTGCTGCGCGTTGAGGGCTAGAATGCGAGCCTGATCGGGCTGGGCAACGTCCATAAAGATGCAGTCCACCAGACGGGGAATTAGCATTCGATACTTTTGGGGGTAGCGAGCATCCTCCAGGATAGGGACAATGTTGCTGCGGCGCTTAGTCATCTCCTCCAGGTCACGTCCGCTGCGGTGCGAGAATTCTACCGCATACACAACGCCCTCAGGCCCGACAAGGTCCGAGACGTGGCTAACGGTGGTGCCACTGGCCGCACCGAGGTACAGCACTGCAGAACCAGGTTCCATGTATATGCTTGCTACGCCAGCGTAAATGGCGGACGCTAGCTTGGAGCGGTATGGATTCCACACGCGAAATTCGTGCGATTCACTCTCTCCAGCCACAGTTCCGTTGACGCGCTTCTCGCTGTAGACCGATACACCGGGGACCAGCGACCTGGTAGAGAGCGTGTCCTTGCCAGCCAAGAGGTAGCAGCCGTTGAAGCGAGCATGTGGGTGGAAAATGTTGCCCTTCGGCGCGCCAGCGCCTCCACGACCCCCGCGACCACCGCCGCGACCACCCCCACGACCACCACCACGACCACCCGCACCACGACCGCCACCTCGACCGCCACCACGGCTACCACCGCCGCGACCACCAGCACCGAAGCCACCGCGGCTGCCGCCACCGAAGCCACCGCGACCGCCCCCACCACCACCACGGCCGCCGCCGCCACGTCCACCGAAGCCACCACGTCCTCCACGCATAGTTGCCAGGTCTTAAAAAGGGGAAAGTTAGTGAGCGAGCGTATCTTACTGCCTCTCTCTCGACTCGATATGTGAAGAGAAAAAGGCGAGAAAAACGTGAGGAGATATCCTGCAAGTGTGTGTGTGTGCGTGACTGTGTCTGTCTGCGTGTTTGTAAGTATGTATGTGTGTAAATGCTCGCCACCCTATGTGTAGACCTAAACGACTACAAAAAAAAAAAGTGTGTTCATTAGTCCGAAGGTAAAAGTGAGTGTATGAATGAGCATTTAGACAATTGAAAAGACAAAAAGCAAGGAGGAATGATAACCGCGCGCGGCTTGCCAGAAGGACGTGCCCGCACATAGCGCATCAGGTAGCAGAGAAGAGCATTTAAAAAGCCCCTGCTTCCCCTTCCCAGCCTCACATTTTGCATCAGCACCCTCTACATCCTGCCTCTTCGACGGAGCTCACCTCTGCATGAAACAACATAAATTTTTGAAAGCGCGTTCTGTAGAGTGACTAACCCCGCACCTCCCACCCTGCCCGCACACACGCAACCATTATGCTAATGAAACACCGAAGTACATCGGTAGCGATTTGGGAATGGAAATGATGGCACGACTGCACCCCGAGGGGGAGCGGTTCGTTTCTGGTTCTTTGATGGGTTTGGAGTTGAGGTGATCCGAGAAAGATGCATATGACGAACAGACTAACTAGATGAAAGGAAATTATTGGGAAAGGCCAGCAGGTCAAGAAGAGCGCCACCACCCCTGCCCTTTTCTCGCATCTTTCTCTGTCCGCTACCAGCACCAGATGCGCAAACAGGGAACATATCGCTGATCGAAAAAAAAAAGAGAATCATCGAGAGAACAAACCAAGGAGTGTATGCGTACTGCCAACGGTTTGTTTGGGGGGAGAAAACTATATGGACAATGTGTTGGCGCACATTAAATCCACGAGAACAACAAAGTGAGCCAACAAAGAGAGATACGCGCGCACACATTTTTCACACCCCCAGACACGCTATA
The DNA here is from genome assembly GCA_000333855.2 of Endotrypanum monterogeii. Lineage (NCBI taxonomy): Eukaryota > Euglenozoa > Kinetoplastea > Trypanosomatida > Trypanosomatidae > Endotrypanum > Endotrypanum monterogeii. The sequence continues at coordinate 19,877 of CM007339.1, forward strand.
TTGTCAAATAAATTCGGCAAGCAGACGTGTGCGCGAGACAGCGAACTCGCGGAGACCCCCCGCTTTGCCTTTCCCTATTTCGTCATTTTTCAGCCTGTTGGGAGACAGCCGAAAAGTACGGAAAGCTGATCATCAATTTTATTCACCTAGCTGGGAGCAACAAATGTCGAGTTGTAAGGGAAAGCACAGGTCAAGCGCACGACAAGAGCAAAGGACAGTGTTGCCGTAACTCACCCTAGGGCAAAAAAAAAAAGACAGGGGAGAGAGTAGACCCCCCCCCTTTTCACCTCAAAAAAAAAAACTCATCTCGCGTCGCCTTCCCTCATTACAGGCAGCACAGAAGAACGAAGAAAGTGAATACACCACGTGGAGATGGACCCATATCCCCACACATGAAAAAAAGAAATAGAGGAGAAAACACCAACGAAAAATCTACAAGGACAACGAGATCGGAGGCTGCCGAGGAGCAGTCATGTGGCAGGAGCTTATTTCTTGTCGGGCGATGTGTTCAGCGCGGCAAGCACCGAGCGCATCTGCTCAGTGCTTTTGGAGTGCTGGTTCGGCCTCTGTAAGTCCACCAGCATACCTACACCATCCCAAACGGCACCGCTTTTTTTGTTATCGCTAATCTTTTTGGCATCTACCTGTTGCTCCTTCTTGTGTTTTTCCTTGGCAATCATAACTTCCTCCTCTCGTTTCTCTATGAGAGCTCGGAGGTACTCCTGCGCCGCAGCGGTGATCTTTGCCTCTTTTTCCTTTGTAACCGCATCCATTGCGGCGGTACGACCGGCGATCTGCTTATTCAGAGCATCCACATTGGATGTCGCCGTGGCAGAGGACTTCTGTGGCGGCGTAGGTGAGCGCTTAGCCGAGCCGTCGGTCGAAGAGGAGGAGATAACTTTATCCGACGACTGCTGCGTGGCGTGGGGATCGGTGTGCAAGTCGGAATTTTTCTCAGGGATGATGGAAGCCGGAGGATATGCTCCGTTCCCTGAAGGAAGTGAGAGATTTACCGTCGCTGCGCCAGAAGCAAAATTGTGTGATGATGCGCTTCGCACGTTCTGAACATCATCGCAGTCATTCCAGGGGGCTTTCACGGGAGCTGCAACGACCGGTTGCGGGTTGGACGACACTCCGGCGTCCGATGTTTCCGACAGTACCGAGTAGGGCTGCGACTGCGGGACCTGGTCCACGTGCACTGACGACGGCACTGGAGATGTGTTGTGCCCTTGCATCAATCCAGGAAGATGCGGACTGTCTGTAGAATCACGGAACGGAAAGCCCGAGTTATTCAGGGCTGAGCCTGGCAAGGCGGCGGAGGGGAGCGATGAATCTGGAAAAACGGCCTGCATCACAGAATCCCCTGTGGTATAAGGCGTTAGTGATGTAAACGTAAACAACTCCTGCAACCAGGAAAAAAAGGAAAGCAGCCAAGAAGGGGAGCGTCGCAACACAAGGCCAATGGCTCACGCCTCGAAGGAAATCTGTGTGTGTGTGTGTGTGTCTGTGTGAAGAAAAAAGGGAGTACAATAAGACCGGCAGGCAGCACTGAGCAAAAGCAAAACAAAAAAAGGAAACGGTAGATCAACAAAACTACAACTGCCTGCGTCAACTGAAGACGTGGGGGGCACACACAGAGACGTTCACGTACCGTAGGTGCCCCAAGTGACCCGCATGCGTGGGGAGACAGGGAAGTACAAAATCAACACAACGGCGCACCGAGTCAATTTTTGTTGAATGTACGAAAAGGGGGAAAAAGCGTGGGGAAGTTGGAGTCTCTCCGAGATCCGGCGGAGGAGGGTTGCCTGGATACAGTGATAAGCTGAAGATACCGTCTGTCACCAATGGTGCGCCAACGGATGCCTTGTTTGTTGATGGACACCGAGAAAGCAATCTAGGAAGTGTTTTTTCCCAATGTTACGGTACAGGCGTTATAAAAAAAAATTTGGTTGCAACAATCACTCTAGATATTTTTTTTTTTGCTCAAGCTGAATATCGGCATGGCCACCATCACCGCTGTTGTGTGCGACTCAGCACACTGGCATAGAAACCGGCAAGAAATTCAGAGATTGTGGAGGGAGAACAAAAAAGGGGAGGGAGCGAGCACGAAAAGAGATGTAGTGAGTTGAAGAGAACAAAACGAAGAGCCTAGAACATGCAATAAAAAAAAAACAGGTACAATGGCCGCAGCCGAGTGCTTTGCACATACTGTGGCCCATACTCAGTTCACATTGGCTCCCTCACGTGTTGCACAGCAAAACAGAACCAGAGGGATGAGGGGAAAACGAGAGCAGCTGTCAGAGGAAAAACAAAAAAAAAATGGCATCAAGTCAGACTGGCGACTAGGGTGATAATAACGACAGTCATTACGATGAGCAGGGCACCGCCAATACATCCAATTTTTCGACATGACCGCTGCCGACCTGAGGCACTTTGAATCTGTTCGTGACCGCGCTCGATGAGAGAATGGGACTCCGTCACATTGGTCGAGACGTGATCAAGGCCTTCCTGTTGCTGATGCACCAACGAGTAAAACTCTTGAATTGTTGCTTTAAGGTCTATTACATCCGACTCAATTTCACGCGCACTCGCCAACTTCTCGCGCTGAATCGCCTCCTCTGTGTGAAACCCTGTCATGTCAAAAGAGCGTACCTCTCGAAGCGTGAGCTGTGACTCAACAGACTTGAGGGGCCCCTCCCCGATGTCGCCTGGATCCGTCTGTCGAAGCGTGTGCTGTTCACGACGACTGGCCTCTGCATTGAAGAACTCAAACTCTGCTTTCACTTGTGTGTACTGACGCCTCAACGACTCAAGATCTAGATCTGTATCATTGGGGATTCCTTCGACACGTCGATTGCACTGCTGTACCAGAAGCCGGGTGTGACGAAGCCTGTCACGGGCGATGGCGTCCCGGCCCGTACCCAGCTCTTTCATGGAGTTTTTTACATCACCACACGCCTTGGCGAGTTGCTGAATACACCGTGAAAAGGTCTCACCATCCTCGGATGACATTGAGCTGCGTCGCGCTTCCGTGCGCTGAGCAACACCTGCGTATCAGTTGTGTGTTGCTCCGTTTTTTTTTTTGATGTGACGTCCCGGCAAAGTGAGCACGTCTCGCTTACCTAATACTCCCCACCCACCCCCACCCACAAGAGAACATACGCGGGATAGACTCTCACACGACAGCGGAGGAACGCAGACTCAGAGGAATATAACAACGAGCACAGGGGCAAAAAGAAGGTGAAGCAAGACACTTGCGTAGGGAAATGTGAGCAGCCACGCGAAAGAACCTTGAAAAAAAAAACTGCCGAATACGGCGGACAAGAGCAGCTGAGGGGCTCTTTATTTCCATTAAAACTGCGATGTCGATAATATGTGTGTTTGCGTGTTTGCACATACATACGCCAACGTATGTGATGGAGAGAAGCCACAAAGGGAAAAGATCGCTTTTTTGAAATTCAAGAGCGCGTAGATACACCAAGGCACGAGTGGGTTTCAGTGAGTGTTTGGCGGGCCGGTTGCTTCAGTATCTCAACTGCGTGAAGACTAGCAGCGCTGCACGACGAAGATGTGAATCGCCCTGGAATGCTAACTCTTCTCCGGTGGAAGTCTTCAAGATGTGACCTTCGATAGGCATCACCTGGATGCACACCCCCATCTAAGTTATTGTTCGTCGTTGCTGGGCGGGTGAGGATGGTAGTGAGAACAAATTCCCCTCACACCAGCCATGTTTATCATTCCAAGACAGAGACACAACATGCAAAGATGCGCAAAATAAGCCAATAGCTGAGTTATGGTCCCCAATAGAAAGAAGAAGCTCACCCACAGGGAAAAACAAATCGGCAGATGAAGAAGCAAAATAGCCCACACTTCAAACCGTCGTTACGTGTGTTCAAGGCGCCACACGGGTGGTCTCGTGAAAAAACAGCCGAGACGAAAAGTTTGCAAGCGGAAGGCAGCCGCTCTTGAGAGGGGAGACCCATACACGCAGTCACGTTTTGATGTAGTGAGAAGGCCAACATATAGAACTCCAATGAAAAAATGCAGCACCGAAAATTTAACTGCTACCCAGTGCGTGACCACGTCCCCAGTTGTGCGAGCTGCTGCTCCCCTGCTGAGCCCCGCCCCGCCGCGCAGCCTGAAAGCGAGGATCGTACGGGTGAATCTCAGGACCCAGGGAACCTAAACGAGGCGGCGAGTGTGAAAACTGGCGTCGCAGCCACATTGGTGTCTCCAGCCACCGCTGGTTGTGTGAAAGTGGCAAGACGTCTTTGAAGAAGACGTAGGTGTGTCCGGCTACTATACCAAGAATGTCAGCAAGCATCCCCTGACCCATCACTAGGTGTAAGGCCATCAGCACCCACGGAAAGACGGACGAGTGGAAAGCAAATCCAAAAAGAGTCAGCTGTTGCTCTGGGTGGCGCTTGCAGAAAATCCAACACAGCGCCATAAGTAACGAGAAACTTGTCACGTAGACGTGTAAAAAAAGACCTATAGCAGAAAGGACGCCCACCAGCAGCAAAAACATGTACAACATGTCGGCGGTCTTGCCTTTGAAATCACCCTCCTCGTTGTTTTTGACATAAGTGACGAATGTCGCCACAGTCATGAGCCACGGAAAAGAGAAATTGCCGAGGTAAAAAGCAGCCGTTACAAACCGCCACACCTGCAGCGAGGTGATCGCTTCGGAGGTCAGGATCACCGAGCCGACGCCTATTAAGTTGACGGAGCAGGCGGCAGACAGGCCCACTGACCCGACAAGAGAAGCACGGGTAACGAGTCCCAGCCGATTGAACCAGTCCCCGAAGTTTTGCGACATCACTCCAAATCTTTCAGCACACCGACCCTATACGTACGTGATCGAGCTGACGGGTACTTTTTATCTCGTGGTTTCTTGAACTAGAATGATTGCAAACAGGTGTGTGGATATGATTTTGGTGCGCGAGCGTTCATGTGAAGTTGTGATCAAGAGAAAGGGGAGGGGGAAAAAAATTGCTTTGGCCGAATGCGAGACAAAATCAAGATTACATTCACCACAAGAAAAAAAAAAGCAGCCCAACTCCGGGAAAAAAAACCTTGAACACACACACACACACACACACACACACGCAGATCTCCATCTCACCATATACCGCACTCTCCAAGTACGGAGGACTGCCACAGCACTGTGGCAGGAGTATACAACTAAAGGCGAGGAATCATGTAACTGAGAACTTCCTTTTGACGAAGCTTCGATTGAGAAACGTCTGTCAAGTCATATCCCTCGATATTTCCTATCAAAAGACACGATCACCGATGGCCTAAAATACCAGAAGGTTCGCTAAATGAGCGAAGCAGCGAGTGAAGGAGACGCATAATGAGCTCTGCATTATTCTCCATGGTGCTGCAAAATTTTCGGACTTGTCTTGCAGTTTTTTTTTTTGCCTTTCTCGGTTTCCTGTGCTCTTAGACAAAACCCACACAAATACGCGTTACGCATCCATGAAATACACACCCACACGCGCACGCGCACACATACACATACAAATGTGCGTATGGAGAACAATGAGGCAAGAAAGTGATTATACAAAAAAAACGACACACAGACGGGCAGAAAATTGACCAATAAAGCACTGGCAAACCACAGTAGAAAAAGATCAACAGCGAGGATAGAAGCGCGCGGCGCCAGAAACCCAAATGTGAGAAAGCTAGAAAAAACGCGAGAGACAAGAAGAACACAAGAGAGAAACTCTAGGAAAAGAAACGAAAATACAAGGGAAGAAGGGCAAAAATGATGATAGGAACAACACCAAATGCACTGTAGTGAAATTTATGAAACCAATGCGAACCCAAACAATGAGTGCAAGCGGCCAACGACGAGGAAAGAAAACCTGAAAGCGTAGAGAGATGAAGAGCAGCAGCAGCAGCAGCGGATGCGGAAAAACTGGTGCGAGAAGGGACGAGAATAATAGGCTATCACGGTGAAGACCCTCGGCCGCAGTATCTGCATTCATTCCGTCACACACAGTCACATTTCAGCCAAGTTTTTTTACTTGAGAGGCGCGTACAAACACACCCTTGCCCTTGGGGCACGTGAAGTACTGTTTTTTGTCAATGAAGGAAGAGCCGTCGTTTGTCCCTTCATTTCCTTCTAACATCTCCAGCCCGATCCAGATGCCGGCACCGAAAGCGGTTGACCCATTGAACCGAACGATAGCACGACACCCCTTGTATGTGACCTGGTCGCCAAGGTGCAGCTCGTTGGCAGGGTTCACAGCGTTTGTCGGGTGCGAAACACTGGAGTTAGTGCCATTGACAGAACCTAAGGCTGCGCTGCCGTGCGGAGTACGCGATCGATTAGTGGCACTGTGAGCTGGTGTGGTCGACCGTGTCGGGGTGGCACCACGAGTGGCCAATGTGGTTCGCCCCAAAGAACCCGAGCGAGCGCCCGTGGTACGAGACGGCGTTACACTGCGAGCAGGGGTCGTGCCGCCAGCACGCGCAGGAGTGCCACGACGCACCGCGGCGCCGCCGGCACTCCGCGCCAGTGGACTTCTTCCGCGTGGAGCAGAGGAACGAGGAGGAACAGACCCGACGCTGCTGCTTTCACGGCTGCCTATGCGGCGATGAGTAACAACGCGCGCAGGCGAGGAAACACGACCCGTCAACGCGGGAGAGCGCGTGCTACGCGGCCGCGATAGCCCGTTTGGTGTCTGCGCACGGCGAGACGGTGTGCGAGTTTCTTGGGAGACGGGGTGCTCTGCCTCGCGAGCCTGGTCCCGCTCCGCTCGGAGCGCAGAAATCTCGCCCTGCAGCTTTGCCATGCAAATGCGCAAGCGACGAGCCTCTTCGTCGAAGCGCGCGGCAGCCGACTGAACGTCTGATGAAATGACGCTCGCCCGCAGCTGCGCTGCCACGACGGAGCCGCGGTGCACTACCACGTCAGTAAGCCATGGGTGGCTGAGAGCGGCGTATAATGGGGTGCGCTTACTGGGATCCTTGTTTAGTAGGGTCTGAACGAAATCCCATGCCAGCGGCGAGATGTTTGAGGGCTTCGGGAGCGGTGTGCTCATTATCGTACGAAAAACCTCCTTTTCCGACGCGTTCGATCCTGGCGAGTAGGGAAAACTACCAGAGAGCGTTATGTATGTGACGACACCAATCGACCATGTATCCGCGTTGAAGCCATCGTAGTGAGTCTGCGTGAACTTGGCGTAAAACATCTCGGGGGAACCGTAGCGAGGTGTGCCGATAACATCTGAACAAACCACACGCTTGCCGAGAAGACGCTCGCACCCGGGGTACGGCATCATCAACGCTGTCAAGTCAAGTGGGTCTTGCAGAGAGTCACCCGTGCACACGCCGCGTGAACGCTTTGCTAGGCCAAAATCTGTCAACTTAATATTGTCATCCTCGCTTACCAATAAGTTTTCAGGTTTGATGTCGCGGTGAATGATATCGTGTAAATGGCAATGCAATACGGCCTTGATGGTCTGATAGGTGTAGAGTTTTGCCTTGTCCTCACTCAGCTTGCCGCTGGCGGAATGCAAAATAAGCTCACATAAGTCACCACACTGAACTTTTTCGAAGAAGAGCAGAAACTGCTTATCCGTCTCTACGTACTCCAGAAATGTGACCACATTTTCGTGGGGTGGAATGTGCCTCAGCACGTCGATTTCTCGCTTGATTTCCGCCATAGCCATCTCAACATCGCCCTTGGCGAGGGAGATGAGGTACTCTTTCTCAATGATCTTCACAACGTATTTCATTCCAGCACGCGACCCTGGTGGAATATACGGATGAATCGGTGTGCACACCTTGACAACGCTGTAGGCACCCCGGCCAACGATGTTGGAATCCTGAATGGTGTATTTACCCTCCACAGTAACGTTGGCACCGGTGCTCACGGCATCTTCAGTACTGGGCTGCATGGCTAGGCGAGTCTATTTTCTTTCCTATGAGAGCAGGCAACAAAAAAAAAAAAATTGCCGCGATATGGTGCCCTGCGAAATCGTATCAACCGACTCCCAGTGAAAATAATAATATCAGCTAAGGAGTTTGAATGAGAAGCGTGAATATCAGATGAAGCACGCCTCCGTGCGGTTGCTTGTGCTTGTGGAAGCGTATTGATGTACAGCTCCTCTACTCCCAACCCCCCCCCCTTCCGATGTTGAAGACAGTACGAAAGAAATCAGTATGGTACTGTACAAGTTCACTTCTTATTTAGGAAAGGGGGAGTGATATTTTTCAGTCCTTTTTTGATATCTCGACGCTAAGGAGAGATCACTTAGCAAAGAGAGGGCACGCACAACAAAGGGCCAAACCACACGCACGCACCGATAAGGAAGGGTCCCGCAATCACAGACGTGTGGCGTGGGGGGTAAAGAGGAAGCGATGGGAACTCTTTTACGGGTGGGTGGGTGTGTGTGGGTGTGTGGGTGTGTGGGTGTGGGTGTGGGTGTGGGTGTGGGTGTGGGTGTGGGTGTGGGTGTGTTTTACGAGTGTAAACGCGAAGAAACGATGGGGAGACGGTGAGACAGTAATGTCGCAAAGACTACATTCAGTGCAATGAGGACGGAGAGTTCGGAGATGTGTCGAAAATCTTTTCAGCACGCGTCGCTGATGCACTCCTAGTGACATTTTTTTTAAGCGCATTACAAGACCGCATTTTCGTCAGTTTTTCTTTGCGGAATAGACCCCGGGCTACCCGAAGCATAAGACAGAAAGAGGGGCCCAGCAAATCTTGGTGATACAGAACGGTGCGACTACGACGACGTGTACAAAGAAAAAAAAAGCGCGGAACTTGTTCGTTGACACAAACGTCTCGCGACGTAAATGGATAAAAGCACGAATGCCCTCGTCGCTCAGTACACACAGCGTGAGCGAATCATACATCACGTACTGTATACGCTCCACTTTGTATCCCCTTTCACTTCAAGTTTATCAAGAGCCTTTCGGTCGCGTCATCTTCTTGTATCCGTATGTAGCCACGCTTCATGTGTGTAGTGGCTCGCAATTAGTTGCGTGCGTGTAGATGTCAGTCGCGATTTCTTTCCACCTTTCTCTTGTTCCTCTGCAGATTCTGACGCATCTACACACTGACTGTGCCCCCCTCCCGCTAAGCACATCTTAGGTGCATCAACTGCCGTTTTCAAGAAGAATCGAGTGTCAGTGGTGCACACTGACGGTGATAACGCGCGCGTAGACCAAGACCCGAAGATGTACGAAAAACGATAGCCAAGTGAAAGAAATGTGAAACGAGAAACCCAGGGTGACGCACAGGACCGCCGTCCACGAGCACGTGCACACTCAGGCAAAGAAACAAACCCGTAGCGTATGCCTGGAGACCCTAAAAACCACCGCGCCAACGAGAGGACCGTCAAGAACTGGCGGAGAGCAGCTCAGATTTCGAAACAGATACGAGGGTAAGCAACGACCACACACATACGCACACACACACACACACATATATATATATATATATATACCACTAAGACTGCAAAAAGGTCGACAACTAGAAAACAAATGAAAGAAGAGCGCCTTACATAGAAAGACAATCCGGGGTGAGTGAGTGTGGTACGGTAGAGGGGGAAGAAAAAAACAGCTCGACCACATGCAGCAACCGCAAGTAAAGCATGTAGCAGAGAGGAGACAGAAGAAACAAACAGTACACTTGGGCTCATGAGGCAGCGGAGGAGAGACGGGTAACACGTACACCACAGCTCAACAAAGCTCATTCTTATCCTCTCAGACCCGTCAAACACACACAAAATTCACAAATTCAAAAACACATACGCATAACCAACGCAGACGGTTCACTCATTACCTACCGATTGACTACACGAAGACGAAACGACAAAAATAAAACGTAAAAATCAACAAAATAACAAATCAGTTGGAGGTATCAATCTCCAACTGATGGAGCGCGAAGAACGCGTTGAACACGAAGTAATGTCGAGAAGAAAATAAAGACGGTAACAAAGAGGATGCGCCGCGCGCTTTACCGTGTGATTGCAGTGTCACACACAAGCACAGTCGCAGCTACGCTAACCCGCAGTTCAAAAACGACGCAGACTACTGTAAGAGCGACGCGATGGTCAAATCCAGGGGAAGGGAGTGCCCGCTGGGGGCGATGGAGCAGCATCCAAAGAAAATTGATCATGCACAAAAATGCAATACGAAAAAAATAATAATAATAATGAGCGCGCGACAAAGACATCAAGACGTCTTTTTTCTCTTCCTAAACCCGATTCCACCAGCATATTGCAAACCCCTCAACTGTACATATGCTTCCTTTTTAGAATTCGTCTGGTGTGCGTGTCCGCCCGGATCGCCAGTCTCGTTCTTTGGAGGTGTGTGTGTGTGTGTGTGTGTGTGTGTGCACATCGGCATGGCATCGGGAGGGAAGGGGGTGCTCAGTCGTTCTGCGGAGGGACCTCGGTAGTCCCTCTGTCAGCCAATGCCCAGTCGGCCCGCGGGTAGCGTGCAGTGTCAGGTGCCGATAATTTAGAAGTGTCCGTAGCGATGTATCGCTGCGGATGCCGATGGTGGGGCCCTCGATGGTGCCGTGACACCAGGTGCCTGCGACAGGTGCTCACGTTTGTGCCATCCACATGATAGAAAAGGTGACCAAGTGGCGCTATGGCATAACACGACCAGCCCCCTCTGGTTACTGTTGGGGAGGGAGGGGGCCTGCGCTGCCTGTCCCGCGGCACCGCGTGGCAGGAGGTGGGTACAGCTGGAAACAGAGGCCGTGCTTAGATGGCTGAGTCGGTCACTGCGGCAGCGGCCGCCCACTGCCGCTGGGGCACCACGTGGTGGGTCTGTTACGGTTCAGATCAAGGGCGCTGGTGAAGCGATCCACTGCAGCAAGATGAAATATTTCTTTTTATTCTTTTGTTTTTCTAGATTGGATGGTTGTCCTCCTTCGCCGTATTAGACTTGGAGAAACACGTGTTTGAGGAGGGTAGCGGCGGGTGGCCGCTTCGATACATCTCGCTGGAAGCACAAATCTAAGAAGTTGTAAGCATCTTGAGAGCCTAGCTTCTCCTTGTCCTTTGGCACCGCATCGGGCCAGCCAGTCGACAGCGCCAGTTTGTTCATGATATGCATCACATTGGGCATCGGCGTCCATGGTGCACGACCCGTGATCATCTCCGCGACAGTGCAGCCCGCTGACCAGATGTCGGCCTTAAATGGATCATAGCCGTCCTCGTCCGTGATCACCTCAGGTGCCATCCAATACGGCGTGCCCGCCAGCGTTGCTGTCGCCGCTTTGCGCAGTGTGCCGTGGGTGTTCATAATTTTTGCTTGATCAAAGTCAGCTAGCTTGGCTGTGCCTGTGTCCATGGAGATGAGCACGTTATCACCCTTGATATCACGGTGGGCGACCTGGTTGCTATGAAGATACTCCAAACCCTGAAACATATGTCGTGCGTACACGCGCACTACTGCATAAGGCAGGCAGCTATTCGGCAAACTCTTCATGAGCGACGTCACCGAGCCCCCTGTCACAAACTCCAAGTAGACGTAAAGCTTTTTGGGAGTGCTGTCCGAATCAATGCGACTGTGCAAATAACGAATGACGTTAGGGTGAACCATCTTGCGGTGAATCTCCACCTCCGTGTTTGTCGGAGCATCGTCTGCGAGCTCCAGTATCTTCACAGCCACAAACCGACCGCTGGGCAGGACACCCACGAAAACAGAGCCAAAGCTGCCAGCGCCAAGCTTCTTGCCTAGCGTCACCTTCATCAACTCCTCAGTTGAGATGGCCGCCATGGTTGATCTGGTGTCGGTATTTTTTCTCAGGTAACGCTATCAATGTAGAACGTTTTTTCCCCAGCAGGCTTTGATCTCCTCGTGCGTTTTGTGAATAATACGCGTGGTGGAGTACCAGATCAAGCCGGGAAAAGGGAACGAGTGAAAGGGGGGACGGTACAACGGAGATACCAAAGGCAATACAAAAAAAAAAACTTTTCAAGAAAGAAAAGTATTCTTGTGGTAGACGTTTGCGTGAGAGACGACGATGTCTGAAGAATTAAAGACTCGCCACTTTTGACGCTCGAGCGCCAACTCGTAAAAAAAAAAAGGTATTTGTGAGGAGGCAAAGGGGATAAACGCTTGCGAAGACAGGCGTCGGGGAGAGGGGAGTAGTCTTCAATACGATACAACGCGGTCGACGAAGTCGAAGGGAAGCGAGAGTGGAAGGAAAAGAACAGATGCAGGGCAGGGTATGAACAAAGGTAAAAAAATCAAAAACGATCAAGAAGCCTCTCAAAAAAAAAAAAGCACACACACATACCCAACATGCAGAGTTCTTGATGGGAACTCTGGAGAGGAAGTCTACAAAGAAAGACCTGGGCGAAGACAGCGAAGCAGTCTGAAGAATGCGAAAAAACTCGGTGAGGCCACTAGTGACAAAAAGGGAGGCACAGATGACCAGTGCAGTCGAATGGGATAAAAACTGCAACTGGTGGGTGTTGATCACGAAACACCTCGCTCTGTACGGTGAGCAAGAACTGAAATAGCGCTCTGTCTGTCTGTCTGTGTCTGTGTCTGTATCTGTGTGTCTGTGTCTGTGTGTGTGTGTGTGTGTGTGTGTGTGTGTGTGTTGCTAGACGTTGAGGATGATTATGTTAGAGTACTTGGCTACCAATGCATAGATGAGCAGATGTACTCAGGAGAAAACCACGCGCACACAGATGTCAGGGAGAACGATGAAAGAACAGCGTTGATTGTTGCGCGTTTAAACTAATGTGGTTTAGATCGAAGCAGCAAGAACAGTCGCGATGTTACAGCCACCCACACGTGTTGCGAGTAAAAGAAAAAAAGAGTGCAATAGAGAAGTGGAGAAAGCCATTTCAGCGCGCATGAGAGCTGCGATGATGAGCCAAGAGAAAACAATCTGTAACAGACTGTAACTCACACCCGTAGACCACACAGGCGCAGTCCACATACTCAACTCTCCCCGCTCAAGTAGAACCGCAAAAGGTGACGCGGCAAAAGAAACCCATAATGAATACGTAGGGATGTGTGGGTGAGGCCGAAGCCAGTCTCCGTCCATTCCCTCCCTTCCTCCTCTGCCTTTTTGTGACAAACGTGTGGGCACTGTTTTGAAGAAAGAAGCGCATGCAGGTGACAGCGGCTGTGCTTACCCACACAGACTTTCCAAAAATTCATATTGTTTCAGCGAGCCATTTGCACGTTACGCGCCTTTTGTTACCGTTTCTTTTTGAAGTTTAAATTTTTTTTCGACTATGCTCTTCACCCCTCTTTGGGAGAAATTGTCGAGATTGCACGCTTGACACAGAAAGGCATACACTCAAACACGTGTACGCACACGAGCACGGCATGCATTCCAGCTTGTCCTGAAATGTAGGTGCCACATAGAGACATACGTATGGAAGAGAAGGGGGTGAGAGCGTGAGAAGCACACGAGGTGTGCAGATGGAGGAGGGGACGGGGGTCCCTGAAGAGAGAAACAGCAGCTGCCGGCGACGCACGACCGCAGAGCACCCTCCGCCCCCTCCCCCTTTTATCCGCTGTTGTGGTGCGCTTTCCTTCCTCACAGTCATCACCCATCCGCTTGCCAGAACACCACCCGCACGATCTCTTCCTGAGCCCCACAGCTATTCCTCTCCCGTTTATTTCATGTGGAGGCAGTGCGCCAACGGGTTCACAGGGGTGTGCATACCCGTAAGGTACCAGACGGCGATTTTTGTGTATCGTTCATTTTTTTTCTATTTTGATTCGTTTGCTTCTTACGTTTCCCTCTTTATCATATCAAATAACGAAAAAAGGAAGACCTGTGGCGATGAAGTCTCTCTCACGCTTACATAACCACGTCCGCCCACAGCGCATCAACACAGCCTGACGCGTTTGTACGCTCAGACAAGCGAGGCAGATCATTTCCCTCCTCGCACATTCCCCTACACACGAGATGACATCGCCAACAAAGATGCAAAGGACAGCGAGAGAAGGGAAAGGGGCGAGGGGAGAAGAGAAAACAAAGTCGCTGGCTCCTCCTCTGCAAACAGTGCACGTATGTGCTTACCAAAAGGAGCGTGCCCAACAGAGGTCTTAGCACAGCGCCACCATTGTCACAGGAATCTACTTTGCCGCCTTCTTCTCTAGGGACAATGAAAGTTTGTTAGTGGCGAGCAACAGCGCATCCGTGTAGGGATCGAGCGCTGGGGCTTTCTGTGGCTTCAAACCAGTAATCGGCTCGACTTTTTTGTTGCTGATGAGAAGAGTTATCTTGAAGTGGGCAACGACCTCGCCCTCCTTCTCGAAGAGGATGGGGTACGGAATGACAGCGTTGTGCTTCAACATCTCGTTGAGACCGAGGCGGGCCTTCTTCGTCTCCAGGTTTCGGATAGCAAAGGGAAAAGTGGCGTATTTAGAGTCGATCTCTTTTTGGACCTCCTTCGCGCTCTCCATCTTCACCGAGTAGTTAGAGTCCAGCGCCACCTTGTACACAGACGGTCGCACGTCCCGCTCCTTGAGCTTTCCCTTGCCAGAAGACATCAAGATGTCTAGCGTCCACACCTGCGCCTTATCAAGATCGTAGTCGTGTACCATGTGCTCTGCGACCTTGCGCTGGGGAATGCAGCGGTAGCCGTCGATGATGTAGCGCTTCATCATGTGTGAGAGGACGCCGTCGACGGGAGTCACCTTGTAGTGTTCCGCTGCCTTTTCGATGACCTCCGTCACCTGGTAGATTGTCGCACCGGGGCGCATCTGGCGCAAAGCGGTGTTAAGAATGTTGTACGCCGCCGTAATGACGCGCGCGGCCTTCTCGTCTCGGCCGAGTTCGTTGTCCTCTGTTACCTGAATGGTGTGCGCGACCACGGCACAGTATCCATCCACATGGATGCCAAGGTCGTAGTGTACGACATCACCCATAGCAATCTCTTGCTGCGCCGCCTCGTCCGACAAGCCAGGACTGTTATGGCACACGCAGTTGTTCACTGAGATACAGGTCGGGAAAGCAAGGCCCTTATCCGTTCCCTTGAACATCGTCTTGACTTTCGTAGCGATGGTATCATCACCAAGGCGGCACAAGTCGCAGACCTTCACGCCCGGCTTTGTCGCATCAATAAGCACGCGCAGTGTTTCATTACACCACGTGGCAGCCTTCTTGTAGCGCACAACCACATCAGAGTTGTTGATGGTGGTGTCCTCTTCCTCTTCATCCTGCACCTCGTCGTCGCTGCAGTCCTCCCAAGCCTCCTGATCGACTTTCTTGGACATTTTGGGGGTGTTTTAATTAAACTGTGTGTGGGAATGCTGCTTTACTGTGGCGCGCCTGCTGTTCCACGTATAATATATATAAATATATAAATATATAAATATATATATATATATATATATGTGTGTGTGTGTGTGTGTGTGTGTGTGGCGAAATACTGAGAATGAAAGAGAGGTAAATGGTAGAACAGATATTGGAAACAGTACGAAAGTGATCATCAGCTCGAAACAAAATACACACAAGGGAAGCGGGAGGGATGGGCAAAGAGTCTATGCAAGCCCACTATGAAGCGTGCATCAAAAGCGCGTGTCGAAGCGGGAAGATTGTTTTGACGCGTAGGTCGCACAGCAACACATCCGTAAAGCGGAATAAAAACAGTGAGGTTTCGGGATAATCCAAATGCAGCCGGAAGCACGATATGTATGACGCAGTGCCACGAATCCGTGGGCTCAAGTTAGGGAGGTAATACACCTCTGGGAGATGCAAGAAGCAGTAATTGTCTGATCTTGAACGAAGAGGCGATGAGTGCGCGACCAATGCGTCGTATTCACAGCACGATACACCTAGCAACAGCAGCAGTACCACTGTCGATCCACTTGTCGGCCTTTACAGCTGCCGTTTGTTGCGCGAGGAGGGAGTACCACGTTCGCCGAGAGTGCGACATCACCAATCTTAGTCCCCCCTCCTGCACAGTACGGTAGCCACGAAAGGTAAAAAAGCCCCGACGACCACTATGTCGATCCTTCATCCACATGCTGGAAGTGATCTCAACCACCCGCAGCAAGTCAGCGCCACTGCTTCACAATTTCACAAAAACATCTCCCCCAACACATGACACTGGGACCTCATCACATACCTAGATTCTCGCAATCACATCCGGTTTGCTACTTGAAGTTTGTATGCATCGCCAAAGGCCTCCAATATAAACTCCGACCACTCCAATGACCTCCCCCTTTAACTTTGGTCTTCGCATTGGGCTTACATTTAGTGTTCTACGAAACATCATAAATGTCACTCACACACACCCAACATGCGCCATCTAGCATATCGCTAAGAAACTGCACAGCCCTTTCCGCAGACGGATTTAACGCTCCGTCTCCACACGGCGCTCCGCTAGACGCCAGCCGCCTTCCCCCCTTCCTTTTGCTGTTCGTCTATCACATTGTCATCTCAGAATTGCGAGGAGCACAGGAACTTCTGAGGGCACGAAAAAAAAAAAAAAGTAAAGATGGAAATAAAAATATTCAACAGAGAAAAAGGATAGATGGAACACCACGGTAGAAGAGGGAAAGCGTGATACACCGTCCTTCTCACAGAGAGTGGCCTAAACCTCGTCAGGCAGCGCGTACGCATCGAAAACATAAATCAGCAGCTGACGCGCAATTCGCATGATAAAGGAAAAGAATGTTGTCCTTATTTTTTTTTAAAAATACAAGTCTTGTCTTTCTTACACGGAGGAACAACTGTGTTAGCCTCCACGCACACACACACGCACCATACACGACGCCAAGCTGTGAGCTCGCACGTATCTGTTCATGTGCTAGCACTCTCCTTCGCCCGCCTCGGACAAGCTAGTGGAGGAGTCTTTCTTGTGGTGCATAGAAAATGTATGGTTGCACAGAGGTGGCGAGCCCCCCGTGTCCTTCATCTCGTGCGCCGCTTCGTCCTCGGAATCGTATAGTGGAGACTGAGTGTTCTCCTGAGCCTTCGGCACGCAGCGGTGAGGAGTATCACCCGTCTTTTCCCTCTTTAGACTACTCTCGCTATCTTTGTCCATCAGCCTGCTTGGGTTTCGCGGCGGCGGTGAGTCGCCGGCTTCAGTATACACCGCTGTCTTCTTGTCTAGGCGTGAATGTGACAGGGTGGGAATGGTCTGCTGGAGAGAGAAGGCGACAAAGCCGAGTGCAGTGGGAGCAACGACGACACAGAAAAGCGCAATGCTTAGGGTGGTGAAGTTGTGGCTCACATTCTGAGACCCCGAGGTGGGCAAATCTAGCACGGGATAGTCATCCATGGAGGTTTGGTCGATCAAATGCACCCCTTCGGTCTTGGAAAGGGCGAACCAGGCTGCAACTTTGTCAGAGCTTTTCACCAACAGTGGCAAGTTCGTACCCTGTGCTAGGAACCGGTAGAGCTGCGAAGTCGGCGTCGTCGTTGACTGCGGTGCTACGCCGGTTCGAAGCACATTATCAATGAAAAGTGCGAACGCATTGTTGCCGAGGGAAGCTACCAGCACCTCCTTCTCCGGAATAGTGAGCACCGTAGCCGTGTACTTGATGAGAACTGCTCGCGCAGCCTCGGTATCGAGCAGGTCTGACGATGCGTTGAGAGGCAAAAAAGTCATCCGCAGTGACATGGTGTTGTCGACGAGCTGAGTTCCCTTCGAGCTGAGAATCATGTACGCGTCTACAGCAACAAACTCCGGGCTTGCGCCGCTAGAAGCTGTAGCGCACATCTTTACGTACACCTCCGTATCTCCGCTACCACCCAATGTCTGCTGCACCCCTGCCGGAACCGTCACCCATCGACGTCCGAGGACATCCGTCTCAACTGTCACCACTGTAGCGATCATAGCAGAAGCGCGGCACGTCGGCACATCACTCTCGCTCTTCACCACTTGCAGCGCCAACCGCGTTATCGGGGGGCTTTGAGGGTCTGTGAGGAGAATACGCACATCGGCAGGGGCTGAGACTGAAAGGACGAGGTACGGAAGGTAGAAAAGGGAGGATAGGGTAAGCTGTGTGACTCGGATAGAGCGACCGCGATGCTCCTCAAACGGCATTGGTGATGCTATGCTACCCGACGTGCTTGCCGCGTAGCAGGGGAATAAGACTGGTTCCGATACGCCCTCCGGTGCTGCAGCAATCAAGGAGACCTCCACGGTCACGTTAGAGCTGCTAGGGGATATGTAGCTAAGGATCGCTGTGTGCGCCGCGGCGGCCATGCACGTCGCGTCATTCCAAACCAGCTTTAAGACAAGAACAACAGAAGGGGAAAACGTGCCTACTACATTCCATGTTGCTGTCTGAGTTTGGTACAAGTGAATGTTTTTCTCGTTGGGCAGCGCGTCGGCAATGCTGATCGCTTCGGCACCATACGTGGTGACTGCACCAGTGACGACCTTTATATATGTGCCCGTAACAGGCGCCCACACATCACCATTGCGCGTGCACACAGCGTAATAGCCATCCAACTTGGCGAACAGGAGCCCGCTAGTGTCTATTACCGAGATTCCGTTTTCTGTGCGCGCTACCATCACGTCCGAGCCAACGTGCACGCTGCGGCACGTCCCGCTCCACGGCACAAATCCAACTACGACACCGGAGACCTCAGTGGAGGGGTTCAGCAGAATATGGGGGTGATTGCTGAGCACCACGGCAGCTGGGCCGTACGTTGCACCGTCGTCAGTGGACAGCTGCAGCATGCTGAACTGCTGGCAGTGAACAAAAGCAGCAGCCACCGGAACGTAGACATCATTCATTAGCACAATCGCCTGCGTCGTATACAAATTACCGGCCATAAGCACTGTGAGACGGCTGGGGCCCACGAAGGCGCCCTCCAGTCGTTCTGGCCACACATGAGAACGGACGGCACCGTTGCACACCTGGACGTAGTGCTCCTCTGTGTGCAGGCCGCATGTTGAAGCGCTCCCACATGGCCTCCACTCCGCATCGTCGATGCCAGCCTCTTGGATCCACTGCTGTCGGCCCAGGACGTACGATGCGAAGTCCACCTGTAACCCTGTCGACACGAACATAAATGTGCCAGTTCCCTTGTAGATTCCAACGCAAACGGTGTAAACGCCCACCAAGGCTGTCGGGACGGCGATGTACTGCTGAGTTCCGTAAGACTGGATGCGAGTTGTGTAGCCAAAAGAACAGCTGCCGTCTTTAGACATGCGCACCGCCGCGCCAGACCTGAGGGACGGGAGGTGACTACTGCGTAAGACAAGCGGCACCGCGTCGTACTCAGTCCCAGAAGAGAGCACCACCCTGCGGGAGGCAATGTCACTTGCGCCAGCTATGGATACCAGACAATTAGTGGGTTGGAGTACTGTATAGTCGATTCGCACGTATTTGTCGTCAGCGCACAGCACTCCGTGCACCTGCTGAAGGGAAAGGGGAAATGAGAACTGCATTATGCCGTTCGCAGCGTCCCGCGTCGCCTCCTCTTTGGAGCGTCCACAGGCAGCTTTCTTGTCTGCTGCGGTAGCACCTGCCTGAACTGCAACGAAACGAAATACACGATAGGACTCGGATACAGTGACCACAGCAGACATATAAGCGTCCGCGTCATCTGCGCCTGATGAGGGGCGAATAAACTCCAGTAGGTTCAAGGTTCCCTTGCTTCCGTTGAAGATTGTCAGCACGGGTGGTGTGGAGGATGCCAGTGGCTGATTGGCCCTCCCACCAACTGTGACCGGCTCACCGTGGTAAGTAAGGGGAAATTTCGTACTGGAGGATATGCGCCGAATGCACACGTAGCGACCGGCAGAAAAGTTGCTGCCCACGACAAGGAGGGCATTGACTGCGGTTGCGGGATCGCCGCTAATGTCGAAGGAATTTAGTGGAAGCAGTGAAATTTTCGCCCCATCCGTGTCGCAGTGGGGTGACGCCGACGTGTAAGCTGTGTAAGCACCACTCGCGATGGCGGTCGTGGTGCCACCGTGGAGCGTGATCGGGATCGCCGCTTCAGAAGAAAGGTTGGCGGTCGTGGTGGTTGCTGTGACAGCTTGTAGGACAAGAGGAGCTACGACCATACTTTTACCGTTGTACGTGGCACAAATGCTTTTGCGGCCAGCACCCACACGCTTTACATAGCTGCTGGGCACAAAGAAACGCATGTAGCTGCGAGTGACCAAATACGGGATAGGGGAATCAGATGGAGTGCAGCGACCGCCGACAGCACCGTTGTTGATCATGGAAAACAGCAGAGTCGATGTGATGATATGCGAAACGTCTACTGTGTAGGGAAGCGCCGTCCCCACTCCCGCGAAGCGTGCCGTCGCTAGGATATCCGTGTCCTCTTGGGTCAGGTCATCGCTCAGCTTCACGCCAGCGGACATCTGCTGAAGTGCGATCATTACTGGTGTTATCCGCAGCTTCGAGCCAGTGGCCAGGACATGATCAGCGCTTTGAGTGACCAGTGACAAAGAACACGAAGTCACCTCGGACACGTTGTACAACTCATTCGGCACCTGGAAGCAAACGGATTCCGTGGACCCATACGACACAAGAGCTGATGTGGGGCCTGCGGCTCCGAACTGTACCGCGATCACAGTACTAGCTGCCTGAAGAAACTGCAAGTCGTGTGCAAGGGGCACCGTAGCTGGAAGACAGATCACGTTGGAGGTGAAGTCCATTACATCCACAACTGGGACCGCAGCAAAGACGACGCTCTTCAGTGTCTGCATAACTGCCGAAACAGTTGGTCTAGAGGAAGGCGGTAATGTCGTAGTCGTCGGCGCTGTCGTCCCATCATTTACACCATCGGTGCAAAGATAATTCCAACTTGAAGAGATAAGTATGACGGACCATGCACCAGTATTTCGCAAAACGAGTCGGTACCGACCGACAGATGGGATCAGGAAATCCTTAGGCTTCCACAGAGTGGGCTCATCGTTGTCCCACTGGACTACACCATCAATAACAGTAGCAGGAAGAATAGCAAAGGTCAGTTTATTTTCGAGAAGATACTGCGCTCCCTTCTTGTTCTCATCAGGACTGTGAATCACAAAGCCTGACGTACCAGCACCGCAGCCGCCTAACGCTACAGTGAGGGCTGCCTCACATCTTGCCACCAGAACACAGAAAAGCAGCAGCAAGGCAACAAATCCACGCTGGGCCATTGTTCACGGATGAGATTGGGGGAAGTGCCGAAAACACCAACGACGAAGAGGAAACCAAAAAAAAACTAAAAATGCAAACACCTCCCAGGCCTGGTGGACAGGGGACACGAGAAAGGAGCAACAAAACAGAGGAGACACCAACAAAAGCCCTTCCGTGTACTCAGAGAAGTAAGCGGTGCACCGCCTTATGACGTGTATCTTTTGATGCCTGCACTACTGCGATCCCACGTCAATCATCCACCTCAGCAGCAGTAAGGCGCAGGAAGAATGGACAGAAGAAAGCAATGAAGAGAGCGATACACACATACTAAAAGAACCTTGTCATCCCAGACAGAAACTTGTTACCGCTACCCTCTCTCTCATAAAAACTAAACGTCGCCGTCTCCTTTTGCCGGCAAAAAAAAAATGTCAACACGCGTGGGCAGTACCCTAAAGAGAACAACCACACAAACACGATCAAAGCAACTCCACAGAAATGTGAAGAAATAAAAAATTTTATGAGCGGAAATCAGGAAAAATAATAATAATAACAATATGTGTTCGATAAATATGCAACAGGTCAGCAACGCTGACAATCGAGGAGACGGGAGCCCTCCTCTCAATTAGCACGAGGACGCCAAGCTTGATTTCGGAAGAAAAACGCACTGTGCTCAAAAAAAAAACGAAAAGAGTGAAAGGTAGGGTGTATTTTAGGGATTGATGGAGATACAAAAATCCTTCGAATATCACTAATAGTCAAGTGAAGTGCCCCCACAGGAATGCGGAGGGGAGATGTTGACACTTCTTACAGATTTTTTTTTTCTTACGGCAGCGACCGCCAAAATGGACAGACAAATTGTCCCTCTTCAGTACACTTCGGAAAACTCACATAACAAGGCACACGCAGACGTGCTCGAGACCAACAAAGATAGGAAGATGTTGACGCTCGCCACCACGTGGTGTACAGCCTGCGAGTGCGCTGAGAGAGAAACAGGGGGTGTCTAAAAGAAGGGGCTACGAAGCGATAAACTCCGCGCTGATCAAAGGGAAGCAGAAGAGAGGAATCAGAGTAGGAAAACAAAACAGAAGTGCGTCGGTGCAACAACCACTAGGTCTTTTTCTCCCCTTTTTTGTCCAGCGACGACCACCACCGCGTCCTCACACTTCAGGTGCGTGGTTGGGGCTTTTGCTGATTAATCCCCTTTTCTTTCGCCGCTGCCGGTGTAGCGTCGACTTTAGAAAGGTTCAGAGTGACGCCGTGCAATTTGTCGCTTTTAGTGCACTGTGGGTTAGTTTTGCTTAAGGGAAGTAAAAGTCGGGGGAAGAGAGGGGTGGGATGGAGTTTCTTTCCAAAGATGCTGACTGGAAAGGTATTGTGCTTCCGTGTGGTACGCTAATGAATATTATATATATATATATATATATATATATGTGTGTGTGTGTGGTGGTGTGTGAGAGCGCTTCTTTGTTGAGCTTTGCAGTAGTGAGTCTGCCTGCTGAAAAGAAAAAAAAAGGGGGGGGTGAGTCGACTACGAGCAAAGAAAAATGAGCACTAAAAGAAGTAAAAATGGTGGTGGGAAGAGAGCCGGTGTTTACAGGAGCAGCACACATGAACACAATGCCTCCAGCAAATAGAAGCATAGGGAAATCACACACGATGGACATGCGACGTGAGCCCCTAGCGTCACGAGATGTCAGAAGGCCGTAACAAAAAGCTCGCGTTAACGTCTCTTCGGCCACTACTGTCCCTCCTGGAACCTTTGGGGATGTAGCGAAGAGTTTTCGGTGGGCGACCGGAAGAAAACGTGCAAGGGGACCCAAGACTTGTGCCTCTGGAGCCTTTCTTCTTCCTACGTGTCACTTCGTTTGAGGGAGTGGGATTGAAGCAACAAGTCCTCTCCCCCTCCTAATCACTGTATTTTTTTTCTCGTCATGTTCGTTGCCAAAAGCGCTTTGCATACTCTGAGGTACGATCGATCCGACCACAATTATCCCTCCTTAGCCTCACTTCTGGTTTCTCAGATGTGTCCATGCATCCCATCCCTACCTTTCTTCTTTGCCACACGTGCGTGCGTTGTGCGAGTACCTCACAGCCGCAAATGCTCCCTTATTTTGTTTCCATCGACTTGCCCTTTATTACCCGCTCTTGCCTCTGTATGGACACGCTTCTGGTAGCCACCTATCAATCAGCCTGTGAAAACAAGAAGCGGATGTAATAGCATACGAGACAGACACACATACAGCGATACCTACGAAAGGAAGTGGAGGAGATAAGACAACTTATAGTGCACCATAAAAAGAAGGAAAAGAGTGAAAGGGGGCACAGAAGAAATCCCCGGACGACGCCAACCAGAAATGGTGGTGAAGAAATGAAGCTTGCTCGCTTCCATTGAGCACAACACCCACAGTGGATCGCATCACCAGCGCCTTTGATCTGAACCGTAACAGACCCACCACGTGGTGCCCCAGCGGCAGTGGGCGGCCGCTGCCGCAGTGACCGACCCAGCCATCTAAGCACGGCCTCTGTTTCCAGCTGTACCCACCTCCTGCCACGCGGTGCCGCGGGACAGGCAGCGCAGGCCCCCTCCCTCCCCAACAGTAACCAGAGGGGGCTGGTCGTGTTATGCCATAGCGCCACTTGGTCACCTTTTCTATCATGTGGATGGCACAAACGTGAGCACCTGTCGCAGGCACCTGGTGTCACGGCACCATCGAGGGCCCCACCATCGGCATCCGCAGCGATACATCGCTACGGACACTTCTAAATTATCGGCACCTGACACTGCACGCTACCCGCGGGCCGACTGGGCATTGGCTGACAGAGGGACTACCGAGGTCTCTCCGCAGAACGACTGAGCACCCCCTTCCCTCCCGATGCCATGCCGATGTGCACACACACACACACACACACACACACACCTCCAAAGAACGAGACTGGCGATGCGGGCGGACACGCGCGCCAGAAAAATTTTAGAAAGAAAAAATATATAGGGCAGCATTGAAGAACTGAAGCCGGGGAAGGGAAAAGGGACAACGTGCATAAACGGTGGAACGATGTGAACAGAGAAACGAAGCGGAGAGACGGCGGAGATTTTATCTCATTTCGAGAAGAAGACATGACGCGGGACGGGCTGAAAAGGGAGTACGAGTGAAGGTGGGAATGGGGGTGATGTTCCTCCCAAAAAATATACAAGGGCCTCGAGTCTTGACGCAAGGGGGCGCTGCGCGTTCAGGAAGACGAGGAGAAGCGACGATGAGCTAACAAAAGCGCAGAAGAAAAAAAAGAACAAAGGCAACGAATGATACGGGGTACTTGTCATAGTAGCCTCCGTCACGCAGGCCACTAACGGGCGAGAAGGGGAAGAAGAGACAGGGGAAACAGTGAAACGCGCAACAAACAGCCCCTGGTACCACCAGCAGTAGTAGTGCTGCTAATTGCAGACTAGTTCAAACGCACAGACACTACAACAACATGGAACAAAAAAAAAAGTCATTAAGGCCTCCCACCAGCCTTCCCTGTTTCCTTGTTTGATGTGTTGTGCAGTGAGCAGGGTCATTTCTATATCCACACGACTTTGCTTTCCCTTCCTCCCCCGCCCCCTTCATCGCCTTCGTGCTCCACAAGAGAAACAGCGATCCAACCAAAGGTACCTTGCTCGGTGGAACAGGGAGTGGGGGAGAAGGCGAGGAGGTAAATGGTGCAAAAAGAGAAGAGCTGAGAAACATTTCAAAAACGAGCGAGATGAGTCTGGGGAGAAAGTAGAGGTGATAAAGATGCAATATCCGCCGCCCCATAAGTCCAAAGGGGATGTAAAGGAGAAAACACAGAAGCGTAAGAGAGGAGTGTCGACCTCCAGAAATTTCCTTCCTCGCCTCAGAAGTTGAACTCGTCGTCGCTGTCCGCCACATTCGTAGTGGAGTTCTTGCGTTGTGAGGGCAAAGGGCGGACTACGCTGCTGTTGTTCACGCTGCTCTGGAGAGCAGTGCTACCTGCGAATGGAGCAGAGGTGCCGACTGCGGAGAGCGGGCTGCGATTCCCTTGGTTGAATAAATTGGCATACTTAAAGAGCGACGTGTTGGAGGCATTGGGTGGGGGACTGCTGTTGCTAGTCAACCCAACATTCGACATCGTCTGCGCCGTGTTCGCTCCGCTAGCGGCCATTTGAAAGGGGTTGTGCGGCTGACCGGTCGCAATGCCAGCGTACAGCGCCGAGCTACCACCACTGCCAGTGAAATAGGGATGCCGTAGGCACTGTGCCGCAGTGGGTCGCTCCGCTGGGTTGAAACGCAACATCAGCTCCATGAGGTCTACTGCCGCTGGTGGTGCCGTGGTGAGAATCTGACGCAGCGGTGTTGGCGCAACGGTTGGAAAGCGGATGTTTATGCGGCGCGCCAGCTGATACCCTTCGTCCCACTCGTTGGGGGCGGGGGAGCCGAGCACTGAGCAAATCTTGAACAACTGGTCACTCTCTGACGTCCCAGGGAAGAGAGGGCGGCAGAGGTAGAGTTCAGCAAAAATCACAGCGCACGCCCAGATGTCGATGGGCGAGTTGTAATGCGTCGAATGGAGAACAATTTCCGGAGCGCGGTACCACCGCGTCGAGACGTACTCTGTGAACGGCGGACGAGAGCGAATCTCTTTGGCGAGACCGAAATCGGCAACCTTGAGCCAGTCACCCGAGATGAGCAAGTTTTCTGGCTTGAGGTCACGGTGCATGAAGCCAGCCTTGTGAATGGCCTGCACGCCAAGCAAGGTCTGGCACATGATGCTACGGATCTCCTTGTCACTAAACGCCATTTTGCCGCTCATCTGATTAGCGCGCTGGCGCTGAATCTCAAATATATTTTTTTCACAGTACTCAAAAATCAGAAAAAGTTCGGTCTTCTCGCGCACTACCTCCTTCAATTTGACCAGGTTGGGGTGTTGCACTCTCCGCAACGACTGAATTTCACGCAGCTGCAGACACTCCTCCCAGCTGTGAAAGCGCTGCTTCATCATTTTTACTGCTACAATCTCGCCAGTGCTAGTGTTCTGGGCTTTACTCACTGTGCCAAAGGAACCGTCGCCTAGCTGGCCCATCACCGTGTATCGCTCCATTTGCCCAAGCCAGATGCGCTGCCCGTCGACACCAGAGAAGAATCCTCTAAGAAATGCAGAGACTCGTAGGCCAAGTCGCCGGGGTTCAAGAGAAACCCGTTTGGGAAAGAGGGATCAGGGTCCTTGTGTACTCAGCGGAGGCCCCTGTGAAAGCCCCCTATGGATTGGGCCGGGAAGTGCGTCTGTGTCAATGAAGATGAGGGAGTCAGTGAGGGTGTGCAAGGGTGAAACTCGTCCGCGCCGACAGCGATGAAGGCGAAGGGGGAAATGCAATGGAAGAGACAAACGGATGGGCGGCAACGTCACAGGGCCCACAAATGGGGGAAAAAAAACGATGAATGAGACTTCTTGGAAGCGATTTGTCGTAAAAAACTTTGTCGACTTTTCCTTCACTTGTGGTGGTGGTGGTGGTGGTGGTGGTGGTGGTGGTGGTGGTGGTGTGTGTGGGAGGGGAAGGGAGGGGAGGGGAGGGGGGTTTGGATGTGGTTGCCGTCACTAACTCCCCTTCGTCACGTCTCCAGAGTGCAGGGAGTGAGCGCTTCACGCACACATATGCAGCTCGGAACACCTATCGCTTTTTTTCTTTGGTGGGTGGTGAGTAGGTACGTCTGTGTGTGTGCGCAGCACCAAAAAAGCGCAAAGTCAAGAGAGCAACAATATCAATAGTGGTTCAACGACTACAGTTTCTTTGAAATAAATGCCAAGGACGCAACAAATGAAAGGGACCACAGAAGCTCAATACACTAGAGAGGGGGGAGAAATAAGAAGAGTAGCAAGGATGTTGGAACGGGTGTAGATCGTCGTGAACGGTACACAAGCATACATTCATGCACTCGAGCGCACTGGAATATGTATGCGCAATCACATGACCAAAAGCTGGATGCGTACGTCTGTATGTATTTGTGTGGGAGGGGCAAGAACGATTTCTTCGTGGCTGGTAGTAGTCCTTTTGCGCCGCGTATGCGTATCAGGACTGCAATTCAGCCGTGGAGCGGCGAAAAAAAAAGAGAGAGGCGGTCGTTCCCTCTAAATACCCTCCGATCGCTGCGCATAACATTGCAAAGGCGGGACGCTTTTTTTTTCTTTTCAAGAACAAACAGTCGCGCCGACCCTCACTTGCCTCCGCCCATCCGTTGAGTGAACCTCTTTACCTGCTGCAAAGCCTGTGTGTGTGCACCTACACGGAGCAGTAGGCCAATCTTACCTCGTGCTCAGCGACAGGTGCACAGGCTAGCAGCATATGGGATAACCCCAAAGGGAGGAGTATATGTATGCAAGAGAACAAGAAGTAACACTCAGCCTTCTGCGACCCCTGTTCTTTATTATGCAAATGATTGTCTCCACACTGACTCCTTATTTTTTTTCCCCCTGCGTTGGTGTTCTTCTCGTGGCGTATGGGTTGGGCTTCGCGGCATTCTCCTCGTTAATAAAAAAACAAACCACACACACTTTCGGCCAGACACGTGCACGACTAAAAAGAAAAAAGACGATTGAAGTGTGCTTCGCATGCGTATGGCTCTTTTTCATCGTATTCGCCCTTCATCTCGCGGCGGCCTCGATATTCCCTCCCCTTCTCTCAAAACAGCCTCACGAAGTACACACATTCAACCGCTGGCGAAGTGTGTAAGTGTGTGTGTGTATATATGTGTATGTGTTTGTGTGTCTAGGTTGAGGAAAGGAGGGTGCTGCTGTACAGAAAGCTTGAAAGTTGAATAAGACAGTTGAGCGTGCACCTTGCTTCCTCCTCTTAATCCTGAGGCTTTGGTGTCGGACGGTTCTTGCCCATGGGTTGACCAGCCATGGCCCCACGCAAGTGTACTCCAAGCGCCTTCTCCATCTTCACAACAACTCGCTCCTCCGGCACCGCCTTCCCGCTCTCGTACTCTGACACTACAGACACACGCTCAGAGATACGCTGAGCGAGATCCTGCTGCGACCAGTGCAAAGCCTGGCGCTCCTTCATTATGCGCACACGGAGATGCGGGTCCACCCTTTTTATCTTGAGTGACTCATTATCCTCGTCGAGCTTCTTCGCGTTAGCACCAGCGCTGACTGTCTGTTGGTTAGAGCGTTGATGCTCCTTCCTTTGCACCTGCACGCCTTGACCGTTTTGAACCGCACGGTTAGCATCACGCTCCGTCACTCTCCGAGGTTGGGCCGAGCCACCACCACCACGCTGCTGAAAGTCAAAGCGCTGCTCCTCCCAGTCCTGGCCTGTAGGAATAGTTCGACTGGGCATTTTCTTTTACCTAGCCTTCAGACAAGTAGCTGTGCCTGTACGTGTACGAGAGAGGGAGCTCAAGCACGCAAAAAACACGCGGAAAGGAACGAGAAACAAAAGATGGGGAAGAAGAACTGGTCAATGTTCGGGGGTCAAAATAAAAGTGTGCGTAGAACTCGTCTGCGATCACCTACTGAAATGAACTGTGGAATGGAGATTTAAAATTGTGCACCTTTGCAAATAGAACAATTCTGAAGCGGGCAAGGTGTGACGACATCCCAAAACAACCAACAGGGGAAAAAAAAGCGTGAGACGAGGAAGTGAGAAAAACCCCATAGAAAGTCAATAAGATGAAAAGGAGCCCACGAGAAGAGAGGGAAGTGCAGGTACACGTGCCATATTGTGCAGCCAGCACTAACATACCTCGTGCATCATCGAAAAGAGAGGGTTCTGTCTCAAGCGAGAACGTTTTCTTCCTTATGGGGGAGGGAGGTGCCACGCACGAGTTTATCCATGACTCGATATCTACATATATGAAGAGAGTCGTGGCGCCTACACGATACACTCTCGGTGACGTCACTGCGGCAGAGGTCGGTGACCACATGTTTTGACCTTTTTTTTCATTGAATATGTCAACAACTATCGTCACAGTCGTCACCTGTTCAGTAGTTTTTCCCTCACCCAGGATGTTCCTCTTCCCTAGTCGTGACTAGTAGCAACACTTGGCAGGAGGGGAGAAAAGGTACACAACGCATAGTGAGCGCATATGTTTGCATGCTGTACACAACGCTCCCATCGCCGCAGCCCCCCCCCCCTCCGCTTCTCTCCCATGGGAAGTTGGCTGAATAAAGCGGGGCCGTAGCCTCTTAACCCCGCCCCACTGGCCCTACAGCTGAAAGCGAAAAAGCGGGGCCAAAGGAAGAGAAATGATATGCACTATAAATGAAAGACCTACAGGAGAAAGAAATGCGGATTGTTAGCAACGAGACAGACACTTCAATGCCGCATACCTCATCAATTATGCATGTCCATCGTGTGGATGTTTTTCTTCTTCCTGCGCGTTTATTTCACTCACTCCTACTTTAAACCTGTCCAATTACACGGAGGCTTTTTTTTTCTTTACAAAGAGAGGGGGACAATCTCCGTAGGGCGCACACACGCGAATGGTAGAGGTGCCAAAGGGGATCCCCAAGGGGTAACAGTGAAGGGCGGCGATGACCTCCAAGAAACCGCGGACGAAGGTAAAGTGCAGCCTTTCGAGTTTTGTGATATTTTTTGCAGTCCATCTTCCTACAGTCCACCAGTCACGTTTCATTTGCAACACACGTGCGCAGATACAAACAGCCCTGACGTCACGCACACCAACATAATCGAAAACACAGAAACACACTAGAAAAGGGAAAAATGACAGTCAGACCCCCCTCCTTTATGTTCCCCGTGTTCTCCCATGAAGAAGGGAGTCGCACGTGTGGGTAAAAATATGTGTGGGTGGTTGTTTGTGAGAGAGGTGGGGCCTGAGTGAGGCGTCGTCACACATGTGAAGCGGAAAGAATCTTTTACACGACGATGCCGTGTCTCCGCTCCGCTATCTTTCTCAGTTTCCCTTCCAGTTGAAAGCACGCATTTGTAGAGGTATGTCATTGGGTGATCAAAAGGGAACGAATGATTTGAATTCAGATGTACATCGAACAAAAAGAAAACAAAAACGAGCTACACAAATGGGGGGGAGTGAGAAAAACTTGCACACGAAAAGAAAGCGGAGACTACGAACCCACACACACACAAAAATTTAAAAAAAACGCGGTGTATTTGGCGATGAAAGCGACGGCGAGGAGATAATGAAAAAAGAGCAAGGATAAGACGGTTGACCGGTGGAGTGGTAGGGAAAAGGACCACCGAAGGAAACACAAGATCCTGGACTTTTTGAAACGTCGGAACGCAAAGGGGGGTGAGCACTTGCCACAGAATCTTACTCGAGAACGCGGACAAAACCATTCAGACAGATTCACGCCTCAAGGCAAAGGCAGCCTCTAAAAACAGTCGTTCGCACGCACGTATATGTGCATACCCGTAAGCATGGGAGCACCGCACAGTCATCATAACAGGCAGTGTTATCAGCGTACACACATACACAGAGAGACACAGAGAAGGACGGACGGACGTGGAAAACACAGAAATAAAGCACAATAAGTCGCCCAAGTACACGGAAAGATATCGGAAAGGCGCGAAGAGTGAGAAAGAGAGAGAGGTGTAGTGTGTAATAATAATAATAATAATAATATATATATATATATATTATTTAAGACCACTAGCACGGGCACTTGAAAGGGGAAAGAAAACAAGAACAAGATAAAGAAAAAAAAGATGGACAAAGACAGAGGAGGGACAGCTGAGCGAAACGGAGAAATCTGCCCGAGTACCTTTTAGGCTACAGAGCCTGGGTACAAGATTCGTTTCCTTTCTCGGAGGTTTTCCCTGGTGAAAAAAAAAAAACAGGTGACATACACACAAACACAGACACACAGAGGCAGACAAAAGAAAAACAAAAGGATGGTAACCTTGGTACAGACGGAAAACAAAACAGCGCGCTGTCTACACAAGTGCAGAGCAACACACCTTTAAGCAGCATCAATCGGAGGCTGCTTTTAGTGGGCTTCCACGGGCATACACAACACAACCTCAGGCATACCCTCCCAGTCTTCTGTCAGCTAAGACCCTTTCAATCAACAGAAAATGGGAGCTGCTGCGACATGGGTTTGCTACGAAGATCTTCACACCGGAACATAAATTGTAGACAGCTGTGAGTTGCACACGTACAGGCGTGCCACGAAAATACATCAAGCCACGCATAAAAAACGTGCGCACGGTTACCTACCTCAGGAAAAGGCACTGAGGGGCCACTCAGCGAGAGCAAGTGTTCTCAATGCACATAAAACCCGAGAAAAAACAAAGCAAACGTACATGAAAGAGCGGCAATTAGCTGCATGTTATGAGCCCAGCCTCTCTCTCTCTAGCGGCAGTTTTCCTGGTAGAGCGAGTAGGGTACCAAGTGGCCTATCGACATGACTTCGCACGCTTTCTCCCTTCTCGCACACCACACGCATCCCTACAAGAGAGGGGCTAGCACCATGTAGGGCAGTTTGACGCAGGTCACCTCACTCCGACACACCCTAATCCTTCTTCGCGCGAGCCTTGATGTAGTACGGCTTGATAGCATCAACACCGGACAGCACCAACGCACCAGCGACACCACGCAGAATGTTCGCACCAGCACCGCGGAACAGCGATGCTACGCCCTCGCTCTTCACACATTGAGTGAAGCACTCAAACGAGTTGCGGTAGTTCTTGCCGGTGCCGGATGTCATCATCATGCGACGGCGCACTGTGTCCAGCGGGTACGAGATCAGACCAGACACGATCGTCACAGCCCAGCCCAGCATGAAGTTCACAACGAAGTTGTTCACCGGCAGCATCGGCTGCAGCGTATCGTACAGACCAAAGTAGAAGCCGCGGTACGCAACGATGCCCACGCATGACACACAGAAACCGCGGTACAGGCCCATCAGACCGTCGCTCTTGAACGTCTTGATGTAGCAGTCCACCATGCCGCTGTACTGGCGCTCGCCGCCCTTCTTTGCCGACTTCGTGTCGTTCGCGAGGCGCGTACGCACGTAGTCCAGCGAGTACACGAAGCACAGCGACACAGCGCCGGCAAGACCGCCGGATGCCATGTTGCCCATGAACCACTTCATGTAGCCGTCGCGGTCCTTCTTGTAGTTGAACATGCGCTTGAACTGGTCCTTGAAGGCGAAGTTCAGCGCCTGCGTGGGGAAGTAGCGGATGACGTTCGACAGGTTGCCGCGCCACAGTGCGTAAATGCCCTCCGTCTTCACCGTGCGCGTCAGGCAGTTCATCACACCAGTGTACGGGCGATCCAGCGTGCCCTGCTTGATCATTTCACCTTGGTTCTGCACCAGCAGCTTCACACGCTCGATCGGCGCAGCAGCCGTTTTGGCGGAACCAGCGGCGACACCGCTGATCATGAACTCCTCCCAGAAGCCGAGCTTCGGCACCTCCTGGCGCGCGTTCTTCGGCGCGGACGCCGCGGCAGAGTTGTTGGCAGACATATTTTAGGTTTTAAGAATAGACCTGTATCCACAATGATGTAGGATTTTTTTAATGACGGAAAATGGGCTGAAAAGAGAAGAGATGAAGAAAAAAGGGTGGCGGAAAGAGAAACTCTCTGTAAGTCGGGAGAGGGGGCCAATGTTTTTTTCATGATTATTGTTATGTTGATCGTACGAATAGGTAATGGAGTGTGTTTTCCCCGAAAAAAAAAAAGTGAGAAGAGCGAGAAAACAGGAAATAGAATGTAACAGAAAGGAAGAGAAAGTCATGAAAATGAAGCCACGTGTGGCCGAAGTGCTGACGATGTTTCTGCCACGCTGCACGGCAACTTCGGCAAAAAAAAAAAAGTGAACCAGAGGTATGGAGATTGGCGAAGACTGCAAGAAGCCTCAGAAGGAAACAAACCACATATCATCGAATCTTTTGCACTGGCGGTAGTGGGGGAAAAAAAGAGAAGCGCCTTTTCCACACAGGCTAATACACTTTAATAAGTCGGCTCCGTTTCACCTCTAGGTCCCCCTTTAGTTGGGCTTGTGTATCTGCGCGAACCTGTACTTTTTTAAGAGCTTCATTTTTCCCGAGGAGGCAAAGTCCACTATCAGCCTCCACGAGGGAAAGATCCTTTTCTTCAGTGCCCACAAAACCAGCTTCAATAAAAACAATTGTGTACCCGGATGCCGTCAGCGAAGGGAGCACACATGCGAACGCAAACGCTTGCACTGAGCTCCTTTCAATCCAAGTTCACGTCAAACACGTGACACCACGAGCGAGGAATCAACCTCAACTGGCGTCAACAGCGCATCTCTGAGCTCAACGCATTGAAACCTCATCAGCAAGGAATCCTCTACTCCTCTGCGAAACCAATGGGAAGCAAGGAAAAAAAAATCTCATTCAACTGTAATCACGGAAAGGGGGGAAGGACGAGGAGGAGAGACAGCCCCAACCACAGTAGAGGAAAAAAACATAGAAAAACCTTCGTCAATAAACGAAAAGGGGGCCGAAGAAACCTCAACAGTCGGGCCGATGACGCCAACACCGTTGGGGGCCCCACGTGCACATTGTTTATGCGAACATGACTGAGGTACTTGGAAATACGGATATCGTTACCCCGGGTGAAAAAGAATGGGAAGTCGAGGACAACATAGAATGATGAAAAAGTGTGAGCAAAGAATAACAGTTGATTTTTTTTTAAAACACGTGTTTTTTTTCTCTTTCACCCTTCCCCTGTCTTGAAAAAGTGCAATCGCAAACAAGAAGTCTGAGCATA
The DNA here is from genome assembly GCA_000333855.2 of Endotrypanum monterogeii. NCBI lineage: Eukaryota > Euglenozoa > Kinetoplastea > Trypanosomatida > Trypanosomatidae > Endotrypanum > Endotrypanum monterogeii. The sequence goes on from CM007339.1 coordinate 53,647, forward strand.
AAATCCGCCTGAACGGAGGTCTCGGTAATGTGAAAAGAGGTGCATGCAAAGGAAGGGAAGGAGATCGAAGGCCATGGACAATCAAAAACGAAGGAGGGAGGAAATATACAAGTAGATATGTATTTGTGTGTACATGGGAGGAAGAGACCGAAAAAGCTACACGCAGGAAAGACACGGATGTACGCGCACTCGGACCCAGACAGAGAGAGGTACACACCAGTATGTGAAATACAAACGTAACATCAGACAACACAAAGGTGGGACGTACGGGAACAGAAGCAGACAATCCACAAGTGGGTACTGTTACGCGTATATGAAAGAAAGGTACTCGAGACTTACCCAAATAGCGCAGAACTGTGAAATATGGATTCCGCAGATCTAGGGTAACGCATTTCTCGGGTCCTTGACCTCGGGGTCTGTGTGTGTGTGTGTGTGTGTGTGTGTGTGTGGCAACGAGTAGATCGCAAAGGATTGCCTTGAACCCATTGATGCAGTCTTCAACACCTCCAACTCTGCCAGGAAGAGCGCTGTCACCAATTCGAGCGCTCCATGTACACCGGCGCTGATGATTACGTCCACAAAACTGAGTGGATGACGAGTCCAAACAAAGGCCAACAAGAAGGCGTCAAATCGAATACACGTGCCAGCAGTCTTCGAGTTGAAATTTATTTATTTATGCTCCTTCGCACCAATCAGGACCTTCATGAGCTACGCCGAGGGGGGGTTGCACACGGTCGCGACGACGACGAGGCGAAGTTCATGACTTTCTATATGCTACTGCGAGATGAATCGAGTTAATGTAACCCTTGTATTGAGGGGCCCAAGCGTTCTCAAATGTTCAATTCTGCTCTCGGGAGGTGAACAGTACACTGGTGTCGAGCATTTCCCACGGACCAGATATTAGAAAAAGAGGGTGATCACATGCAACTTAGCGTGCCGCAGAGTATCCACCGCCAAGAACAAAATATGTAACAGGCTACGCTTGCTCCGAAACAATACCCTCGTCACAATGTCGACTCGAGGATGTCGTGAAACAGTGCATTCGGACGAAACACCACACACAAAAACGACAGAACGGTTTCGTTTTCGCGCAGGGGAAAACACTAAGAGAACTCCTAAGCGGAAAGGGGGGAAAAAAAGAAGGCCGGGGAAGGGGAGGGTTTTCTCTTACGATTGTGCCCGGTGGTGTAATGTCATTGCTGCTTTCGATATGTGTGTATGCCTAACAAAAAAAAATCGTCAAAAAGAGAAAACGGGACCGCAAGGGGAGAGACTATGCGAAGATGATGACGAATACTAGAAACCAGCGGCACTAGCCGATTCACCCGGTCATGTTCATATTGAGCCCTGAGAGGAAAGAAAATGGATCGAGATACCCCTCGATCCCTTCATGGTGACCCTTTGCTCCTCGTCAACGGGAGATAATCAACTTAAGTGTGGCGGGGTGGAGGGCTGCGCCTGATTAGCGGTTAGTCTGTTACCCGTGCAGCAAGAGTGACCCCACCACGCTGAGGCAGCTCACGACATGACTCCTGCCTTCACTGAGACTCAGGCGTCTGCATGACCGCGCGCTGCGCACCACGGCCTGTATTTTTAAAACATCCTATACCGGCCACCGTGTTTAGGACTGAGTGTGATCCGTATGTATGAGAGGTACATTCCTCTGCATGCCCTCTCTGTTCCGCAAACTTGTATCACGGAAAATGCGCTCGTTTGCGCGACTGCCTGTTTGTTGGAGAGTCTTTCAAATTTTCTTTTCATTATCCACTGATTCTTAACAAGAAATACATGTCATTTTTTTTTTATGGAGAAACATAAACAATACGGTTCCTATGATTGCTGTTACTTCTCCCCTGGCGCCAGTGTGGGTACCTATGCTTGTCCTTTTTGCTATTCCCCTCCTCTATTTTGTGGACCGCTTCAATTCAAGTGTGTTTCTCCACATCAGTGCTCCTTCCGGTTTTCGCAGAAAACACGCGAGGGTGACAGGAAGTGACCACAGAAAAAGCGAGGAAAAACAGAGACTGTGTCACTTGAGGGGGGGAGAGGGGTTGCAGAAAAAAGCAAACAAGAATGCCTTTCCACAGCAGCGCACACATAAGCGCACACCTGTTTAGGTGGGTACGTGTGGGCGATTTCCTAGTTCCGCCGATACATATTTCTCTGTAGTGGATGTGCTTTCCTCCACAGTTTCTTCACTGCTTTTCGACGCATCAGCTTTTCTTTTTTTTTCCCCCTTATACTAGCTATGAATACACACTCGCACGTGTGTTGAAATGATAACGACGGCACAAAATCTGCGTCCTCTTCATTGTACTTCCTTCGCATGAAGAGTACCAATTTCTTTGCTGACAAAGCTCTCTTACCTTTTTCCCCCCTATCCTCGGTCTTTTTTCATTGCCTTGTGTCCAAAGCACCTTCGCGCACGCGCACATATGCCTCCAATTTACGTATATACTAAGTAGCAGCGCTTCCTCGCACATGGCAATGCCTGAAGTTTGAACATGCAGTCAAACCATTTATTTTCCTCGACTAAAGGGGAAAAAAAAATGCTGAGAGCCCGAACAAAAGATAATGAAACAGCAAAAGGAGATGCCGGGAGCACACACGAGAAGGGCTTACTTGAAGCCCGGAAATGAAAAAATAAAAACACGAGACGAGAACGCAGCTCGAAAGAAATACGGTAACGCATTGTTTACGCCTTTAACCCTTCCATCCTTATACGACACCACTAAAATAGGGCAGTTTGACGCAGGTCACCTCACTCCGACACACCCTAATCCTTCTTCGCGCGAGCCTTGATGTAGTACGGCTTGATAGCATCAACACCGGACAGCACCAACGCACCAGCGACACCACGCAGAATGTTCGCACCAGCACCGCGGAACAGCGATGCTACGCCCTCGCTCTTCACACATTGAGTGAAGCACTCAAACGAGTTGCGGTAGTTCTTGCCGGTGCCGGATGTCATCATCATGCGACGGCGCACTGTGTCCAGCGGGTACGAGATCAGACCAGACACGATCGTCACAGCCCAGCCCAGCATGAAGTTCACAACGAAGTTGTTCACCGGCAGCATCGGCTGCAGCGTATCGTACAGACCAAAGTAGAAGCCGCGGTACGCAACGATGCCCACGCATGACACACAGAAACCGCGGTACAGGCCCATCAGACCGTCGCTCTTGAACGTCTTGATGTAGCAGTCCACCATGCCGCTGTACTGGCGCTCGCCGCCCTTCTTTGCCGACTTCGTGTCGTTCGCGAGGCGCGTACGCACGTAGTCCAGCGAGTACACGAAGCACAGCGACACAGCGCCGGCAAGACCGCCGGATGCCATGTTGCCCATGAACCACTTCATGTAGCCGTCGCGGTCCTTCTTGTAGTTGAACATGCGCTTGAACTGGTCCTTGAAGGCGAAGTTCAGCGCCTGCGTGGGGAAGTAGCGGATGACGTTCGACAGGTTGCCGCGCCACAGTGCGTAAATGCCCTCCGTCTTCACCGTGCGCGTCAGGCAGTTCATCACACCAGTGTACGGGCGATCCAGCGTGCCCTGCTTGATCATTTCACCTTGGTTCTGCACCAGCAGCTTCACACGCTCGATCGGCGCAGCAGCCGTTTTGGCGGAACCAGCGGCGACACCGCTGATCATGAACTCCTCCCAGAAGCCGAGCTTCGGCACCTCCTGGCGCGCGTTCTTCGGCGCGGACGCCGCGGCAGAGTTGTTGGCAGACATATTTTAGGTGGTAGAAATAGATCGTTCTGAGGTGGAGTGTGCAAATGTGGGAAGCAGCGAAGGAAAGCGTTACGGATGCAGAGGGAAACGAGGGGGTGGTCAATGACAGGAACAGAGAAGAGGGGAAGTGAAGTTAACAAACGGCAATAATGATTGCACCCCCTTCTGAGGGACGCACACACCGGCTGTAACCATAGAGGCTAAAGGAACACTCGAAAAAGCGGGAAGGCAACGTGTACGTTTCAAAAGGAACGACTGACTCGCAGTTCCTTGGGTCTCAATTTTTTTCTCGCGCGCATAATAATAATAAAAAATATATGTATATATATATATATATATATATCATTAATTTTTTGAGACGACATGCTCCTGATAAGGCGCAATAATCAGGATCTGTTCGACTCGAAAACATAGTGCGACGCACGCTTGCAAAAATATGTAGTATTTATGTGTTGAGTACAAGATTGTAGCAGACAGATACCAATCCGAATGCAAAAGCGCGACCCTTGACGTGCTCTGCACTTCTACTTGTTGGTGAGACAGACAGACACAGGGGCGAAGGCTGTCTGGTGGAAACAAGAGCATTCCACCAAGCAGCCACGGTCAAGGACGAGACTACAGCACAACTGCTGAAGCGACAATTACGTTGAAGGCCACGGTTTACAGACCGTTTAAAAGCCGCTGTATAGTCATTTTTTTTATGAACAGAAGGTTCGAAAGTATGACTTCCAAGGATCTCCTCATCACATCTTCTCGCCTCGAGGATACTGCTGTGTACTCGGTGCATAAAAAAAAAAAAGACGAGGACAGCGCTGTCATGGGGTCGCTCTGCTACTCTCCAGTTTGCTCAGTAAGTGCGATCCACGAGAAAAGTAGAAAAGGTGCGCATCACCAGCTTCGGAAAGGAGTCCTCAAGTAACGGGTCTAGTTCGTCCCACGCCTCTTGCAGGCGTTTACGCGCAATCAGCAGGCATTCTGAAGGAGCATCGACTTTGGTCACAAGCCGCACCCCATGTTGGATGTCTGCTACTTCTTTCGTCGGCTTTCGCAGAATTGCCCAAAGCGTCTGTCGGTCTTCGATTTCAAGACGGTTCATCGCCACGGCGATAGGGTACGTGATTTTACCATCTCTAATGTCTTCGGCTTCCTCCTTTAGGTTTCCCTCGAAACCGCTGATATTAAGGGCGTCGTCCACGATCTGAAATGCAAGGCCTAATACTACACCAAACCTCTCAACGACTTCTGAGAGAGCCGCTGGTGTGTCGCAAAGGACGCAGGCCATGGCACAGAGAGACCCAGCTGCCCCACCTGTTTTGTACGTGTGTATCGCTTCGAGCGCGTCAAACAGCGCACTTGCATCGCCGCTCTCTACGACTTGCGGCATCAGGTAATCTAGCCCGTAGATATCCAAACCCTGACCTGCGTGACCTGCGAGCAGCACATCAAAGTACAGCTGGTAAATGCGACTTGCCTTCTCCGGCGGGAGATCTTGAATGCGGGCGGCACACGGTGCCATGAAGTAACACGCGCTACCTGCGTTGATGGCAGTGGCAACACCGTATTCTACATGAACACATTTCTCCCCGCGGCGGACTACAGAGTTATCTTGGATGTCGTCAATTATCATGGACCCAACGTGCAGCAACTCAGCAACTGCAATATAGCGGCGACAATCGAAGTACTGATGTGACAATGCATTGCAACAGCTCACAAGGATGAGGCTACGCCACGATTTGCCTCCACGATCAATGATGGTGCGCACTGGTCGAAACAAAGTTTCACATATCTTTTCTGGATTCACTCCTCGACTTGTCGCATGGCGACCCAGCACATTCGCAGAAATCCAAGATTCAGACGCGCTCAGCGGGCAAACCTCCTCCAGTGCGCTCTGAACATAAGATCCGACGCACCTCAACAGCTCTGAAGTGGTGTTGTAGGGAGGAACACTCTTCTTGTGCTCAAGGAAGCCGCGCATGGTTACAGCCTTACCGCCGCACATACCGCTCCCCTCAACAACACCCTCATAGAATCCGGCACCGCCCACCACAACAGTGCCTAGCTCCTGCGCATCGAATGCGGTGCGCAGGGTCACATCCAGCCCCATGGACGCGGAACTTAGACGAAATTCGGATGGATACTTCATGAATGTGACCAGGCTCGACCACGTCTTTTTCGTCTTCATGAGTACATCCGCGTGGTAATGTCGACTTCCATCAGCTCGCGTCTCTACAACCACCATTTCTTTCGTCTCAGTTTCCATTATGTCCGAAAAGTGAAAAACGCTCAGCTGCGACATGTCCGAGACGTGCAGGGAAAGCCACGACCAGGTGTACTTGGCGTCGCGACCGATTTCGGAGGCTGAACCATCCAGCTCACGATCATACCACCCCAAACCCGTCACCTCGCGGCGTACGCCTTCCACGACCACGTGTCCTGTGACGCTCATCGATGGAAAGTAATAATAATACATTCCATTTACACAACCATTTTGACCATGTAAAACTGGTTGGTGAGGCGTCTCCAAGGACAGCTCCACGTGGACATTGCTTGCTTTGTTGGTCATTATAAAAGTGTAGCGTCGAATTGAACCCTCTTGTGCAGTCCGCATCACGCAAGTGTCGTCCAGTGAAATACTGAAAGGCTCCTGTGTGTACACTGCTTTTTTCTTTAGTAAACGATCTGGACGCGGCAGACGGCCTTTTTGGACGAGCTCGAAGAGCGCCGCTTCTACATGCTCCAGCTTCCGTCCTGTCACCGCCGGATCGAGGCGAAGACTCAGCTGTTCGAGTGACTCGGGGTCGAGAGCACTATCGGGGTAGTACTTGTGATTTTTCAAGTCGATAACAGCCCACATACAAGCGTCATGAAAGCTCGTAGTTGCTGTGGGACAGGTTTCCTCCGCTCGGCGGAAAAAGGAGGCAAAAAAAGCTAGGGATGGTTCATTCTCGCCCTTGACTGTGAGGTGCGCGTTCGCATACCACCACTGCAGAACGGATGCGTCAATACACCGATCATACACATTGGCATCGGGTTGCGTTCCCTCTGGTGGGAAGTGCAAAGGCCAATCGTCACTCATGACGCGATATTCGAGTACACACGATTATACTGCTTTTGATAATATTGAGCTCAGGAAAACGTACAGCGTTGCTCTCCACGCGCAGAGCACTTGCAGCTACCGACGCCGTCAGGGATGCGCTTCTGGTCTGCGGAGACACAAGTTGTGTGAAGGCTTCTCACTGTTTGACACAACTTCTGATCGTCTCGATGCTCTCGACCGCTGACGCACTAGGTCAAAAAAAAAAATATATATATATATAAAGAATGTACGAGAGGGGAAAATTGGTGGTGGAGAACAATCATTTTGAAGCGATGAATTTATCTGCACATCGCTAAAGGGGAACAAACAACATGAAGGCAGTGAAATCATCCATGTCGAGCTGAGACAATACCGATGCCTGCCTACTCTGGGTGGGGTGAGCAAAACTTGAGCAGTATGTTTTCTTTTCAAGGGAGAAAAGAAAGAGAAGTAGTCCCCGCTATGCCAGCTTTCGTACTACCGGAGGGCAAGTATTCAAGCCTGGACATCGACGAAACTACATTTTCATCGTTTTATTTAATGTTGCACTCTACGGGAAAAAAAAGCACGTGAACGCTATGTGCTTTGGCATACCTTCGTCAGCAAAAAAAAGCATCAGGTCCAGGTAAAAAAAGAAAGGTACAGGGCGTTTGAAGACGGTTAGTTGCAACCGTTCAAAAATGGAAGCATACAGCAGCCGATCCCTTACGTTTTATTTTGCGTTCATTTTTTTTCGCGTCGACACGTAATGGAACACTATAGATGAACAACACAAAATGACATGCTTGTCGGCTCTGCGGTGTCACAAGACATCCCCTCCTCTGCTCCGAAGAACAAAGAAGAAGGCACCAAAACAGCAGGAAGTGAAATATATATATATATATATATATACTTCGCTCTTCGCTTCGTGCGTCCGACAGCGGCAAAAAAAAAGTGCGTTGATAACAAAAGTATCCAAAAGGTGCAACAAAAGCATCTGCAGCTTATATTCTTATCAAGCGTTAGTTGTCTTTATGAATATTTTTAAATATTTTTTGATTTGTATATTTAAAGGTGAGAGCGGCTACACAACCGAGCATCTGGCATCAAGAAGGGAATTCGGTGCTAACTTACTTAATCCCTTTTCCAAGGGAGAAAAAGGGGGGCTCTTTTCTTGTCCACTTAGAGCACAACGGCGCAACTCTCGTAGACCAAAAAAAAAGAATAAACCTTGCAAGGATATATATATATGTATATATATATATATATATATATATATTTAAGGGACGCATAAGAAGTTTTTCCTTCATCATGGGAGAAGAGTTCTTTTAAATGTCCCTACAAACATACAAGCCTGAAATATACTTCTCAAAAGACGACAGCAATCAGAAATTTGAATCATGTGGTAATACATGAATAGGAATAATTCATCGCCTATTATTTTCCTCCTCTACGTTTTCTTGATGCTCCAATCAACCCTTGATGTACATGAACATAATGAGATAGAAATTATTATCAGAAAACAGAAAACAGACTGAGTAAAGTTTCACACGTCTTTTTTTTTTCCACGGAACACCAAAACCTGCGTGTGCCTATTAGAAAAAACTGTCTGGACATCCACTAAATAGCGGACGTCTTTTAATAACACCTCTACATATATACTTATACATACATATATGTAATTCACTTCTACCTGTGGAATGACAAAAAATCAGAACAAATATATATATATATATATATATATATATACGGTACAACACTTCAGATGTGAACAAATACATTTTATAGTGGTGTCTTTTTCAGTCAACTGTGAGTCTATGGGAAAAGAGATGCGAATATTCTCATTTCCACTTGCACAAGAAGACCAGATTGCCAAGACGACTTGTATAATAGAAGTACAGAGCAAAAAAAACAGTAAATCTTCCAACAAGCAGTAGATACCTTGCCCAGAAAAAAACAGCGCGCTTATTCCTAAAACAGGAGGCTTGTGACAGGATCGCCACATTCAAGTACGGGAAAGGGAGTCGATGCCAGAAAAAATCTATGCGATCGAAATCACTCAAGTTACTAACGATTTCACTTTGCTCTCAGTCTCGAATGCGCAAGCTGTCCGGATCCGCAAAAGGGCAATATTCATTGGTGAAATGTGCAAACCATTGACGTACCAATTGACGAGTGTTTGTAACACTCAACCTAATGCGTAAATCAAGCCTCGAGGGGGTCAAAAAAAAATCTGAAACAGATGTGTAATACGTATTCTGCTACAAGAACACATACACTACGTTGAAGCTAGCTTCAAAACTCTCAAACCTATACCAGCCCAATCAAAATACTTCTCATTTGAGAAATGACGTGCCAAACAAAAAAAAAAACATGTCGAGAGTTCAACTAACGTTTGCCTTGTGTGAGAAACACTTAAAGTCGCACGTTTGAATCAAAGTCTATTGAAGTGAACAGCTAATGAATCGAATCTTCACATTACTAAGTGTTTGATTCATCTTCGCATTGTTCTGGGCTTTGTTTTGCCACCTTCACACAACGAATTTTTCATGACTTTGAACGGATAACCAAAATGTAGCTTCATCGCTCGCAGAGCACAATTGTTTACCGGAAACCAGCGATAATAACTTTAAGTTAGCAGCTACTACAATATTCGACATAATTGATAAACACATCAGTTTCTAGCTGTATCGGGAAAATAACTTTTTTTTTTTGTTATGGTTCTTCTTAATGATAAAATCAAGATGAGAGAGATCTTACAGAAAAAAAAACGGGGCAATGCGGCCCGCCCCTAGAAGCCTGCTGTGAATGTTTTTTGAAAAGCTTTGCAGGGGTTACCCATTCAAACAATACCCGGTTTGGACGCAATTATTGTCTCAATGGAGAATATATAACCTAGCATAAAAAAAAAAATTGTCAGTCAACTCTCTGGAACCTCGCCATACTTCAGAAGCGTAAAGATTGCATTATTAACCTCCTCGCGAAGCAGGAGCTCGGCGAGAATTTAAAGGGGTTTTTATCAGTTGGAAAATAATCTTAATTGCACTGTGGTAAGTGTATCCGACCAATGTAGCCCCAGATACTGCTGTGCATGCGTTGCATTCGCCAATGGGTCTATTGTGTTTTCCGCTACTTTACATCACTGTCGAACGATGGGAAGAATTCATATCTCTTTGTGCATTCCTGGAAAACTGAACTGTGGCTCTGTATGTTGGCGTCATACTCAAATAGCTTTTAAAGGCTTGTCTGAGAAGAACAATCGGCATCTCATGACCCCTTATCACTAAGTTGAATGTGTTCTGTGAACCACTCCCCCTCCTCGACGATCAGCTGTGGAAAATTTCTCCTGGTGCCCAAGATTGGCCTTTCGATGTTGTCCTCACCACCGTCTTTTAAAACCCCTCTGCAGGATCATTGTTCCCATCCGCCGGACGTTTAATAGCACCAAGTCCCGAAAGGACACTCCTGCAGATACCATCTAGTGTTAGGTGATCTTCAGTTGCTGGAGGGTAGGGACGTCGGCTCAGCGAGTTATGCAAAGAATGCTGCTGGAGCAGAGCCTTCTCCCCCCCCCCCCCGAGACTTTCTTTAAAGAAGCATCAGTTGCTGTGATGTCTTTTGGAGGGAGGAAGGTAAACCAGGCGGCCCAGCGCCTGTCGAAAAGGGTGAGTTTCCTGTGTCTGTGTGCGTCCGCAGCACTCCATAGAAGTGTTCGTTCACCCAAGTTAGCAGAAACCTGAGATCTTCCAGCAGACGTTCCTAAATAGTGTTTCTTTACGAAGATGGTAGCTTATACCTGCTTTAAGAGATTTTCTCGTAGGGAATCCTGCATCACACGAAGATGCAGTCCCTTAAACAGGGGTCAGGACGAGGTTCTTTTTAGTCCACTCGATGAGTGCGAGGGAAACCCAAGAAGCACATAGAGCTTTGGCGCTGAAGTGGCAACAAGCAACGCACTCTTTGTCACCCGATTATCTTGGGGTGGGCGGTTTCAGATGTATCGTGAAGACTGGCGGGGGCGAGGAGGGGGGGGTTGCTACAAGCCATCTTTTCCCCAGCTCACTCACAGATGATAGTGCAAACTCTTCTCATAGCACCACGTGTCCGTGCACTCCGCATATGGGCATCTACTCTCCGTCGTGCCCCGATGAAACTGTGCGGTTGGAAAATGATCAGATTTATCTATGTGTTCTGTACCAGTTGCATGCGCGGAGAAAGAACAAAAGCTCGCCCTTCACTTGGTGACGTCATGTACAATCCCTATACAGCAAGTAGAAGAATGATTATGCCTGAACTACATGTAATCTGTACATCACCAACTCGGTATATTGATTACGCAAAATGGTGCTCACTAACATGCCAAGTGTATTTTGAGCTTGACTGCTGCTAGCCCTATGAGTATTCTTTCTATGGTGCGTGTTGCAGCTTCCGTTCCTCTCTCTTCTCGGCAAGAGTTTAGCACACAGGGTCTTCTGGAATCGTAGGCGCCTTTTTTTTTTTTTTTTTTGCACTGAGAGATCGATCCTGTGTGCTAAGCTGTTGTATTTTGCTGCCCGGAAAGACGCTTCCACGATCCTTCTAAAAGGCACGGGCACACCCTGTGAAAATCGGTGGAAATTTAATTGACTCCTGCAGATTCATTAGAAGGTTGAGCTCTTGGTTTCTATTTTGTATCACGCTTCAGTAGATTCTCATGGGTTGTGATTCTGTATGGAGTATTCACTAATATTCTCTAGCGCCTCCGAGAATCAGAACACGCTTACTACTTCGACGTTTTCTGCTATACACCTACAGATTCAGTATCGAGTAAACCTTCAGTCGAAAATGTCACACAGGGGCACAAAAGGCTCGACAATGTCCCGCTTCTTAGTTTTGCTTTTGTTTTTCAAATATCACGTCAGCTTTCTGGGTCTGTGTAAGATCTTTGCGCTTACAGGGCTTCGGAATGTTAGGCAGCCTTCCATTTCTCCTTTTTTTGTCCAACAAATGTAACTTTCTGAAAAAGCGCAGGAAACACAATTCGTTTTTACCGGAAGTCTCAAGGCTGGTATGCATCGTGGGCTGATTCTTGAATCACCACTTACCTCCTGCCCTGACATGGCTCCAAAATGTTCCTTTGCATGAGCCTTTTCACACGTTGATTCAGCTGCCTCACGTAAGAGTTACCGTCTCAATTCATTTAGGTTATCTATTCCCTTGTTCCTAAAGCATTAGAGTAGCGGCGTGGATCTTCATAGCAATGGCTTCAGGTAACCTATGGTTATGGTAGCCTTCTCAACACTAGCGATGAACCTCGAAGCTGCTTCATTACCTTGGGCGAAAACTGGGTGACGTGAGGTCCCCCTGTCCGTGAAAAAGAAACTTCTACTTTGACAACTTGGTAACTGAATTGTGCGTCTTTTTTTCTTGACAGCGAATAAATTCAGTCCACGATGGTCAAACTTTTTCCCCCCCAAAATACTCCGTGGCTGGCTGTTGAAGTTGTTGTTCACTGGTTTAGATGCCGTGCTCCCCTTCATGGAATACAGTGTCCATATTTGATTTAGAGTTTGCATATGCGTTTTGTTATTATGCTTACTGATAAAACAATACACCCGAGGGTAAATGAAGTGGCAAGAAGCAGCGGCTGTAAACCTTTTTTTTTACCGTTGTGATCACGCACCACCTTACTCTCACATCTTTCATTGTGAGTGCCTGGCTCGGAGGGCTTGTGGTAGTAGGATGTCGCACTGTTTTTGAATACGTGTGATTAATCACGTTTTCCGTTGTTGTGTTACAAGATGGCTGTTTATAAGTGCAGAACCAAAAGTGTCGCGAGGATACTAATACAGAACATTACGTATTCCATACCCGGAGATATAGTGGAAGTTTTCTCTTTTCCGTCCTTTTTTTTTTATTGAGAGCACTTCGACTCCTCAGCCAGAGGAATAGTGTTGGGTCCCCCGAAATACTTACATTAGAAGCTCTCAATCCTCCATTTTACAAATTTCTACAAGTGCAGAAATGAAGCGAGACACCTAGAAAAAAATGGAACTCGTTCATGTCATTCCTTTTGCTTTTCAGATCTTCACCACCCGAAAGATGAAAGATACAGCAACATGTCTCTTGACCTCTTGTTTTATTACAGTGAATCACAAGCTGCTCTTTTTTCAGCTTTTACCCTATATCAAGTAGTAGAAGGTTCATGGTATGCTGAGAAGTAGAGAGTACTCGTTGCAGATGTGGGTGCAATTAGGCAATGTTTCCAGCAACTTCACTAAAAATGAGTTTCTCGCATTGCAGTTCCCAATCGAGCGTTCAGGATTACTAAAATTCATGTTGTTGCGTAGCTTTTATTTCTCAGAAGCCGGTTGCAGATGTAGGCTCCATAATTATACATCCTACCAACAGAAAACTTGTCGCTTTGTATGAATCAGTTTGGTCCGTCATACTCGGCTCTGCTTATCGTTTCTCCTCCGAAGTTGCAGGCTTTTTACCCCGAAACCCGAACAAGTACTATTCTTTTTATGTCATGCACCGTCACATGAATACGTAATAATGTCTTTTGCCAAAATTCTTTTTTGCTGGCACTGCCTCACTGAGCGTGTATTTCAGGTACTGCAAGGAAAGGCAAGGTGTTTCTTACAGTGAACTTGATTAGTAAAGATGAGGTTTTCTCGACCTCGCTGCAGGTGTAGATACGGTCTGAAAAGACAGATGTCATGTATATTGCTACGTTTTGGCAGAGTTACATATTCGCGTCCATAAACAAGCTCTCGTCCGGGTGCGTCAAAGAAACAGGGAAGGAAGGATGCCCCCTGGAATTAGCACGAACGGTTGAGAGAAACTCGAGGGGGGAACTACAAGAGAATGACTAACAGAGCGCTTTTGCAGTCACCGCAGAACCAAGAGAGAACTATCTTGGAAACTTATGTTCAAGGCATCATCACTTCTAATGAGAGCACGCGCCGCACCTATGAATAAATGGCGGATAAGTTTTCAGTCGTTTTCTGAACGCTCTTAAACTGGCTCCTCAACTATTCATAGTTTACGCCTTTTTACGTTGATCTTCTATCTTTTCTTTGTAAGCTTGTGTTCAGCGTCTCCATTATTTTGAGCCTGTTGCATTTCTTCCTGCAGTCTATCTTATTCAGCAGCGAATGCTTTAGGGGTCTTTTTCGGTGGAAAAGAAAATGTTGCGATGTTTGCACGTTCCGCTCTGTGCAGCAGCAGCACAGCTGCGATTTAACTCATCAAAGTCAGGGTCCTCTAAGACGAACGAAGGTGGCGCTACCAATGCAAACAAAAAAGAGGAATCCAAAATTTATGCTGAGAAGACTCCCAGCACATATTACGAGGAAAAGTATCCTAACAAAATCGAAGAGGTGGACTCTCTGAAACCACCGACATATGATGTGCCACATGGCCCATCTGACAACCTGAAGACACCTGAGTTCAACACATCTCTAGGAAAATTTGAACAGGCTCCCTATTTTAGTGGTGGCCCACCGGCGATGCGATACCATGGCTACAAGAGAGAGGCTCCTGAGGAGCAAGTCGACTACCGGGATATCCTGCCAAAAACACCGGTTGAGGACCATCATCCCCACATGGAATACCTCTCGGTAACTGGGCGCCGCGAAGGAAGCTCGTTTCTTCTTGCGAATGCCGGCGTGAACTGGGAGCTGAAGGCCGCTGCGATGTCTCTCTACCGAGCGATTCTCAAAGCGTTGCCTATTATCAAGCACTACTATTGGCTCCTAATTCCACTTCCGCAAATGAAGGACAAGGTTCGCCTCCGTTTTTTGCAAAATCAGCACACGAAAGACCCAGACGCGATTCGGCATCTGCTTCACAACGGTTGGATGGAGTTTCAGGAGTCTGTCATGTTCCGCCGCCCGCGCGCAACTATCGAGAAATACTTTGAACACGAGAGCATGGATGAGCTGACTAAGCAGTACACGAAAGAGGAAGGCCTGGTTAATAGTGAGCGTGAGTTCTGGAACGGTGAGGAGCAGCGCCGCGAGGGCCCGCACAATGGTCATTGGTCCTGGCTCGGAGAGCAATGCGAGAAAGAGTTTAGTAAGATTGCTGGCCGTATTCCAATTTCTTGGACGGCATCGAAGGGATATTTTGAAAAAGGGCAGGCAGATGGCACAAATTTTTGGGAGAAGAATCTTGATTATGAGGGTTGGTATATCAAGAACGTTGACCCTGACCGACAGAACGCGCGACGGGAGATGCAGGGGTGGATTGAAAGTGGTTACAATCAGCCGAAACACTACGCTAGCAAGAATCGTCGCGGATATCGACGAATGGTGAAGGATATTGAAACACTTATGGAAACATCCATGGAAGACCTCTATACGCACAACCGTGAACAGCTCTTCCAGTACCTGATCCGCGAGACCAGCCCTGAATCGAATCGCATCAACGCGGAGCGCACGTTGGCATACCAGGATGACGACTTCTACTCCACTCGGTTTGAGGAGTACGAGAAGTACCTGAAGCAGGCGATGCGGGAGATGCCGAATCCACGTCTCTGGAAGACCGACGCTTTCTACTTCCGCCTTCGGTACCTATTGGCACCTTTAGAATACAACTGGGCCAGGGTACCCATCGGTGCCGCTCAAGAGAGGCTTTTCAACGAGTGGATATCGGACAACAGCAACTATGCTATCTACACGAGTCATGCCTTCGCGCTGATCAAGGCTGATAAGACGCGCAACCCTATGGCCAAAACCTGGGCTGACTTTTACACGGAGTTCGATCCCGACGTACCGGAAACACGCAACCTACCGTGGTACCACAAAGACTTCGACTACGACCGCCGCCACAAGTGGGACGAGCGGTGTATGCGAATGAAGCGGTGGGTTCAGAGTGGTACTATAGACGGTAAGCATGCGTTCTTCGACAGCTTCGTTGCCGAGTGGGAGCAATATGTGAATCGCCCAGAACGCTTTCGAGCGCCAGACAGCGCCGAGCGCCGATATGCAGCCCCACGCATGGTGCAACTGTACCGTGCGCTCAATCGGATGATGGATGTGGCGCTTGCCGATCAGATGAGGCGAGTAGTCGATAAGAGCGGCAACCTCAGCAAAGCTTCTATTGAGGATGTGCAAAGACAGCTTGCTGCGACTGATTTTACCAAATTCCGCTTTGTGGTTCCGGTCGTGATATACCCCGATGGAGCCATCCAGCCGCACCTTGGTCTGTGTGGCTGCCCTATCAACGACGTCGGTGCTGCCTCTGCGACAGCAGCGGCATAGCGAGAATGAAATTTTCTCGTTACTGCATGTTTGTGTGGCATTGCACGTCTTTTACCTTTTTTTTTCTCTAGTGTTGTTGCCTCCCTCTTTTTCTTTTCGCCTTAGTCTTGTGCTGCCCTAATTCATTCACCCCCCCCTCGGTGCTGCTATTCGTGTGGCCTCTCTCGCCTTTGGGCGTCCGTTTTGTTTCTTGACATCACGTTTCCCGCCTAAAGCATCAACGAAACTCTCTTCTTTTTTTTTTTTACGGATTTTTCATACTCGTGCTTACTAGGAACAACCATCTGTTGGTCGGTTTGGCCACGTCTGTGCTTACGTATCGAAAAGGTTGGGTGCGTGCGTGACTGGGGAAAAAAATGAGGCGCTAAGGGACGTAGATCCCTCCTCCTTAGGGAGGGGAGGGGGCGAAGAGGCGGTGAAGCACATGATCAACAGAATATTAGGCGAATCCCGTGGATCGAAAGCCTCTCGAGAAACGCAGAGACAGAAACAGAAGCAAGAGGGCTGTAGTGATTTTCGTTTGGTAGACTTTACACATGGTCACCCTTAGCCGCCAAAGGGCTCAGACTGTGAGCTCGCCCCTCCCCCCTTTTCATTCATCTAAAGCCTCATCTTTTCGTGCGGCTATCTCCTTCCGCAGCTTTTTGTGCTTTATCGAGGCAACATTTTAGTCTCTAAGGTAGATATCCGTCATTCTCTTATTTTACTTGGGTGCATTTCGCCTGCGCACGCGGGCGTAGACATCTTTGCTCTCGCTGTTTTACCCCAATGCACATCGGTGAAAAGATTGGGTTCTGTATCGACTAGGAAAGCCAAGGGGCTGGACATTAAGGTGAGCGATGGTGTGCAGTGTCACCCGCTACATAAAAAGCGAAACTTTTTCGCAAGGAAGACACGTTACCACAGTGGGTAGGTAGGTAGAGTAGATAGGTAGGTAGCTAGATAGATAGCGATGCTCAGTAGAGCTGAGGATGTGCATAGAAAACAAGAAAAAAACATGAGAGAGGCGCGGTGTGCGGGTATTTTTCATATTTTTTTCTTTTCCCCCCTTCCCTCCCTCCCTCCCTCCCTCCTTCGTATTTGCAAACCACGCAAAGAAGTCAGTATTATATGCAAGTCTTGCTCAGCACAGTCTCCCCTGTCGTTACCTTTTTTTGTACCAATTGGGAGGCAGAAAATAAATTAAACGAGGGCGGCACAATGGCAGGGGCAAGGAGGTTGTGCTTTCAGCTTTTCTCACTAAAGCACAGCTCACACGTCGCCTACTTCACTCGTTGAGTCGATGATGCGCTTTCCGCCAGGGAATCATCATTGTTACACTGTGCTGTCTTTCCACAAAACAAACAAAAAAAAAACTATCACAATTTGTTTTGGAGATAAGGAGTTAAGCGTCAAGAGAAACTACATGGTGTTCTTCCTGGTCCGATGACACTTTCTTCCCCCCTCCTTCCTTCTTCTCTCCCGTTGACGGCTATCCATGCGCCGACTGTATGCACGCTTTATAAGTCTATTTATTATTATTATTTGAGCTCATTGGGCGGACTACATATTCTCGCGCTCAACATAAAAACGACAAATTCCTACTGTACGAAAAACAAAAAAAAACGCACCGTTTCCCACTCGTTGGTCTCAGTAATCACCCCCCTCTCTCTCAAAGTCGGAGGCTCTGACTATTTGAGTTGTATCTGTGGGTGCGCCTCCTTTGGGCCTTTTTTCTCATCGCATAGTCTTCTGTTTGTTAGTAAAGTTTTCCCCCTGTAGACTACATTGACAGACAAGATGGTCAAGGTAAAGGCCCCAAAGTCGAAGCGCATGTCTTCGAAGCAGCGCCACAAAATTGACCGAAAAAAGCGCGAGCACAAACGTGATCTGAAGAAAGCAGCAAAGGCACTGCATAGGAGCGGAATGGCCCCCAAGAGGAGCAAAAAGTCGCGCGATATGGCAAAGCTGGCATTGCAGGTCTCCAACCGTCACCCAGACAAAGAGCAAATTCTCAACCACGTCCTACAGGCGCGCGAGACTGCGCGTGTAATGAAAGCAGAGCGCCGCGCCCGCAAGGGCACCGACGTGGAGGCCGAGGGTGGTGAGGAGAACCAGACAGACAGCGTTGACGCACGTGCCAACAACCGGCGTCAGTTACTGTACATCTCTGTAAAAGACTCAAACAATTTCGGGGTGCAGTTCAGTCGCGCACTCAAGGAACTCGTCTTTCCAGATTCATTCGCGACAGAGGACGGTGCCGGTACGGTTCAACTGGAGCTCCCCGCCGCCGCGTACGTTGTGACGCTCGACGCCCGTTTCGCGGTGCAGTCAATGCCATGGACATTGTTAGACGCCATCATTGATCAGGCCGCTGACTACACAGGGGGTCGAAAGGTGCTGCTACTCTTCACCCTGACGAAGGCTGATGTAGTTTCCGCTCCCGCTATGGTCTCACAGGTCGCTCTTCTGGCGTTCGCGTTACAACAGCGCTACCCACAGGGCCTTGGCGACAACATTTTTTCGACTGTCACGCCTTTTTCGGTTCAAAGTGAGCGCACGCAGCGCCATTTCTTGCGTGTGCTGAATCAGTTTCACCGGAATGAGGGCTGCAGCAGCAAGAAGATGGCGTCAAACTTAACAGGGAAGATTTGCGCGTTTGTTATTGGTTTGCCCAATACCGGCCGCCGCACACTTTGCCGCACTCTCTCCAGTGAGGCTAATGGGAGCAGCGTGAGCAGCGTCCCGCTGCGCGCTGCTCAGCTGCAGCTTATTCGCTCTGGCCTCAATGAAGAAGAGAAGGTCCACACGAAGTTTGCCATGCCGAATGCCAAGGCAGTGACATTAGTGCAGTTGCCGGAGGATGCTGGCATGATGAAAGAGTTGCGTACACCGGTCGGCGGAGACGTGCTTTTCCGCTCTGCGGCGTTCCTCGAGCGCGCACCGGAGCCGGAGGCAACGGGATGTGTTTTGTTCGACGGGATCGCAGATAAAACATCTATAGCTCAGGCATTCTGTGTGCCTGCGGTGGGTGAGGGGGAAGGTAGGGAGAAAGACTCGCTCAAGGTGGCAGAGAAGTTCTTGCGGGAGCTCGGCCGCGCTGTGCGTCGCGACGGTGGTTTTCACGTTTCCCCGCTTTTCACGTCGAACGCCGGAACCATGGGCAAGGTGGCAAGTAGCAATCTCACAGGTCACGGCGGCTTCAACTCGGCTCAGCAACGCAGTCAGTCTACCTTGCTGAATGCTACCTACAGCAACGCTACTCCCAGCAAGTTTGTTCATATCTCAACTGTGATGAAAAAAGGGAAGGGAAAGGCTAGTAAGTACCAGAAAGTTTCGCGCGCAGATGCGCACAACGCGCTACGGCTTGGCGCCCGCACGTTCCTACGCGAGATGTCAGAGGGGAGCCACATCCCATGGGCCGTGATGCGCGCGCCAGGTGATGTGACACTGACGCCTACACAAGTTGGTGCCGCTTCAGAGATTTTTTCCCTGGCGGCGGCCGAGGGTAAGCGATTCGCAGAGACGGACGAACATTCCGGCATGGATCACCTCAACGCCCTAGTGGACGTTCTTGCGGCGGCGGTGCGCGATATTGCCGCTCTTTTACCCAACGGCGTAGTCGAGATGGGCTCTGACTTCTTGACACCCCCCCAATACAAACTTGAGGAGCTGGCTGCCGAGGAGGAGGAGGAGGAGGAGGAGGAGGAGGGGGAGGAAGCGGGCGGGGCTGCTGCTGAAGAGAGTGGGATTCTCTCAGAGGAAAGCAGCGATGAGGCAGGGGAGGCAAGTGAGGAGATCGACGTCGAGGACAGCGATTAGTCTCACGGCGCAAAGTGCTTTGTTTTGCTTCCAGTGTTCCTCGGCTTTCTCCCTCTCTTGAGGGGGCGTTGGACGATAAATACCACTGACCTGGAGAGAGGCGGAAAGTCCACACATCCGATGCGATGCTCTTTGGGGCTTCAATGCCGTCGGAATGTGTCGGGGTCAATGCCCCTTCCCCCTTCCCTCTCCCCTTTTCTCCTTTACACCCCCTGGTGCGCCATTCCTCACCCCAGCTCGCTCAGCTTTTCTCACTCTCGTTTTATTTGTTGGTTTCGCTTCCGGCGCCGACACGCATGACTGTCATACGGAGTCTTTTTTTTTTGCTTTCAGTATCTGTCTTGGTTGGGTTTTTTAAATGTTAAACGCGCTTTGAGTAACTCCCGGATAAACTCCTTCCCTCCCTCCCTCCCTCCCTCCCTCTCCCACACACGCCCACAGGAGACTTTCTTTAATAGACGACGATGGAGGCATTGTTGGCACAATCGAATAAGTCATTAACAAACTCAACAGCGAAAAAAAGGCAAGAGCATGCTTGACGAACGCGCACACCCACCCACGCCTACATACAAGAAATAGATATATCTTTGGCATCCACTACGCCATCGGCGCTGAGGTGTTGGATGGGCCAAAACAACAACAACAACAACAACGCGTCATACCGGTGAGCTACCGGGAACAGGGGAGCAAGTGGGTGATGCCCTTCAAAATGGATGCGTTTGCACTCATTAAAAGAAAAAAAAATGGTGGTAGTGTTTCCCCAACAGAGATGGGGACCGAAGAGGAGGGAGACTTTGTACTTCACTCGTGGGAAAATGGTGGGTGAGCCACGAAAAAGGTTCACCTAGCCTCACGCATAAACACACACCTGAATTTTTTTCTATACTTTTTTTTTTCCCCCCTGCTCTACTCCTCCCAACTTCTCTTCCATTCTTGCACCACCTCTCGTCCCTTTGTTACTCCTCTGAACGCGGCTTCTCTTCGCGGTGTATTTGTTGCGTTCTGCTCTCCCTTTGATGTGGAAGCCCATATCGCAGGGTAGCCGCTTCTCCTTGTGGCGTTGCTCTCGTATCATCATCATCATCTCTTCTTCTTTTAGACGGTTGAGCGAGACGCTGGGCTGTCGGGACTCCTTGCGCACCTCATTCCCCATATCACCCCCTTTTCGCCCTACCTCTGTGTGCTGGGTAAAGCAAAAGGTTGCGGTGCTCCCGTTGAGACAAAAGTCCTCCGTCTCTCTCAAAAAAAAAAAAAGAAGAACTTCAAACCCCGTTCCCATCTCCAAACACGGACGCATTAAACTCTCCCACTTCACCCCTCCTCTCTTATAGTGCTGTCCCAGTGTCTCTGTCTCATTTGGAGTGGTGTTCTTCCTCTCTCGACTGACCACCACCAAGGCGGCGGAGAGAGAGGGGCGTAGACATTCCCCCCCCCTCCCCCTGCAGCTGCCTCTCTTTCTCTCTACAAGACCTCTCATCCCTTTAGCCTTCTTGAAGACCTCTCTTTCTTTTTTTTTTTGATCGTTTTTTTTTGTTTATTTACTGTTATGGTAGTGATGCGTGTATGTGTGTGTGTGTGTGTGCGTCGTGTGTATATTTTTTACAGCTCTCTGTTTGTTCCTTCCACTTATTTCCCCTGTCAGATTCGCCGGCTGCATGATTGATTGGAAGGGCCCAAGGGTCCGGTGCACTTTTTATTCTTGATCTTCTGCTTTTCTTCCGCAAGTGCTTCTACGAGCTGCCTCTCATACTATCTCGTGCGTCATTTTCTCTTTTTCCCCCTTTTCACACTTGGTCATCTGCTAAGAACGAGAAGTAGCAGAGGAAAGACTCGGGCTAGCGGTAACAACATCTGCGGAGCCGTTTTCACCCCTTTTCCTTTGGTGTTGCAGCCACTGATTTTTTTCTTTCTTTCCCATTTTGTCGTGGGGATACTCATGTTCCACTCAGAGGTCAAATATGGTCCTCGCCTCCATGTGTACCTTTGCCACGTTGGTTCCCAGGACGACGTCCATCCCGCAGATGCGCTTCGCGTACAGGATCGGAATTCGTGCGGTTGGGTCTCGTGGAGGAGCGCGTCATATCCACAGGAGCTTGGTTTCCGCTTCGACGGTGTTGTGTCCGTGAACACACTACGCCTTCTTGTGAACGAAAGCAAGATACCGTCTTCCATGATGGTCTTTGTTGCTGAGCCGACCGCTCAAGAGGAGCAGGATGGCGTGTGCGGGCCGTACAGCAATGCGGACTTCAAGCATATTGGCCACGTTCGCTTTTCTGAAAATGCAGCCAGCGACTACCAGGCAAGGGAGCTCAAGACCGTTAATCTTCATTGTCGATGCACGTATTTGAAGCTTTTACTGCGCACCCCCCATGTGAATAGGTACAACATATTTCAGCAAGTAGGTATTGTGGCTCTGGCGGCTCACGGAAAACTCATAAAGAAGCTCCAGGACTGGATCGCCACGCCACTCGCCATTCACGTAGGCGAGCGTGTAACAATGCCACTGGACGAGATGATGCCACCCTTTCACAGCGATTGTACCCCAAACATCTTAGCCAAGCTTGTCAGTATCCACGCCGCACGAATTCGAGAGCTTGCTGCGTTGAAGCAGAAGGCTGTCGAGGAGGAGGACTTCGATACTGCCGAGAGCCTCAAGCAGCGAATCCTCGCTATCGAGGATGGCGATAGAGAGGTTGTGCGGCTCGAGGTGGAAAAGCAGCAGGCTGTGATGATGGAGGATTACAAGCAGGCCAAGGTGCTCAAATTGCGTATCGAAATGCTTCAATCAGAGCTCGAAAGGATGGCGGAAAACTCACCCACTAAAATGCCGTCGGCCATGAACAGGACAGCCACAGGACCACTAGTTCCCCATGACCTCTTTGTGTCCGGTATACCAGCTGGCGCAGCAGTGAACAACCATGGCGAGGGCAATGGCACCGCTGCTTCACATCCTTCACCTAGAGGCTCAAATGCCCATGACGAGGTGGTAGTGCGCGGCAAGGGCTACTATGATTTCTCCGATGCCACAGGTGGGTTGATTGGTAGTGAGGCAGGCAACCAGAAGGGTGCTGATGGGGACGAGATAGCACTTGCCGGTGAGGGCGCCGCCTGGGAGGTTTCTCTCAACGCTGCCATCAAGCGTGAGTCCAAGGCGGCGGCCGGACCAATTGCGCTCAGTGGGGACGCCGCCGCAGCCGCGAAGCCCTACGCGAAGGACCTCGGTGTCTATTGTACAGCGTGCCTATTCAGTCGAAAAGGACAGCAGCGAGAGGCAGCGTTACGGGGCGTTGTATCCAACGAGGGCTGTCAGGCTCTCGCGACGCACAGTGATGTAGCATGGTCCCAGCTGATTCTGTACATGTCTGTCAAGGGCTACGGTATCGGGGACCAGGTGGCAGGTGCTGCCATTGCCGCCTGTAGCGCTCTGAGAAAAATTGTTCAAGGAAAGGTGCTGGGGGCCTCGGTGGCCCAGGTTGCCGAGTCTGTCACGAAGGTGCTTCCGGAGGTGACGGCTCGACTCGGTGATTCCAACCCGCGTGTTCAAGAGAGTATGGAGAGGACAGTGGTTGATCTTGCTCGATCTCCTTTTGGCCATCGGCGCATCGTTGATTTGCTCTTGTTGGACCCGGACAAACAAAATAAGAAGCCCGCTAGCGCCCGCGCGCATATCACGCGTATTAGCCTTCTCAGCACCTTTGTAGATGACTTTGGACTCGCGTGCAACACACCTGATGGGCTTGACGCACGCAGCCTCTGCACCATGGTGTTACTGCCAAGCCTGCAACACTCCAACGCTGATGTGCGGGATGCTGCGATAGATCTATTGGCAAAGCTGCTGTTCTTGGACCCAGGTTCCACGAACGGCTACGTAGAGAACATAAAACCGGCGCAGCAGGCGCTCGTCGAAGAGCACCTGCTGCAATACAAACAGAGTCACCTTGTTGTGCCTGGCATATCACGAGAGACGTCAGACATTCAGACGGAGATTTTGTCTGCGCAACAAAACGGCATGGACAGCACAGACTCTCAAACCGGGCAGCCTCCGAGTCCATCGGTGCCTCACTCGTCAGAGACAGAAATCATCGCCCCTGAAGAGTCCCAATCTCGCGTACCCTCTGTACTGCCCTTGGAGGGCTCGCCTGTTTCGGATTCCGAGAGCGAGTACCACCGACTGTTTACCTGCCAATTTTGTGGTGAATACGACTCTGGCTTCAACGAGCACAACTTAGATTTGCACTACATGGGTGCCTGTCCGATGCTCTGTCCGTGCCCGTTGTGCGACCAGGTGACGGAGATTTGTCAGTTGCAACAACACTTAGTGACCGAGTGTGAGAAGCGCGGCCTCGTGCGAGAGTGTCCTCGGTGCCAAGAGGCAGTGCGTGCAGCGATGTACCACGAGCACGTTGCCGCAGGTAGGTGCATCAAAGCAGTCTCGACGCATAGTGTATGTCCGCTTTGCCACGAGCGCTTCCAGAGCGGTATGGGCGGGTGGCGGCATCACCTGGCGTCAAATCCTGGTTGTCCAAACAATCCGAGGCGCTTCGACGGGTCAGGGCTCAAGGCGTGACGCGCACCTCTGTGATTCATGCTCCCCATTTTTAGCCTTGTGCGGCCAATAAGATGTGGGGAGTCTGGAGACAAGTTTCGTCTGAAGGTGCCTCACTGTTTGTGTCGGCCTTGGCTCATCGGACCCTCCAGAGAGAAAAAAAAAGTAAGAGGCGGCGTGTGTGACGGACTGATGACTGATTCACTTCTATGTCTCTCGGACGCTAGTTTTGGCTCAGTCTTTTTTTTCTTTCGTTCCCTGGTGCTACCGGCGTGTTGGAGAAATAGACAATACCCCCCCCCCCTCTCCTGCCACGAGATAAAGTGGAAATCGCTGGCGTCGTGCCCCCCTTCCCCTCGCGAAGCTCATATACTTCTACACGATATACCACGCTGCTCATTGGGGCGGGAAAGGGGGGGCGTCAGCCTTTAGTTCATCGTTTGTAGTTGCAAAAAAAACTTTTCACATTCTCATATATACATATATATATATATGGGGTGTGCAGGAGAGAGTGCTCGCTGCTGCATTCTTTCTCTTATCTTCATCCGCACTTCTAATCGCTCTACTGATTGCTGCTCTTGCGTTCGATTTGGATATTTCAAACCGCCACCTCCCCCGCTGCATCCAGGCGCGCACATACATACACACACTTGTCTGAATACCTCTGTGCACTTCTTAACATTCTCCACATCGGCATGGCATCGGGAGGGGAGAGGGGGTGCTCAGTCGTTCTGCGGAGAGGCCTCGGTAGTCCCTCTGTCAGCCAATGCCCAGTCGGCCCGCGGGTAGCGTGCAGTGTCAGGTGCCGATAATTTAGAAGTGTCCGTAGCGATGTATCGCTGCGGATGCCGATGGTGGGGCCCTCGATGGTGCCGTGACACCAGGTGCCTGCGACAGGTGCTCACGTTTGTGCCATCCACATGATAGGAAAGGTGACCAAGTGGCGCTATGGCATAACACGACCAGCCCCCTCTGGTTACTGTTGGGGAGGGAGGGGGCCTGCGCTGCCTGTCCCGCGGCACCGCGTGGCAGGAGGTGGGTACAGCTGGAAACAGAGGCCGTGCTTAGATGGCTGGGTCGGTCACTGCGGCAGCGGCCGCCCACTGCCGCTGGGGCACCACGTGGTGGGTCGGGGTAGGGGGTGGATATAGAAGAAAAAGACAATGTGTCTCGGGGCGCTTACTGTGAGGCAATTCGAAGCTTCTCTCGCCGTATATTCTGTGACGGGACTCCACTCTCCTCCTCCTTTTTGTTTTTGTTTTGCGTAGCGGCACATATTTTATTCCCCGTCATATGCTGTTGCCGGTGCGTCTTTTTTTTTTTCTCAATCTTTGAAGAATATCACAGTATCTTTTCTCTGGATCATTTTCGTGTTTTGGCGATGTTCATTTGGGATAGATGGTCTGCTATGCGACTGCCAGGCCGAGTGTTCTGTGCAGTTTTTTTTTTTCTTGGGAACTTCTCCTGTATATCCGGGTCTGACGTTTTTTCTTTTCATGATGTGCACATGCCTGCATGGGTGTGCTTTTTTTTTCCCGGGCGTGATGCCTCACTCCAATCTCTCGCTGGTCTGTCGCTTAGTTTCGCTGCCTTTCTGCTGCGAATGGCTCCGTAAGTAGCCGCATTATTCACCAAAACGTTTCGTGTTTTTTTTCTTACAACATCGCCTTTTTCAAGTGAGTTTTTTTCTTTTTCGATCCGGAAATTCTGCGATGCTTGTGTTGGTCGCACTCTTTAATCGATGGCTTTCCAAGGTGTATAAATACTTGTCATTTCACGATACTCTGCGTGCGCGCATTGATGGTAGCACATTGAGAACTACGCTGCTGGTCGCACATTCACTTCCCTAGAAGGTGCGGGAGCTCGGGACAGGGCGGCGTGTGCTCCCTGCTGCCAAAGAGGTGTTTCTGCGTCCCATGTGGGGGCGGTGCACGCGGACACGCCATCTGGGTAGCCATTCCTTCTTCTGAGATGGACGGAGATGGGTGAAGGGAGACGGCAGGTGCGCTTGCACGCAATTAGCGTCGTCCCGAAGCAGCTTCCGGTATCCGAGAAACGACGCACTTGAGCGCACACGCAGCCACGCCTGTGTGTTGTGAAGTGCGATGCCCACACAGGGCACCCCGGGGAGGGGGTCATGGGAGAACGAGTGCTAGATAAATAGGGCAAGCGGCAAACACCTGACGATGAGTCCCGATGTCTACAGGCGTGTTGCATACACGCGGGCGCTCCCCGCACCCGACCGAGGTGTGGCTGGGTGGGAGGGCAGTTGCTGATGTCGGTTTGTCTTCTCGTTTCGGCTGCGTGTTGAGTTGCCTTTTTCTGTTAAGATGCTTGGCACACTGACTCAAACGTGCATGCTGAAGTTGTAGAAAAAGTCAACGGGTCTCTTGTCGACGGTGATGGCTGTTTTGCCGTTGTCGAGGCCTCGACGGGATTCGATGCGATGCGAATACTTTATACCGGTGATAACGCGCTGCCGTTCTCCATATTTTCTGCGTGTGTGTGTCTGCTATTTTGGCTCCACCCGATAGAGAGGGGTTTGTGTATAGGGCTGACAGTCTGAGACCTCAAATTAAAGACTTTTTTTTTTGTGATTGACAAGTCGTTTCCATCCTCCGCCATTTCATGGCATCCACCATGGGGAGGGAGGGAGGAGCCAGTGTTGAAGTATTTCGTGTCCGCTCCTCGTTCTTTTCACGTCCTTTAGTTCACTCGAATAGAAGGTTTGTTGAGCTTCTCGAGTCCTTGGAAGTGTATATATATGTATATATATATATTTCTTACTGATTCTCGCGGTCCACATCCCTCTACTCCATCTCCTTATTTCCTCGACTCCGATCATTTATGTTTATCTGCCACGGTATCGTCACCTTCATAGGGGAAAATCCGCTTTTTAGAGCGTCGAAAAACACACACACACACACACACAGGTCTACGTATACATATAAAATATATATATATATATATATATATAATATATAGAGATTTTAGGATAGAGTGCTCCGTCGACTTCCATACTTTGCTATCTCGCTCTTTCTTTCCGTTTTCAGTCACTCGAGTTCCTTTTGTAGAGATATACATATCTTTCTTCACGCCAGACCTACCTCCGTCTGTTTCGCTGCTTCGATACGGCAGCCGCCAGTCTGGGTTCAGCGTCGCAGAGGAGGACGATTCAACCACCAGTGCAGATGATGAACTTGCCGCCAGGCCGTGGATCACAATCTTCGGCAGCCTCTGCTGTCGAGTTGGGGATCTCGGAGCTGATTGCACGGGAGATTTCTTCACATGATCCGGAGGGCGACTCAGATGCTACAGCTCGTCTTGTCGAGTACATCCGTCGCGGCAGCGGCGGTGCTGTACTGGAGGAGATTCGGCAGCACTTCAAGCACAATCCACCCGCGGTACAGATGCGTATGATAACGGTTATGGATCAGTGTCTTATTAATAGCGGTCCACAGTTCGCTGTGATGATATCGTCTGAGAAATGGACGGATCGTCTGTTCAAGGTTGCCAAGACCACCACGGACTCTGAGTTACGCGATAAGATCATGGTGACCGTCATCACGTGGTATAAGCGATATTGCACAAATGGGCATCATCGTTTGCTGCAGCGCTTCCAGCAGAGCCGCTCTCTCGGCGAATTGTTTACGCGCATCTCCTCTAAAGTTTTAAAGGATCAGCAACAGAAGCGCGCGTCGAAGTCTCAGCAGCGCGACTTTTCTTCGCTTGACGCCACGAAACGCCATGGTGCTCTCGATACGGAGGAAGCACTTCTACTGCAATGCCAGGGCGATCTCGCGTCTCTCGAGTACGCACTGGAGCATCCGCATGTCCTTCCGGACTTGGATATAGCCAATGATTGCAAGAAGCACAAGGTAACCTGTATGCGTATGCTGGAGTCCGGTGAACACGAGCGCATCGCGGGTGAGCTGATGACACTTATTGAGCGGTTTTCAGAGTCTCTAAATCTCTTCGAGGCCATGACCGGTATCGATGTCGGTGAAGGTGAGGGCGCTAAGATGCGTGCCATGGCCGACGAGGACTTGGTTGAGGCAGATAGCGACGACGACGAACAGCAGCGGCGACTGCGTCAGCGTCGCACGGGCGGAAAGCGTGTTAACCCAGCAGCAGTTATTATGCAGGCTCAACAAGAAACGGAGAATTTTATGGATCACGAGCGCAGCGAGGTCCAAAACCTGCGCCAGCAGCTGGAGGGGCTGCGCCAGAAGCACGAGGATCTCCAGAACAAATACAAGGATGCCAAGGCGAAGAACAAGGAAGCCTTCCAGAAAATCAATGAGTACTCTGAGCGCTTGGATGTGTACGAGAAGGGTGGCGCCAGCGCAGACGCCAACGTGGCGACTGTGCCATTGCTAGCAGCTCCCTCAAACAAACTGGCGACTCGTGCTCCGGCCAATTCTGTGACGCCTGCGCTGGTGAAGGGCATGCGCAGCTCCGTGGCGGCACTCCGTAAGTCCTTGCGTGAGATAAAGGAGGTGCGCTGCGCCGAATTCACAGAGCAGACGCGCTACTTTTCTGCAAAGATTTCAAACGCGATGGCAGCAATGATTCAGGCAAGCGAGGTGGATCGCCAGGCCGACCGCAAGGCACTTATATGGACTCAGGGGCTCTATAAACGTGAGATGCAGCTGCGCAAAGAGTACTACAACACCATTCAGGAATTAAAAGGGAATATCCGCGTATACTGCCGAGTGCGACCAATGCTGTCGAAGGAAATCGCTGATGGTCACAAGGATATCATGTCTTTCCCCTCGAATGGCGAGTTGAAGTTCCTGGACGCGAACGGGAGGCCGAAGGTGTTCGAGTTCGACGAGGTCTATCCACCTACAGTGCCTCAGGAGGCCGTGTTTGACGACACAGCTCCGCTCATCGACAGCGTTGTTGATGGTTTCAACGTCTGTATTTTTGCCTACGGCCAGACAGGCAGTGGCAAGACCTTCACGATGAATGGAGCTGAGGGCCAGAACAAGGGTATCAACACACGTGCCCTCGAGAGGTTATTCGGTATCATTAACGAGCGGAAGGAGTCGGAGGTGTCTACCGTGTCGGTCTCTGTGCTGGAGATCTATTGTGAGCAGATCCGTGACCTTCTGGCTACGAAAAAAGAAGCTTCCTCGACAACATACGAGGTGAAACAAGGCGGGCCCTTCGGCACATATGTGACAAACCTCAAGGAGGTCCCCGTGACGTCGCCGGGTGACATTGATGGCATCATGGCAACCGCCCAGGCACACCGCAGCGAGGGCACCACCAATATGAATGAGCACTCTTCACGTTCACACATGCTGCTGTATGTAATTGTGCGAACCACGAACAAGCAAACTAATATGCAGGGCTACGGCAAGCTTTCCCTTATCGATCTGGCTGGCAGTGAGCGCATAGAGAAGAGCGGCGCGGATGGTCAGCGTCTCAAGGAGGCAGTTGCAATTAACAAGTCGCTCTCTGCCCTGGGCGATGTCATCTCAGGACTAGCCCAAAACGCCAAGCACGTCCCCTTCCGCAACTCCCCATTGACTTTCTTGCTTCAGGACTCCATGACCGGCCAGGCAAAGGTGCTCATGTTTGTTTGTGTCAATCCAGCAGATTACAATACCAGTGAAACTAGCAGCTCGCTGCTTTTCGCCTCGCGTGCTCGTGGTGTTGCGTTCGGTACGATCAAGAAGAATGCCGTGAAGGATTCGTAGATCGAGAGAAGTTCCATGGGGTGCTGCAAAGGAGGAGTGCGAGCAACATGGGCATCCGCGAAGGAGCATTGGTCCGTGTGTGGGCATGAGCGGGTGGGGGGGGGGGTAGAGGAGGATCAACGCTAATGAGGGGAGGGCGGCGGCGCTCCTTTCCCGCGCAGCGGAGAATCACACCGCCACTGTGAGTGGAGTTTTTTCTTTTGTTTTCTTATGATGTTGCTGTTTTTCTTTGTTTTCTTTTTTTTTTCTGTGAAGAACGATTTAACCGCTTTTCACGTTTTTCGAGCGAAGCGCTTGTGGAGGTTGCGGATCCTTTGTAATAGTGAGCGGAGAGAGAGTCCTGCTGTGCGTACGTGTCCAGCAGTCTTG
Organism: Endotrypanum monterogeii; assembly: GCA_000333855.2. Classification (NCBI taxonomy): domain Eukaryota; phylum Euglenozoa; class Kinetoplastea; order Trypanosomatida; family Trypanosomatidae; genus Endotrypanum; species Endotrypanum monterogeii. Next base: position 84,107 of record CM007339.1, read on the forward strand.
GAGCACGTGTACACGGTGATGCACAGAGTCGGGCGGGGGAGGGGATTGGAGGGGAGGGATGTTTCATGTCGACGACAGTGGAATGGACTCATGCTTCGACTGTTCATCTGTTCCTACCCCCATACAATCCACCCCCTCATCCACTCATTTGACAGGCTGGCGCCGTCCCCGTTTTTTGGATTTTTTGCAACACGCGTCGTCTTTTTCTTTCACTTCCTCTCTCCTTCGGGTGTTCGCCAGGGGAACCTAGCGTTCATTTAGCGGCTCGTACATCATCATTTACACGTATCACTTGCTGTTTCCACTTGGTCCATCTTGCTTCTTCCCCACACTCATCGTATTTGTGTGAGTATCACCGTGTTCTCATTTTTTTTTCATCTGTGCTTGGTCGTGGCTCTGTTAGTTTCCCTTTTTTTTCGTTGCCGGTGCATCTTCCGTGCTTTCAAAGCCTCCTTTACTTTCTTCCAACCCTTTTGCCAGAGGAAGAGAGTGTATGTGCATGTGTGTGTATGTGTGTATGTGTGTGTGGACATTATCATCTCATCTCGATGTTGTTTCTCTTTCATTGTAGTGCCTTTAACGTTCTTGTTTTTTCTCTCCCCCCTCTCCGTCTACTTCCTTCTTTATTCGAGCATTCACCAATCTTTTGGTTTCCTCAGTCAAGTCGCCCTTTTCACCTCTTTATATATTCTCTTGCGGATCTCCGTTTTCGATTGGGTTTGTTTCTTTAAAAAAAAAGGGAGAGTGAGAGCATTTGCTTTTTTTTTTCATTTTAGGTGCTTACACAGTAGTAGCGAACCGTGTTTTCATCGGTTCCATTGTACATGGTTGTGCGTCTCGCTTTTTCTCTGTCTCTGTGTGCTTGTGTGTGTTGATCAGTGCGTGTCTTTGAAGCTTTCGGAAGAATTTATGCTTTGCGTAGAAAGCAGCGTTACTCAGAAATATTGGCCCAGTTAAATGCGCATATGTGTTTTGCGTGTGCGGCACCCGTCCCTGGGCGAGTTCTCTCTCCTTCCCTTTGTTTCCCCCCCAAGGGAGTGAAGAACAGTCATGTCGATGAACTGCCTTCGACTCATCAGCTCTTCTTTTTTTTTTTTTGGGGGGGGGGGGGCGCCTAACGTGCGTTTTTCTGACGCACCAGCTTTTCACTCGTGGCCTCAACGCTCTCACGTCGACCCCCCCCCCTGCGTGCAAGTCAGTGGTCATACTCACCTTCTCGTGCAGTCACCTACTTTTGGGTAACAATGCCACACTCAGCGTGTGGAATGGCTCGTACAGATGGTACTCAGTTTATCCTCCCTCCTTTGCCTCCCGTCTTGCTGTTGTCTTATGACACTTACGTATTTTTTTTTTCCGCCCTTGCGTGTTCATGTGTGTGTTTGTGTGTATGCGCTACGCCTCAGTGTATCCGCGAAGAAAACAGGAGCGCATACGACCCCCCCTATCTCATCCAAACACACACACACACACACACACACACACACACACACACACTTACATATTTCACACACACCATTTTATTATTATACAGAGGCATATATGGGGATAGTGGCACGACGGACAACAACAAACAAATCTTATCATCTGCCCCACTCCTCTTCTAGCAAGATAGAGAGTAAGCGAGGGGCACCAGGGCTCTTCCGTGTGTTCGTTCAGCCTCAACGTATGCATATCATCTGATCATTTCAGGCAGGCTGAACCCGTGAAAGTCTACTTCTGATTCGTAACTCTCCTCCCTTATTATTATTATTATTGTCTTCGCCTCGCTCAGCAGCATCGATCAAATCAACAAGACAGACGGTAAAAAAGGGCTGCAGACACGACTCGGTGTTTGTTGTAGTTTCACCCCTCTTTTTTTTCCATATTCTTCATCTCACTGACTTCTCATCGCGCCAACTCACTCAGACCTTTTTGTTTGTTTGCGTATCGCTCTGTGCGTGTGTGTCTCCCGCTCTTCTTTTTTTCACCATTCCTCTGGCCAACAATCCATATTTTTCTTTGAGTTGACGTTCGTGTTTTTGGTATCCTCTCTGCCCCTCTTCCCCCCCTCCCCCCCCCTATCATCATACACAGGTACTCAGCACTCGTTTACCCTATCGTGCCTCCATTTATTTCCCCGCTGAATTCTATTCTGGTTTAGTGGGGTCGTGTCGTTGACGCTTTCTGTATCTAGCTGATATTTACCGTAAGACGCGCCGGCGTTTCTCTGCTTTGCTCCCTCTCTTGTTCACTTCTTCTCGCTCCTTCTGCCTTTTCGTGTTTCACATTCTGTTCTTGCTGTGGTGATTCTGGTTACACCCCCTCCCCTCCCCTCATCTACTCTCCCCACTGTGTCTCGATTGAATCAACGCTTGGTGTCTTTTCCCCTCCTCTCGTACTTGCTTGCTTGGATTTTTTTTTTTCGCTTTCCCCCCTTTTGATTCGCCTCGAGTCTGTGTCTCTGCGTCTCCTGTCTTCCGTTTTTGTTTTTGTTTTTTTCTCCTTTGCTGATTGGCCACTTGATCTCACGAGAATTCTTGTATTTGTGCCTGCAGTGGTGTTCTGGTTGCTGTGGATTCGGTTGACCATCTCCCTCTCCTCGTTGTTTTTGTCGACCTTTTTGTTTCCCACATCTCTCAGTGTTCGTTGACCCTTTTTTTGCCCCCCGTGCCTTTACTTCCCCATTGCCTCCCGTTTCTTTCTTTTTTTTTTTTCACTTAAAGCATTTTGTTTATTTGTTTGGCTGTCGTTGTCATCTGTTGTGCGTTTATGTATCTGTTTGTATGTGTGTGTCTCTTTCTCTCAGGGTCTGCTGCAAGTTAATTAGTGATTGCGAGGTTTTTTTCCCTTTCCCGATTGTCTCGCTCTTTTTTCGCCTTTGCGTGAGTGTTTTTTTTTTTTTCCTGTTATCTTTCTTTGCCCTTGCACACGTGAGTGGACGAAGGGGTCTGGAGAAAAAAAAAGGAGAACCGCACTGCCGGAAGTTGAAAAAAGAAAAAAAAAACAGCAAGAGGAGCGCCTTTTTTTTTTCCTGGTTCATCGCCGCACCTCTTTGTGTTCTCATACATCGATTCAATCAGCATCTTTATTGTGAAGTGGTGCGGCCTGTGCTGTTCTCGTTTCGCTGACTCAGACTCTAATCACCGGGTATACACGCATTCCCTCCCTTCGCTCTGGGCCCTGTTAAGGCCATCTGACTGTACCAATTTTTTTTTTCTCCTGTTTTGCTGTGGTTGCAGAGAGATTCCCTTCGCCTTAATCTTTTCTTTCAAATTTTTCATTAGCCCCTTCTCTCGTTTTGAGTCTTGTTTGCTGTTGTTATTCTTGTTTCTCCAGTCTTCCTCTACCTTTCTATCCCGCTTTTTTTTTTTTTTCGCTCTCGTTGAGCAACACCAGAATAGCTGCCTCTCCTAGCGCTTGGGCCATTGTGGTGCCGGGAAGGGATCGTCAGATCGTTTCGTTCGATTGCTTTTCCAAATTGTAGCGGTAGCGGTGGTTAGCTTCATTGGGAAATAGAATAGACTAGACGGTGGTCTCCTCTTTTCTTTAGGTTGTTCAACATTTGTAAAAAAAAAAAGACGCGCCTCGCTAGGACTACTGCATATTCTTCATCCAGGACCGAGATCCCAACCAGGAGGTGACCGCGCGACGAGGCACGGCGACTCGCAGATAGACAGTTACCGATACTGAATTTCTCTGGGGCCTCATTGACGCACACGCTTAGGCACGAGGAACCGAATCAGCGACTTCTCTCAGCTAATCTGTGAAGCAAAGAAAATCCGAATAATACAAGGAAAAGCAGCCTGAAGCTTACATCGCCCTCCAGAAAAAAATAGGGGCAAGGGCCGTAGAGCGACCAGAGAAAGAAAAAAAACAAAAAAAAGCTGTTGTGAACAACAACAACAGAGAACGCACAAAAAAATTCAAAAAAAGTATTTCAACTTCACAGGAGTCGATTCGAGTTTTTTTTTTCCATCTGAAAGGACTTGAAGCCGCGACGAGTCGTACGAATACTACGGCTGCTACTGATTGGTTCACCCCCTCTCCCTTTTCTTTTTCTTTCCCTCCCTTGTTGTGGGTGCGTGCGTGCTTGTGTGATCTTCATCGAGCATTTTTTTCCCTCTGTCCTTTCTCTTCTCCTTCTTTCAACTCATTTTGTTCGCGCGTTTTTTTTTCCTCTTGTTGCCGTGGACTTTCGTACTTTAAGAAAATTCGTTTTTTGACCAGAACCACTCCGACCTCACGCACGCGAGAGTCTGTGTGTGTGGATCAGTGGATCTTGTTTCTACCGTCTTTCTCCTCTCTTGCTCTTTGTGTATCTACGTCTCTAGAAAGGATTCGATTTGTTGGCCCCCTCCCCCCTCCCCCCTCTACACACACACTCTCTCACAGCCACAATTTCCTGCGCCTCTTCTATCACCACCGCCTTTGAGGTTGCCTGGCTTTCTCACTTTATCTGCCGGTGCTCATTCCAGTGTTGTACGGGGGGATTGTCTCTGAGGTGCATCCTCACGCTGTTGCTGTTTTTTTTTTCGTACTCGGTATTAATTTTGCTCTTTTCTGTGTGTGGGTGTTCGCATTTTTGTACTTCAGCCCGTTTTTCTTCACCTCTGTTTCACCGCGCCTCCACCCTATCTCCCCCTCCTCCTCTCTTTGCCTGAGGAGTTTCACAGGTCGTGTGGCTCCTCTTTTTCTTGTCACCCGTCACATCGCTCCTGCTCCTCTCCTTTCTTAAAAAATTGAAGTTGAGATACACGTACGCATATATATATATATATATATATTAGACGCCTGCATACGCGAGCCTTTTCTTTCCCTCTTTTTCGTGCTGCTTGAGTCGGCATCATACAACATACCTCAAGTTGTGTGAATCTCTCGTGCTTACGGAAAATAAAAAAAAGGAGAAAAAAAGTGGAGAGGAGCAAAGCGATTGAGTGGGAGAAAAAAAAAAGAAGACGGGAGATCTTTCACAGTGAGGTATTTTCTAACGTCTTTCTCTCTCTGCTCTCTGTATTGGTGTAGCGTTTGGACTTGTCTCGTGTGCCTGTGCATTGGCTACAGGGATTCTTTTAGCTCTTTTTTTTTTTATAGCTGTTGTTGCTTGGTGTATTTCCATCGCTTTTTCCCCCGTATCAGTGTTTCTCGGTGTGCGCTTTGATTTCATTTGCTCCCTCCTTCTACACGGTGTCCTCCTGTCCTCCGAAGACGAATACACACACACACATACACATACACACACACACGGCTGCACGAAGACGCACTCAAATCCTCTCTTCACCCAAAGGTGCACAGTTTCTGGATCTCGTTTTTCAGGCTTTCACCCTTGATATATATATATATATAGGGGGAATCAAATAGAGGGCAATTGTCCAGGGTCGTTTGCACAGGCTCACCTTCGGGAGGTATTCAGGCGCACAGCACGCTCCACGTGGTTTGTCTTGCTGTGCTTTGTCGGAATCTTGGTATCTTTTCCTCCAGGCGCCTTTTGTTTTCTAGATCCTGTACAACTTTGACACCGCGTTAACTTCGCATCTTTAAGTTATCAATTTTTTTTTTTCTGGCTGGTCCTACAAACTTGTCTTTTTTTTTTTTGCTGTTGTTTGTGTGTGCATGTGTGTGTGTCTCCTCTTTCTTGCCCTTCCGCATTTAGGTGCATATCATTTTTGGCCTCCCTCACCTTTTTTTGTTTGACGATTCATTTTTTCTTCAAATTTATATTTCAATCCCTCCTTTTTTTTTTCCCGTTTCGTTGTCGTAGTTTCCGTTGTCATAGCATCACTGTTGAACGGTCTCTGCTTAAAAACAAAAAACAAAAAAAAGGATTCTTCCACCGAGAGCACTTGGGCAGTATCGCCACCCTTCATCGTGGTCTCTCGCGGGTACGTGCGCGTTTATAACCGGCTGTGGATTTTTTTGTTCAACTCTTTCACTTTTTTTTTTTTTTACACTTCCTCCCTCCCCTCAGAGAAAGACAAAGGCACACACTCTCACACCCTCCGAGCAGTGAAGGGAGGGAAGGGGTCAGGTTCCCTTGCATCAACTGTGTATGGGCCTGGTTCTCCTTTTTTTGTTCATGCAAGGCGTTGTGTGGGAATCACTGTGATCTGCAATCGAACGCGAAAAAAAGCAAAATACACATTAACACTCACGTGCGTCTCTCTCTCTCTCTCTCTGTCGACAGGAGCTCAGGTGAGGATCTCGTCGTAGAGCGCTTCTGGTTGTCCCTGGCTTCATTTGTTCTCATCTCGGCGCTCCTCGGATTAGTTGTGTTCTCGCTTCTTTCGCTTCTTGGAAGACGTATTTACGCTCTGTCGGTGGGCCGCTGCGTGCACCGCTAACTACTTCAGATCGGTAGTGCTCGGCCTCATTACTCTTTTTTCTCACATACATCTACGGCATATTTATATATATTTATATATTTATATATATATTTAATATTTATATTTATATAAATATATATATATAAATAGCTCAAGGGTCTATCATAGAAACCAAGTGGGTTGGTGTTGTACAAAAAAAAAAAGGAGGACAGAGGATACGTGGGGCGAGAGGTCTCGTTTACACCTTTCCTTCAAGTGTGGTCCACTGCTTTCCGCATAACGTTTCCCACTCGCGCATAATTTCTGTTGCCACCAACTGTTTTCTTTTCATTTTATTCGCGTCATCCAATTCCGTTTCCACGGTGTTCGCGTGTTTGTACGAACTCTTTGTTGTTGGCTTCATTCGTCTACTGGTAGTGTGTATCGCGTTGGCGTTGAGAGTGGACGGTGAGCCTTTGCTCTTCCATATCAGTGCACTTGTGAGTTGTCTTCATCTCCTCATTTTTCCCCCATTGTGGCGGGTACCGGTAGTGTTGGGCTCATATATATATATATATATATATATATATATTCCTTCTAGTCCCTCCCTTCCCTTCTAGTTAACAAAAAAAAAAAATAACATCTACTGTGCTGTACTGTTGAGACGGCGATCTTCTAGGATCTACTTACCTTTTTCCCCCTTTCTTCGTCGTCCT
>CM007339.1:96554-109682 GCA_000333855.2 Endotrypanum monterogeii
TATATATATATATATATATATATATATATATATATATGTATGTGTGTGTGTGTGTGCAGATCTATTTCTCTCTGTGCGTCATTTTCTGTCTCGAGGCATCTCGAATAGTTTCCCCTCAATGCTTCTGCTGCTTCTTGTTTCACGCTACGCCTGTTGCCGTTTTGTCAGGCCTCTGTTTACGCCTGCCTTAGCCGTTCCCCCCCTTTTTCCTTCTGTCTTCTTGGGTCAGGGAGGTGTTTTCATTTGTCTTTTTGTGTGCTCTGTGCGGACGTCAACTTCCCCTCTCCTGTCTCCTCCCTTGCTCTTTCTTTTTCTGCGATTTCGTCGTATTTTTTTTTCTCTTTTTGTCGGACTTCGTGAGCTTTGTTTTCGGTGACGTGGTAATGCGTTGGACGGTGGGACGCTGGTGACGAGGGGCTTGTTCACATACACTTGCTTTTTGTTATCCCCTTTCCTTGTAAAACACGGCTGTTGACCGTGTTTTATGCGTGTTCTTGTGCGCTGGGGAGGCCTTCACTCTGTTACCTCCATGTGGGGTCTTGTATGTGTTGACGTCTCTCTCTCCCTCGCTTGCTAGGTGTGTGGTGATCTACCTCTTTTGCGGGTCGTATTTTTTTTTTTTGGGGGGGGGGAGGGGGTGCTTATGTTTTTTTTTTACCATCTGCCTTCTTTCTTGTGCCTGCCTGTCCCCACCCTCCTTTCCCTCTTTCCCACCGAGAACAAATATACACATACAACTATATAAGACATGCACACATGTATATGTCTATGTGTGTGCGTGTGTGTGTGTGTTTGGTTGTTGCGCTCTTTCCACCTTTTTTCTTTTTCAGTATTTTTTTTTTGTTTGTTTCATTCCCTCTGCGAGCTTGTCACAACTTTCTTGCAGGCTTTACGACACTTGACCCCCTTTCTGTTTCCATCTCGGTGTATGATTACAGGCCTCAATAATGCCTGTTTATTTTCAATTTTCAAGGTTCGTATTTGTGAAACATTTCTCCAGATCCCCACCACGCCCCTCTCATATCTTGGTTGATTTGCTTTCTATTTCTGCAGTCGCTCTTTCCCTCCTTCCCCCCACACACATACGGAGAACTACGCAAAAGTGGATCATGTAATTTGGGGTGTCATCAGGAACAAAAACAGAAACTGCTTACTTCCCTCCAAGACATGCTTATCGAGGGTGATATCAACTTCTCGCCTTTGGCGCTGTGTGTGACAGCTTCATCGGGAAGGGTCCTCTACTACCCCGACTCGACTCGCTCAAACCTGGGGCACACACACACACACACAACTCATGTTAGTCACTTTGAGCACACATGGTCCCCAAATTCATGCTTCTACCACCCACCACCGTGGCTCTTCAACTTCACTTTGTACTTCTTCGTTCTCTCAACCCTTTTTTTTTTTTACTGCACATTGGTCATGCTTTTGTGTATTTTTTGAGGCTTCAGCAGCGTGCTTGAGTCAGTGATCTCGTCTCCTCGTCGTTTCTCGCACTCAATCGGCTAGGTCATCGCGCGTGTTTCTTTAGGGTTGATTTTGTCCCCCACAGATCCGCCGCCTTGAGGTTTTCATTTTTCTTCCCCAACACAGCTGTGAATCCCTTGCTCGCTCACTCGATCGCGGAACTCTCTCCTCGTTTTTATCATCATCTTCTTCCATGTAAATTCCATTTCCCCCCACGCAGCTGTGTTTATTTTGTTTGCGAAGGTTCTCTTCTTTCCCCTCTTTCTTTTTGTCTCCTGCGTCTTCGTTCTATTCATTGCTCTGCCTTTTTTTTTTCCTGTGTCTTTGTTTCACCCCGCCTTTGTCGCCACCCAGACTCCTTGCTGTGTGTGCGAGTGCTCGCGTGTTTCTGCCCCAGGTGTAGGGAAGGTCGCCTGGAGCCACCGCATCTCCTTTTATCGAGCTCCATTTTCTTTTCTCTTCTTGGGCGAATGTCTAAGGCTGGTGAGTCGGTTCCGATGCCTCTGCGCGCGTGGGAGTCAAGCGGCGATGTGCCGGGCAGCATGGGCGTGCTCATCAAAAAGCTTTACCCGCTATACACCGAGCGCGTGCGGCCGCTGGAGGAGATGTACAAGTACGACGTGTTTCAGCCGACCTGGTTTGAGCAAACGATTCAAAGTGAGCGCCCGCTGATCACTTTGTTCGGTCCTTGGTCGGCTGGCAAGACCACCTTCATCAATTACCTCTTGCAGAGCAACTACTTGTGGACAGGACCGCAGCCGACAACGGCACAGTTCACGGTTGTGATGAATGGGCAAGAGCCAGGCCCTATTGATGGTCAGGGGCTGGTCAACTCAAAGGATTTGCCCTTCAAGGGTCTACTCGATTTTGGCGAAGCGTTCATCAGCAACCTCAAGGGATTTCAGATCCCACACGCTTTGCTAGAGCGCGTTACGCTCGTCGACACCCCTGGTGTACTGGAGAGTGCCAGTGAGATCCATCAGCGCAGGTACGACTATGTCAAGGTCTGTCGCTGGTTTGCTGAGCGAAGCGATTTGATCTTCGTCTTTTTCGATCCAACGAAGCTGTCTGCCGGTGCGGAGCTGCGCCAACTCTTCCAAGTATCCTTCAAGGGAATTGAGAATCGTCTGCGCCTTGTACTGAACAAGGCGGACACTGTTTCTTCACAGGAGCTTATGCGTGTCTACGGTAGCTTGTTTTGGAACTTGTCAAACTTCATTAACACAACGGAGCCGCCGCGCGTGTACGTTGGAAGCTTCTGGGATCAGCCGTACGGGCCGAGTTCTTTTTCTCTTTTATTTGCCGAGGAAAAGGCAGACCTGCTCCATGAGCTGCTCGAGATAATACCGCAGCAGGCCAAGGACAAGAAGATCGCGTCTCTCCTTCGGCGAGCCAAGGAGGTCCTCGTGCACGCCGTCATTGTGGGGGGCATTCGAGCTGAGTTACCGCTGGTTTTCGGTAAGGAAAAGGCAAAGAAGAAGGCCAGGGAGAGGCTGCCGGAGCGCTACGAGAGGATCGGCACCGAATTGAGGATGAACCATCGAGACTTTCCACCGGTGAGGGCATACCAGACCTTCCTGGAGCGTATGGATGTTGAGAAATTCCCGTCGCTGAAGAAAGCGGAGAAGGCTGGCCTCATCCGCCGCATCCAGGAGCTGATTGGCTCGATCCTTCCGTCTATGCTCCGACCAGTGCGCAATACGGCTGCAGCGAATCCATTTGACGCGGAGGCTCGGATGAGTTTATTAAACATGTATCGCAACCAAGTGCGCTTGCAGCTGCATGGGGAGGCGGGCACACAGGACAGCTCAGACATCGTCGCCCCTGCTATGCGCCAGGTTGTTCCTGCTCCAGTGACCCAGGGTCCGTCGTCGATTCCTGCGACCGCCGCCGAATCCAACTCGGCCTCACAACAGGGCCCCAGCAGCATCACGCCAGTCTCCTCCGTGTTGTCTTCTTCAACGTCGCCTTCCCGCCAAGCGACGGTGGCATCCGCACCTGGTCGTACTTCGCTGCCGCCTTCGCAGTCGACGGACGCGCGGGTGCCGATGTCAGTTATGCAGGAGATCATGGTTCGTGCACAGCAGAATCATATACTACAGGTACAACGGAACCGCAATCGACCCGCGTCTCCTAGCTTGCCCAATGCGCCATCCTCATCCGTATCACCACCCGAAGCCAATTTCGCTGAGTCCTCTGTGACCCCTACCCCGAGAGATGCCGATGGTTACAAGGATCTGTACCCACCTACCGAGGTACCGCAACCTCACTCGCTTCCAGAACGTAATGCCCACGCATATACATCGGTTAGTGCGGACGTCTCAAAACCACACCACAGATACGAGTCATAAGTTTTTTCGGAATCAGGTGCGACCTCTCCCTCCCCCTCTTCCACGCGACGCACGGCTCAACCGGCAAGATCAGTGGGTCGGCGCGCTGCCTTGTTGATTGTTCCCCATTCTTTACCGCGGACGTGTTCCCTTTTCGGTGCGTATCCTCATATATATATATATATATATATATATATATATTTGTTTATTTTATTTTTTGTTTCTCACCTCTGTGTTGTCTGACGTTCAATCGAGCGGTGAGATCTGCTGTTTCTCATTGGTCTTCACTGCCTCCGATTAGTTGCATATATATAAATATATATAAATATATATTCCCCACTCACCATCTACGCATAGTGCTGGGCAGCTGGGTCTATGCCATATGGAGATCATTGATAGGGAAGGCGGGGGGGTTAAAGGGAATCGGGTCGATTTCTTTCTTGCTCTCCTTTGCCTTCACACATCAGCCACGGTCGCTTCATTCGAGCGCGCCCACTTGTTTCTTTGCTCACCTTTTTTTTTTCTTCTGCAGTGATATATATATAAATATATATCCATGACGCCTTTGTTTGGTGCAGCTCGAAGTCGAAGGGCGGAGGACTACTTCCTCTGCCCCATTGCATAGAGCACCATCGGGGCAAGGCATGCTCTACGCTCATCACTCTATCCTTTACCTTTTGTGAACCATCATCACCACCACTACCACCACCACAAGAAAAGAAAGCGGGTTGAGGAAGAAGATGAGACAGGACTTGACGAGGTAAGTGTACTCAATATAGATGCTCCGTGGTCTGGCTCACATACTCAGTGGGAAGGTAACCTGCCCTCAGAATGGACGTAAAAAAAAAAAAGAGCGAATCTGAGGATTCTACTGACGCCCTACGTTTGGTTTAGAATTTGCTTTTTATACATGTTTGCACCGAAGCTATTGTGCAGAGCAGCAATGTGTATGGGAAAAAAAAAGAGGCAGAACCGACGGCACTCGTTCTGAGCGCGTACACATTCGCTGCCATGGGTGTCATATTGGAGCTGTTGAACGTATGTCTGCGTGTGCCGCATATCTCTGCTCGTCTTTTTTTTTTCTACAAATTTTCTTCTGGATGCGCTGCCCCCATCGATCATCTCATCTCCTCATGAACTCTCGTCCTACCAATAGTAGCATAAGTATATCAAATGCCTATCCATTCTCATTCATCAGCGTTAGTTCTCCTTGCTCCCCCCCTATCCCTTTCTCCCCTTCACCGTCTATCTTGCGAGTGTGTGGGTTCTTGCTATGCGATTGCATTCACAGTGCCGGTGTAGAAGGATTTATAGCGTGGAAATGAGCACGCAAGACACCGGGGAAAAAAAAAATTCCGTGCGTCTGTGATAGGTAGCCGATGTAGCGAGAGGGGAGGGTTCGTCCTCTCTCCCTTCCTCCTATGTTTTTTCGCTTACAGGCATATGCGGCACAGGGGGCATACATCCACCACCACGAGTACTGGCAAGAAACTGCGCCGTTCGGGCCACACACACACACACACAATGGAGAGGGGGGCGGGGGCGGGTAGGATGACTGTCCCTGTCGTGACGGTCTTTGCCTTGCATCCTCTCTTGGTTCTCCAACGATGCGATCTTCCAATTGCCACGGAAGGAGACCTGTAGAGGCACAGCGCGGCGCGGCGCGGCGGGGGGGGGGGGCGAATATTGCAGGATCGGAAGAAAAGAAGTTGGGCAAAATTTTTTTTTCCTTCTCTTTTGCGTTCCCCCCTCCCCCTCCGGCAACGCTTCGCGTGCGTGTGGGTATTGGGCGAGGCGCCGTTTCTTTACTCAGTGCCTGGTGGTGCCAACATTCCCAGAAAACGTTCGGAATATCAGCAAATCACGTTGTCGTCGAGCTGCGGTGACGATCCTCCAGGGGCTATATAATTAGTTTGTTCTAGAGCTGCTGCTCGGTTGAGCGGGGTGGTAGCGGCGGAGGATACTGTCCCCCCCTTACACACACACACACACACATACACACACATACACGTGTGCAAAGTCGATTTTTTTTGTAAAGCACCGTTTCCCCAATGTGATATCGCTTGTGTCATTTCAAGGCGAACAACCGAGGTGGAGAAGAGGGGGCCGCCGGGTAGCTGTGGCTCCACTTCGAGTGGCGCTGCTGTTCTGAGCACTCACCGCGTGACTCGTTGGCGAGATTATTTTCTCGTTTGTTTGCGTTTGCGCGTACTGACGCCTTGGAGGTATCCTCGGGGGTTCTAGTTGGGAATTGCAGAAGGGCGCACCGCCTCATTTGGTGTGGCAGCGGTGGTGCTGGTGCCGCAGTCAGTCCCTCGCTTTATCTTTTCCACGTACAGCACCGTTTTCGTGTATTTACCACCGTGGTGCTTGCTGCGCAGGAGTTGGCCTCAGGACACATACATGGCTGCACTGTGGCTGGCATGTTGTGATACAGTGGTTGCGCCCGATGAGCGCACGTGAATGCCCCTGCAAAAGGTAAGTGATATATAGAATGGGCATCACGATTAAAAAAAAAAAAGAATCCACACTTAGTTGAGTTCGACAGCTTTTTCTTTTCCGAAAAACCTCGAGGAGACTACAGGTGCAGGGAGGGGAGGGGGGGGGGCCGAGCAGAGGTGCCGAGAATCTAGCCTCAAGCTCAAGGGGCTGTGGCTGATCACCTTCCACTTTTTCCCTCGACTTGCACCAGTGTTCTTCGTTGTCGCTCTCCAATTTTTTTTACCTCTGGAATGTATGTCGTTCTTCAGAGCTGCAATTCAAGTAAGGGATCTCGTAGTGAGACGAGAGGGCGGATGCCCTGTCCTAGCGGACTGCTCTCCTAGGAGGGGCTTTCGTTGTTGCAGGAGAATCAAGCCCCACGGAAATAGATCAAGTCGCGCGGTTTATGGCGCAGTACATTCCGGAATGCACTCCAGCTTCCCGCCTTTTTTTTTTTTTTTTGATGGGGGTGATCGAAGCGCGTGTCGACAAGGGACGAGTGATGTTGCGTGGATCGACAGTGCAGCCTCAGAACCGCCGTCGTTTTTGCTTTTTTTGGTGTGCGAGAGAAACGCCCCCTTTTCTTACCCTCCCCTCTCTCCATAAACATGGACTGACCCTTGCTGCAATTCTTTGCAATACCTGCCCTCGCGCACGCTGCTGCTCTCAGGGTTCCTCTTCGCTCTTTTTGATTGGGACTGACAGCAGTGAGTGCCAGGTGCGGGGGAGGCTGCGTTGATCTGACGACGCAACTATAATTGCCTCTCTCCCCCTCCCCAAATCCTCCTTTGGTGAACAAGAGTATATTATTGGTTCCACGGATTATGGTGCGGTATACAGCGTCGTATCTGGCGAGAGCGGGATGAGGGGGAAGCAGGCCAAAGAAGAAAAATAGAAAACACGTTGCGCATCGCCGATTTCTACCGATTCGTGCGCACTTACATTAGTTGACTTGAGAGGAGGTGTGCATGGTGGTGTCTGGGGGTACACCATTAATACAGACACTTCTGCTACTCTCGGCGTGTGTGTCCTGTGGTGTAGTACACGGGTCCGAGCGACAGGCCGCTGTTCAGCCGGGTCGGCCGTGCGCACGCGCCCGCCTCTTCGAGTTCTTCACGGTTGCTTGGCAGAATGCTTCCGAGTGATCTCCACCTCCCTTCACACACACACACATATATATATATATATATACGTGTATTTAAATGTAGATTATTATTGTGTTCCAAAATTACCCTCGCACTCACCCACCCCATTTTTTCTTCCTGTTCCTTGTGCTTCTTTGTCGTTCTCTTTTTTATACCCACTCGCGCCTACGTGTGTGTTGTTTCTGCGTGCTCGTGTGTTCGAAGTATATTACGGGAGGGGAGGTTTAATACAACTTCATTTCCCATACTCGGCGCACATTTTTGTTTTGCTTTTTTCATATATTTTTATTTTTAGTAGTTGAGCTCGGTAGACTTCTGAATTGCTTTGCGTCGCACTAAGAAAATAATATTTTTGTGAAGATAGGCGCACTGAGTGTCACGCAGACACGCAAGCCTGACGATTAGCAGCTTCACTCGACTCTCACAGATAGTTACGCGTTTGGCAAGACTTGCTCTAAACTCCACACTCTCTCACTACGAGGACAGCGGGCCACTCGATCACCTCCAGGGGTTTATACTTCAGAGATAGTGAAAGAAAATTTCCCTACAAATACACAGATACACACACACACATATATATATATATATATATATATATATATATATATTTATAAAGGTCTCTTCTACCAACAGAGGCGGAGTTAGCCACACGCACGTGTCGATCGCTGTGCATAACACTCCTCTCCCCACACTTGACCATCTATCATACTATCTTTTGCTGACATTTTTTTCTGTGTGTGTGAGTTGGCTCTCTTTTTCACACTGAGCACCAGCCGCTCTTTTCTTTGGAAAATCTTACTCTTTTTCCCTCACCTCCCTGCTCCCCTACTGCGCCTGTGAGTGGGCACTCACACATCGCTGCCGCCCTTCACCCTGTTTTCCCCTTTACCGCTTTATTAATTATTATTTTTGAGGAGCGAGGAGGGGTTGGCTTTTCTTGAAAGAAAAATATCGTGTGCCTTTCTCTAGTCTACACCTCGTTTGTTCTCAAGTCGCTTACCGTGTGTCGCTCTTCCCGGTGGGTCACCCGACTCTCATCTACCATGAAGTCCAACGTTGATGCCGATGTCCCCGTGGTGGGGGCCTACCAGGGTGATGGAATGATTCCCCCTGGTACGAACACAAGCGAGTCAATGCAACTGGCATTCAACCGCGCGCAGAAGCGCCTGCCGGGGTTGCGCGACAGCGCAATGTTGTACGAGATGAAAATGACGCAGGTGATGGAAGAATTGCGCACACTGGCGATGGAAGCTCATGTGCTGCAGGTGAGCTACGAGGAGGCGCTCCAGGAGAAGCTGTACATCGAGAACCTTGCAGCGCAGGCGGAGAAGCGAGTCCAGGAAGTGAAGGAGATCGTGGACCGCTACATTGATGTCAAGGATGCCGTTGTAGCCAGCGACGGTTTCACATATGAGCGAGAGACTATCTCGTCTTATATCGAAGGTTGCAGAGAGGCTGGCGACACGCCAACGTCATACCAGACTGAAAAACCCCTCACCTCATTGCTGATTCCCAACCGCTCCCTCAAGACGTTGGTGGATCGGTTGGTGACGTTGCAGAAAACGGAGCCGGTGCTGCCAGAACGCCCCGTAACACACACACAGTCGAAGCCGATGGCAGCAAACCGCACAGCGCACGCTTCTGCCAACACGTATGACGGGGCGCGTCGACATATGCACAGTGTTGGGAAGGACAACTGTGCCCCAGTCGAGTTGAATGCAAAGGGAGAGAGAGTGCACCCATGCCTTCGTGTGTACGGATACTGCAATTACAACGACAGCTGTGCCTACGCCAAGTACCCATTTGACGCCTGTTTATCAAATCTCAAGAACAAATGCCGCTTTAAGAATCAGTGTCACGAGCGACATGTCGAGTTCCGCGGCCCCTTAGATGACAACGGTAACCCTACGGCCACAAATCAGTGGTCCAGTCATGAGAAAATACCTTCTGAGAATACAGGGGAGACGATTAGGTGAAGGCATCGTTTCCACCTCCAGCTTCCCCCCTCACTCTCTCTCAACTCCGTCTCTGTTATCCACGAACACAGAGAAGGAAATGTGTGTGTGGGGGGGGAGGAGGGGAGGGGGCAGGCTTCGCCGACCAAAGAAAGTCGGGGGGTGTGTGAACATGAGGACAGCACATAACAGAAATGGTCTTGCCAAAACACCGCCGTTGTGCTCTTTTTTTTCTCGATTTCACTTATGATTTTCGTATGAGTCTTGTTGTCTTTGTGTAACGACGCCACTCTCGATAAATCCTTCTCCTTTCCCCTCCTCATACCCCTCTGTCGCTTGTTGTGATTGATTGTGCTGTGCGTGCTTGTCATGTGTTGTCTCCCCGATACACTTCCCCCCTGCAGAAAGGAAAAGCAAAGAAAGGTGGAAAGGGGTGGAGTGTTCTCGCATCCCCCACCCACTCGGCATTGCTGTGTGTCTCGTAACAAACGGAAATGGTTCACGTTCTCAGTCTCTTTTTTTTTGTCGTCTTTGCACACTCTTCACCTTTGTTGTCCTATGTCCCCTCTCTCTCTCTTTCTTTTTTTTTGTTTATTGTGCAACTCTCTCCAAAATTTTCTTTTTTCTTTTCCTCCTCTCCTTCCCTCAACTCTCACATCTTCATGCTCTCCGCTTCGTTGCTCTACGATCCGCATGAGCGCCGCGGCTGATCCACTCCCTTTTCCCTTCGTTCCTGTGCCGTATCCGCATCAGCTGAGGTGTCCTCTGTTTTCATGTTTATTCATGTTATGCCTCAATGCTGCCATCATCGTTGCCTTTTCTTCACTATTGCTGCTTTCACACTCGTCGCCGAAGATCGACTGCGCCATTGTGTTGCTCTCTGCGTGGAAGGTCGCCGGCTGTGCCTTCAGTAGGTGTTGGTTGGTGATGACAGAGGTATTTCTCACGAATTTTTCTTGCCCATGAAGAGACTGTAATGAGGGATCGGGCGGGGGGGTCGGAGGCCAAAGATCGGGGACTCGCGGCGGGGTGGGTGGAGGAGGAGGCGGGGGTGGGAAGGGAAGACATGTCTTCACATACAGTCGCTCACACCAATTTTTCTATTGTTTTTTTTTTTTATTTCTCACCTTCGGCCCCCAGCGAAATTTTGCTTTTTTTTCTCTGTATATCAGTCTGTCGCTCTTTTCTGTTTCCTTGTTGATTCATTTTTTTTGTGGACTCGGCACCCGACTCTTCACGTCTTTTCTCCTCCCCCTTCTTTTTTTTTTTTCACTTGTCTCCTCACATCGCTCCCCGCGCAGATAACAAAAAACAACAAAAAAAAAACGGTCAATATACATACATAGATGCATGACTTCACTTTTTTTTTTTTACGAAACGAAGTCGTGTGTTGCCGTACTGCTGCTTTGAACACCGTGTCTGTTAGGCGTATCTGCGTTCGCGTTTGTCTGACCCTGCTCTATTCACTTACTGATCGTATGTCATCGATAGTTGGAGGTAGTGTACGCGACTTCGCCTTCGTTTTTTTTTTTCGTTTAAAAAACAAAATTCCTTTTGCCGTTTTACATTTCCTATTCAGGGATGTGCAGGCGCCTGTGAGTGCAGAAGTCCTCTGCCTTTCTCCCCTCGCCACGCCCTGAGGCCCACCCACACGGCTCCTTTCCCCAGGTGCGTTTCTATCGTGCGTCTGCTATTGTGGTATTTTTGCTTTTTTTTCGGTTGTTGTTTGATTGCGTGTCTGCGGCGGTCCGCCCTGTCTTACGTGTCCTCACCAATTTATCATAAAAACAGATCGGTTCCTTATGGTGTTTTGAGTCTGGCGCCCGCCGCTCTTTTTTCTTTACCTTTGGATTCTGCAGAGAGAGGACTAGCGGTGCAAAGGGGTGAGGACGGAGGGAATTGTGTGTGTGTGTGTTCGTGTGTGTGTGGTTAACGAGTGAGCAGCAGAGAGGGACCGGTGTGGCTGAGGTTTTGCAAGGTGTGAGGGTGGGTAACGGAATACTGTATGTTTAATATCACATGTGCATGTGGCTCTACCGTTTCGTTTACCTACTCTGAGAAGCACACAAGACTGATGCAAACAAAGACAACAAATAAACCCAACTATGAACTACTTTGAAATGGGCTCCAATGCAAATGTCAACGTAGCATAGAAGAGCGTGAATTGGTGTGATACACAGCTACGCACATCTACACGATTCTTTGGACGCGTGTGCGGCCTGTATACACCTCGCAGCCCGAAGGTGAGTGTGACAGGGTGCGTTCGTGTCTTCATGCCCAGGGTCAATCTCCCGGTGATGGATTCTGCCGTGTTTCCCTTTTTTTTTTCAAACGGGCTGAAAGGGAGTGGCATACATGAGAGGGCACACCCATATCTCGGGCACTTTTGTGGGTTTGTTTATCCCCCTCTGTGTTTTGAGAGGGTTTGACCAGAAACGTAGGAGGGTGGAAGGGTGAGAAGGCAATGTGACGGTGAGGCGCACAGCCGAGTGATTTCGTCCCGGTTCAACGACCTTTTGCTTCATCACATATATATATATTCCGTCTCAAATTTATTCCTCGTATCCAGTAACCGAGGTGTCGATCCTCTGAGTTGATAATTTCTCCACCCGCTGGGGGGTCTGCCCCCTTCCCCTCCCTCTCCGACCGGCGGGTTTGGCCCTTCTCATGAGAAAGAGGGAAGAAACAAGAGGAGGATACCGCACCTCATTATTTTTTAGGAGTGGTATCGTCGCGGAAAGAAATGTAGAGGCTTACCCGGCCCATATACCCCTCTTTCTCTCTCTCTCTGTGTGTGTGTGTGTGTGTGTGTGTGTGTGTGTGTGTGTGTGCGGGGGAGAAGCGAAGGGCAGAGCAACATCAGGCGAGAAGAGGAGTTGTGAGAAGACATTTTTTTTTTCCGAGGGGGTGAGATGCATCGTGTTTAACTTGGTGCATCGATTCTTATTTCTTTTAATTTTCCTGCACAGTTGCGAGTAGTTTTTGGCATGGTGAGTTTGTCACCACACACAACAAAGTAAAAAAAAAAATGAGAGAACGTTCGAAAGAGGGGAGTGTACAAAGCTCCGGGAAATATGAGTGCTTCGGCCCCTCTCTCTGCTATGGGCATGTTGCTACTCGGCCGACGCCGAAGTAGATAGCCGGCCAAACACCATGAACGTCGATGCCATGTACGACAATATATATATTTTGTGACTCCAAGGGGAGGGGTGTCGACGATTTTTTCTCCATACGTACTCCGCATCTTTCTTTCCATTTTTATTCTAGACACCACGGTGTCACCTTAGTGTCGTACAACCCCCCCTTCCGCCTCCCCAACATGCACGCACACACACACACACACACACAAGAATATTCAAACGCAATTATATATTTCGTATTTCTCGTATACTGTGGGCGCGCACCCTGTTTGCGGTAGTTCCTCGGGATGTCGAAGAGACTCACAAACATCAAAGAGACAATATATTGCTCACGTTCTCCACGATGCTTCAGGGCTGAGAATAATTAAATGAAGCTCAAGCGTCCAAAGAGGGAGAAGGCGACGGTACATCCAGCGAGTTCGACTCTCTGATAGGCATATGTGCCCGAAAGCTCGGACCAGAAGACTCGAGTTGCTTCTTTGTATCTCGCACACACCCTACGCCTCGCTGTCGTGCACTAAAGCGGAATGTGGGTGCACGAAGAAGCCTGCACACACACACACACACACACACACGCATATATATATATATATATATATATATATATATA
>CM007339.1:112062-129562 GCA_000333855.2 Endotrypanum monterogeii
CGGTGCACGCGGACACGCCATCTGGGTAGCCATTCCTCTTCTGAGATGGACGGAGATGGGTGAAGGGAGACGGCAGGTGCGCTTGCACGCAATTAGCGTCGTCCCGAAGCAGCTTCCGGTATCCGAGAAACGACGCACTTGAGCGCACACGCAGCCACGCCTGTGTGTTGTGAAGTGCGATGCCCACACAGGGCACCCCGGGGAGGGGGTCATGGGAGAACGAGTGCTAGATAAATAGGGCAAGCGGCAAACACCTGACGATGAGTCCCGATGTCTACAGGCGTGTTGCATACACGCAGGCGCTCCCCGCACCCGACCGAGGTGTGGCTGGGTGGGTGATGTGGGTCCACATGGATGCTGGAAAGGGGGCGACAGTACACCAAGGCAAACCGTCAAGTGTTTGGGGTACGATGCCGGCAAGTCCGTACACCATGTACTGTGGGATGCCTGGATGTGATGCGACTGCGGGGTGGGGTGGGGAGGCGGTATTCGTAGAGGGCTCGGAGGGTGCTGGCCTTGGGCGTCTACATGCTTCTTGATGTCGTTTGGAATTGGTCTGCATCGCTGCTTGTGACCACCGCTAGGGTGGATGGATCGACCCGCTTGCTGCTTCGAGCGATCTATCGATAAGGACTTACTTGGCTCAAAAGATGTTCTCCCCGTAAGTTTGTTTGTCGCTGTTCATGAGCCAGACAATGGATGGGGAGGGTGACTTTGCGAGTGTGCGAGTAAGGATGTGTGCGTGTGTGTGTTTGTTTCTGTGTGCGAATTTTTTTTTACTAAATGAATTGAACAGAGAATTAAAAAAAAAAAACAGACAGTGGAAGGGGATGGCGCCTGCGAGCTATGGCAATTCAACAGAAAAAAAGAGAACATGATAGAGCTTTGAGATTGGGAGGCGAGCGTGGGTCATATGCATAGCTGCGCCTCTGAAGCGCACACATATACAACTCCTGAGCGCTTGCAGGTGAAATTATGCGGAACGCGCCGTGTGCGTCGCATCCGTTTTGGCCTGCAAATCATCTTTCACTCTTTTTTTTTTTTGTTACTGTTACATGGGAGGCGACGCGGGTAGACATTTTGCTTCGGACTGTGAAAGCACAGAGACAGGCGCGTGGGGTGGCAACACAAACGCGTCCCTTGCAGCGCGCTGACTTTGCGTCAGCTCAGTACATATACATATATATATATATATATATATATGTGCTCCTCGCCTGCGAGCATCGCAGGTGCGCCGTTTTCTCTCTTCCCCTGTGTTTTTTTTTTTTTTTTCGTCTCTGTTTGTTTCCTCGCAATTGTGCTCCTGCAGCTGCAGTTAACTTCCATGGGGCGTGCCACCTTTCCATATGTGTCCCTCGACTCCTCCTCATGCGCTACAAATGCTTGTTGCCTCGCTCATCCTCCCTTCACATTGACGGCTTTTTTTTTTTTTTGTACTCCTTGAAATCAACGCCAAACATCCAACAAACAAAACTCACACATTGGCTCCGACCGTCTTGCTATCTTTGTCGTACGTTCACCTCAGAGTGTCGATCAGAATATCTGGGGGATTTTTTTTTGTTTTTGCTGCGCATTGAACTGTCGCTGTGTATTTGTGTGTGCTCTGCTCTCTTTGAGGTATTGATGCGGTGGCAACAGTGTAACACAACACCGCGGTACTTCCAATTCCAAGAAGCGTAGGTTGAGCGTTACCCGCGGTTGCCCAACCCACAATTCATCTCTTCCCTTTTTCGGTTGTCTTTTCGAGGGAACGGTTTGTATTAACAATTCGGCAGTCCGCCCTCCCCCAGCATACACGTACACACACATACCTTTCGCATTCTGGGCTCACTTTTTTTAGGCCCAAATAATGAACATCACAAAATCAACGAATGTGCTCGATGGCTTCTTGTCATCGCTCTCCATGATTCTCGTGAGTGAGATAGGTGACAAAACGTTTTTCATTGCCTGTCTCATGGCGATGCGTCACCCCAAGCTCACAGTATATATCGGCGCGCTCGGAGCACTTACTGCAATGACGGTGCTGTCTGCGCTGATGGGCGTTGTAGTGCCAAATCTTCTTTCTGTTCAGGTAACACAAATGTTGGCGGTGTTGCTCTTTATGATTTTTGGCGGAAAGATTCTTTACGACGAGTTGATTCGAAAAAAAGGTGACGATGAGGAAAGCGAGGATGAGATGTCGGAGGCGGCAGCTGTGTTGCGCCGTCGTGACCCAAGCGATCCGGCTGAGACGGGCAGTGTGGTATCTTCCGTGTACGTGAGCGTCCCTGCTCGCCGCTGGCGCAAGCTACTGAACCCCGTCATGGTCGAGGCATTCACGCTGACGTTTGTTGCTGAGTGGGGAGACCGCAGTCAACTCGCGACCATAGCGCTGGCAGCTGCAAAGAACCCCTACGGCGTGACAGTCGGGGGAATTCTCGGACATGCGATTTGCACCGGTGGGGCTGTCGTCTGCGGCAATCTCATTGCTCAGCGCGTGTCTATGAAGACGGTCAACATCGTTGGTGGTGTACTTTTTATCATATTTGGTTTGATGACCTTGTATGAGTTGGTGAAGGGGGAGCATGAGATTACGAAGACGCACAATAAGCCCGCAACGGAGGGGTAGGTGGTGAGGGGCGCGGCGGGCACACATCTCTCACGCACCCAGCACGAATGTACATACGCGAGCCCCCTGGAGCACACCCGACGGTTGCATTGACGCTACTTCACGAGGAAAAGACAAAGAAGATCCTATGCATATTGCTTCTTCACACCCTGATTTTCTCACCGCCTCTCGCCTTTCAGCGCCTCACGCATGTTTAATTTTCTCTTCAAGATGGCCACATCATTTCTCGCCATACGCTCACTTACCTTCTCCCTTCTTCAGCCCTCTTGTGTTGTTCGCAGATCTTCCCTAGGTCCCATCTCCCCGTCCCTGCCCCTGCTCCGCTTCCACTTACTTCGCTGTTTGTTATATCTGCGCGTGTTCTCAATTTTTTTTTTTTTGTCTAGAGAGCGCCGCGTAATTTCTCATCCTGAACTGTCCACTAAAAAAACGGCGTACTCTGTTTGCAATCACGCATCCCGATTCTCTCTCTCTCTGTGTGTGTGTGTGTTCCCAAACCCTTTCTTATCATTCTCACAGTACAGTTTCTTCTACAATGATGTGTGAAGAGGTCAGATGAAGACATGTTTTAGCATAACTGCGTTTCACACTCACCCTCGCTTTTCTGTATCTGTGCCTGCATGTGTATGTGTGTCAGCCCATGTGGCAATGGGGGTGTGGTGGGCGGGGCTGTACTTGTGTGGCATCTTTATTTGAGTGGCGAGCAGCAAATATGTGCCTCCAAGAATGAGAAGGGAAAGGAGGAGGGGCGCCGCAAGCGTGGCCATCTTCATAGACGGGTGTGGCTGCATTGGAGTGATCTTCAGGGCATTAACCTCTTCGAGCGGCATTGTCTTACGTACACAACAATGTAAATATGCGTATTTGTTGTCACGAAAGTCTTGTCAACCGCTGCGGATTGCCTGGTGTGTGCCTCCCTGCGATGTTATGCTTTTAGTTGATACCAGAACGTGTGTGTGTGTGTGCGCACGCATGTTGCTCTGTTGCGAGACTCTTAGTTTTTTTATATATCGTGTTGGATCTATGCTTATTTGAGTTTTAAGTTTTTTTTTGAAACTTAGTTTTTTTTCAGTGTCCCGGCGTATCCGGTCACTTGGGCCGATTTTATCGACGTTGGCGTGTTTTTGTATCGTTAGTGTTGCGAATGTTAACCGTGATCACATCTGTATGTGTCTTATGAGAAGCTGTGTGTGTGTGTGTGTGTGTGTGTGTGTGTGTGTGTGTGTGTGTGTGTGTGTGTGTGTGTGTCTGAATGAATTTGGTGGTGGGAGTTGGTGTGTCTGCGCGAGTGCACGGTGCGCGGGAAGTATGTCATGCATTTATTTGCAACAGATTTGTTCTTATTCTGTGTTTAGGAAACTTGGCAGCTGATTTTTATTCTCCTGATTATGCTCCGTAACATCTCCTCTAATGTCCGCAACCATATCTCGCTATATTTTGTGGGGTGATCCACTGCAAAACTTTTTGAGAAGGCTGAGCAACTCTGTATTTCTTGGACACTGCCAGGGTACATGGGCTGGGGAAGGGGTCGATTGCGTACGGCGTCTGTGTGTGTGGGGGTGGGAGAGGGGGATCAGAGCGCTCTACCGCCACCGTTTTTCTTCGACTGAATTCAAGATGGCAGCCCGTCATGAGGTCCTGAGAGAGGAAAACATTTTTGTGTCACACAGTGGGCTAGATGTTCCTGTAGCTCATGTTATCACACTCATCCTGGGCTGTCTGTTGCTAGGCGACCTTGGCCCACCATCAGGAGGGTCCATTGTGCGGCAGCGGGTATAATGGTGGCGCTTGCGTGTGTGTGTGTGTGTGTGTGTGTGTCGATGGATTGACCTCAAGCAGCGATGAAAGGAACTCGTTACAGGTGATTTATTCGAGAGACGGAATGTGTCTCATAGCTGTAATCGCTTCCTCGCGCTGCTTTGTATTTCACAAAAGGCGGGTGGCTCTGGGAGTATACGCCACAGTGCACCTGTGAGTCTAGTTCGCTGATATCTCAGCGAGATGTATATGAGAGGTCGAAAATAGACACACAGACTCAGGTAAATGTGCACACATGCGTACATGTAATACAAAGTGACCTGGTACATTCTCCGGCTTGTGTCGATAGTATGAGAGACGTTCTGTTTCCTGGTCATGGCTGCACCACCTGATGAGGAGCCGAGGATACACGAAAGGGCTTGAGGAAGTATGCGGGTACAATGTCAGACACACAATTTTCTTCCTTCCCCAAAGGTGCTCCCTTGGCTTCTGTATAGGTTTATTTTCCCGCTTTGTTGGGGCGCGCGTATGTACGTTACATGCCGTCTTCTACCCCTCGCTGATATCCCTTCTTTTCGCTCTTCGTCATCTTCAGCTTAACATTAAAAAAATTACTTTTTTTTTTTCTCTTCTCGGGAGTCGTAATCTGCACATGATCATAAAACAGTGATGCTACGTGAGGGGAGAGGGGAGGGTGACTACACTCTTGTGTAACGTAACAGCGCTTGCAAGCGCTTGGTACTTCTGCCCATGCCTCCTCCATCTTATGTTCCCCCCCTCCACATTTGGCTGAGTACCCTTTCTGCAATGCGGACGAGATGATAAGAAAGGAGAGAGGGGAGATGGTGCTCCTCGCGCCCTGTCGTCGTCGTCGTCGTCGGTGTATGATCCATCTTTGGTTCACCAGAAAACTTGTTTGTCTTCCTTCCTCCTCCTCAGCCTCTCGTACACCTCAGGTACGGTTTCCCTCAAAGGGGTATTCCTCTTGCCCTTTGTCCCCTTCGCTGATGTGCTTATGTGCTGGCTCATGTTCATAACTCCCCATGTGCATCTCAAATCGCTGCGGCTGTATTCGCATTCTGTTGTCCTCCCCTCCTTTTCTTCTCCGACATCTATGTCTTCTGCTAATCGTGTTCGTCTCTCTCTCTCTGTGTGTGTGTGTGTGTGTGTGTGTGGTTCACGAGTTACAGAGGAACACCTTCCCGTACACAACATATATCAAGAAAACAAAAAACACTACGTGGGGCGACCACTGACTGCACTTTCCCTTCCCTCTCTCTTCCACACGAGTGAAGAAAGCGGCGTCCGCTGCTCACATAGACGCCACTTGATATTCTGTGTGCACGCCGTGGGTAGTTTTGCTCTTCCCAGCTGCTCACAAATACACATACTGCTTGCACCTCCCTGTCATCTGTAGCTGAGCAGTTTTGTTGAAGAAGGGCTTTAGGGGGCTACTTTTTTTTTTTTTTTTTGTTCTTGTGTTTCTGAAAAAAAAAAAAAAAGGGGACATCCGATAAACTTTCAAAGCAACATCGCGTGTACTCATACTCGAAGAGGACACTCCTCTTCCCTCCCTCTTTTTCGAGTATAGTTCTCCCTCACACGCAAACACACATCTTTACATCTGCAAAGATAATAGAAAAGACACAGCGAGCAGGGGAGAGGGAGCGGACAACTTCGCTTCCGTTTCCCGATGACGGAGGTGACTTCCACGTATATTGGCAGGGTGAACAATATGCGTCCGACAGCGGCGGCGGTGAGGGAGAGCGAAGCCGCGGCCGCAGCGCCGCCGCCGCCACCGACGCAGCAGCAGACGAAGGTTTGCTTCAACCTATGCCGTCAGGAGCAGTATCATCCCAACAAGGGGTACCGGCAGCTTGCGCGGAGGCTGCGGCAGAGCGGCACAGTGGAGATGAACAAAGAGGACGTCACCCTGGACCGCTTGAGCGCTCATGACCTTGTCATCTTCCCTGCGCCACAGGCACCCTTATCCGACGAGGACATATCAGTCATCAGGGCGTATGTGGAGGGCGGTGGCTCTGCCATGATCCTCTTGGGCGACGGTCACGGAGGGCATTACACCTACCTGAACAAGGCGCTTGAGGATTGGACAGGGATCACCGTCAACGAGGACTGCGTCGTGCGCACGGTGCTCCATCGTTATCTACACCCCAAGGAAGTGTGTGTGACCAACGGTATCACAAACCGCGCCATCAACAAGGCTGCTGGCAAATTCGTTTTCGGCGCCGTAGGCAACTCACCTCGCAGCGAATTCGCTGGAAAGTCGGGCAGCACGGGTGCGAAGGGGACTACATCCACCATGGGCATCGGTTCAACGCTAATGACGCTGAACCGCACCCTCGGGGCGGGAAAGACGGCGAATGCAGCCCTTCTTGCTCAGGGCACCATGACAGGAGGCACATCAGCGACCACTGTCGACGAGACCGAACAGGAGGCCACTAGCCTGGTTTTTGTGTATCCGTACGGCCTCACTTTGAATGTTCAGCGGCCCGCCATCCCACTTCTCAGCAGCGGTTTCATGGCGTATCCCCTCAACCGCCCCATCGCGGCGGTGTGGGAGTCCCCGAACATGGTGGAGCATCTTGGACGTCGCAAACACGGAAAGCTGCTGGTCATCGGCACAGCGCAGCTCTTCGATGACGCGTGGATAGACAAAGAGGAGAACAGCACCCTTGCTTCCGTCCTCCTCGACTACCTCGATAGCAAGCTGCAGCTGAACCAGATAGACGCCGACGAGCCGGACATAACAGATTATCATCACTTGCCCGACACCGCCTCCCTCTCCGAGCGGCTGCGTGTTGCCGTAGAGCAGCATGAGGAGTTACCGCGGGATTTCACGCAGCTGTTCGAGCTGGATTCCTTCAAGATCGACACCGGTAGGATACCTGATGTGGTGGACACCTACTCGAAGCTGTCAGTCAAGCTCGAGCCACTGACTTTGATTCCGCCGGAGTTCCAGACACCGCTACCACCGGTCAAGCCGGCGGTCTTTGAGCCGATCCACCGCGACCCCGCCCCGCCAGGATTAGATCTTTTCGATCTAGACGAGGAGTTTGCGCCGGAGCGGGTGCGCCTTAGCCAGCTCACAAACAAGTGCAAGGCAGACGACGTGGAGTATTACATCTTGCAAGCGGCGGAGGTTATGGGGGTGACAAAGAAGCTGCGCAGTCCGCGCAACCGAGACCCGCGCGCGCTTCTCGACTACGTCTTTCGCCAGGTGGTGGATTACAAAAAAGTAAACAGCGGTCCTGTCGCCTCGCAGGAGGCCAGACTCGGCGCCGCCGACGGAGCTACGGGGGCAGAGAACGCCGCTGCGGTCGCTGCCGCTCAAAATATGATGCGCGTCATTCGTGTTAGCAACGACGGTACTGGTGACGCAACTCCTTTTGATGAGAACCCCATCTGGAACTTGTACCTCGAGGCAGACTTCGGGAAGGGTACCATTGAGGGTACGCTACAGCTGCTGGAGAAATCAGGTCGTTTCGGCGCACAGGAGGCCCGCATCGAGGGTGATATCAAACCTCCTGGTGAGCGCGAGTACCCAATGGAGTGGGGTGTCGTATTGGACGCAACGAATGGGGAGCAACTTATTTACGTGTTTTTAGGTATGATTCAGGGCAATCAGCTGCGCGGTGTGTGTGAGCAGGGCGGCGGTGGCAGCGGCAACACGCGAAGCTTTCTCTACACATTGGAGGAGCTGTGAATCAGGCCAGGAGCTGTAGAGGTGGCCAGGTCATACGTGTAGTTGGCTGAGTTCATTGGCGAAAAGCACCAATTTGTTGCTCGTATCGGTGTATGTGTGCCTCCTCCCCCTCTTCCCCTCGTCTTTTCTCCCTTTTTTTTTCTAGTTTCGTGTATGGCGGTCAACATCTTGGCTCTACGCATGTGGTACCCCCTTCTTCTGTTTTTCCTTCTTCTGTCACCAACCTTGTGCATGCTTGAACTTTCTTATGTCTCTCCACGCATATTTGTAGGATAGGGGTGTTGCTTGCTTGTGCTTCTGCAGACGTGTGTTTGTCTGTGTGTCTGTGCGTGTGTGTAGGTTCTAGTGTTCCCTTGCCTCTGTGCGTGTGAATGTGGGCCGGTTACCCATTTATCGCTTTCTTCTCTGGTGCTCGGCTCCTTCTCTCCTCTCTCTCTCTCTCTCTCTCTCTCTCGCTTTTCACTGCTCTTATTTAGTGTTCCCTTCTTCTCTCCTCCCTTCTTCCCTATTTCACAAAGCAGCAAAATATATATATTTTTCTCGTGAAGGGTAAGTGTCACTCGTTTGCCTGCATTGCACAACAGACTAGAATAAGCGGGCGACCAGTTAGAGGGGGATTGTGGTGAGACCAGGAGAAGTAGACCTGCGGGGGAGTGGAAGGGGGGTAGCTGGTGGGCATGAGGAGCACCAAATTTTTTTTTGTTTTTTTCGGATGTAGATATGTGTGCCCGCCAAACCGTATACGGTGGGGGGAGGAGACACTGTATTCGGTGTGTACACTGGGCAGAAGGCAACGCAGTCCAAGCAAGGAGAGGATCGGAGAATTCCCTCCTTAAAAAAAAAAGGAAGATGGAACGTGTCGTGTATTTGTGTGTGAAGGCAAGTGAGTCGGGTTTTTTTTTTTCTGACGGGCCGTGTCGCCAGCGACAGAAGGTAACCGCTACTGTTACCGTGGAGAATTTTCATGTCTCCTTTTTGTGGAGCAGGTGGAGCGGGCAGATCCCATTTCGAGAGGACGAAGTGCAGGATAACGTCAGTGAACTCAGGCTGGGACGCGAGTGAAACAGGGTGGCAGGGAGAGGGCAGCGGTGAAGCCGAGGGCTCGCTTCCCTCCCGTCAAGAACCCCTTAGATATTTCTTCCCTCAATGTGGATGTGTAACGCTGGTGTGTTCCGCCGAGATACCCATTTTTCTGTCGTCGGCGTTTCCAGCCACCTCCGTTGCCTCCGAACGCTTTTTGTTTCTGCTCCGATGGTCGCCCGGCGAATTCTCTCTCTAAGGGGAACGGGGAAATGGGCGTGCGCTTCAAGAAAAAAAGAGAGGGATCCGCTACAATTCCTTGTTCTTCTCCCTCATCCCTCGTTTTTTTTTTTCCAGCAGAAGTACTCCGAATAGAAACAGCATCTTCTTCCCCCCCTCCCCCCCACCACACAAAGGGAATATATCTATATATATATATATATGTATACGAAAAGGTAGAAAAATTGAACAACACGTGAACCGCAAGGGAGGGTCGCATCACCTGAGGCGTTATTGTGTGTCTCTGCCCCCGTCCTTTGTTTTTTTTTTTTTGTTTGTTGTACCCCTGTCTTCTCTCGCCTCTTTCCCTTTCCTTCCTTCATCCTCTCAGTGTCTTTCAACACAGCGACCGCGATAGGACCATGCGTCTCAATATTACATCTGCGAAAGAGTGCCACCGCGAGGCGTGCACGGCTGTCGCTGTTTCCCTGAACGGCGATATCATCAGCGGTAGCGATGATTTCACTGTGCGCCGATGGAACGCCAACGGAGAGGCGCTGGGGGTGGTGAAGGAGTTTGAGAGCTGCGTGACCTTCCTGACGTGGGTACCGACGACAGGGCGCGGTGCACGTCTGGCTCGTGGTGCAGCCGCCGAAACGCGTGAAGGGCGCGACAACTGCCTTGTCGCCTGCGCCGACGGCACTTTTTCCTTTCTGAACACGGCGAGCGGGCGCATCGAGCGGACTGTCGAGGCGCATATCGGCAGCATCACATCCGTGGTCTACGCTGCCGACGGTTCCTCTATTATTACAGCTGGCGAGGATGGGTGCGTGAAGGTATGGTCGCAGGCTGGCATACCTCGTACAACTCTAGCCACTGCCGGTCGGTGCATAAACGCGTTGTGCTGGGGCACCGAGGCAACTGAGCTCGGTGGTGATTGCGTTCTCTACACTGTAGGCAGCGACGTTGTTGTCAAGCCGCTGAACCCTGCCTTGAAGAAACAGATCAAGTGGAAGGCGCACAACGGTGTTGTGCTGTGCGCTGACTGGTCGCGTATGAGCGGTATGATTGTCACAGGCGGAGAGGACGGCGTGTATAAAGTCTGGGATCCGCACGGCTGCAGCATATTTGTCTCCGCCGCGGGCGAGCACCCCATCACATCTGTGCGCTTCGCCGCTGATGGCGAGAGCTTTGCTGTAGGCTCCTTCATGAACGTGCGTGTCTGCGACAAGACCGGCTGGAGCCACTCGTACGAGCGAACGGCAGAGGGCAGCGCCATGGCGCTCGATTGGATGCCCGATGGCACTCAGGTTATTCTTGGGAACGGTACTGGCGCGCTTAGCATTGCACAGCTAGTGGATCGAAAGGTTAGTTGGGGTCAATATAGCGTCACCCTTCTTGATAGCCGCCGGCTTGTCGTGCAGGATGTCGTCAAAGACGCCGTACAAGAGATTGAGCAGGCGGACAAGATTATCAAGGTGGAGCTGGGCTGTGGGTATCTGGTCGTGTGTACGACAACGCAGTGTTGTTGTTACTCCATGGAGCGGTTGAACGCGCCTGTTCAGTTCGATTTACGTGACCCTGTCATCTCACTTCTTCTCGGGCCTCGACAGTTCCTTCTCGCCGATTGCAGTCAAGGGCTGCAGGTGTACTCCTACGAGGGCCGTCAGGTTAGCGTGCTGCGACTGCAGGTAACACTAAAGCCGGAAATCATGACGACAAACCTCCTGTCGCTGTCCCCAGACACGGTGGCGGTGCGCAACCCGGCCGACGCGAATCGTATCCTCTTCTTCGACGTAAACAGTGGCAAGCTTTTCGAGGAGGCTTCCGTGATCCACCACCTCGAGATTGTCTCGGTTCACCTCTCCCAGTCCGGCTCCCTGCACGAGCGCAAAGTTGCCTTCATTGATCGCAACAACGACTTGTACTTTGGCTCCGTGCACACCAAACTGGGGTTTCATAAGCTTTCCACCATGACGAGCAGCGTAGCGTGGCACGACACCCACGAAACGATAGTCGCCATCTCAGACGGTCACCTGGCAACATGGTACTACCCCTCCGCCGTCTTCAGTGATCGAGATTTGCTGCCGCTCACCAAGACCGTGCGGGACGACGGTGAGGCGGAGTTCACACGGAACGACCGCATCACTCACTTTCACTACACTCGCGTCCTGGTGCGGCGCGGCGGCGATGGGGCGCTGTTGACGTTGCCCGTGTCGCCCTACCCAGTGATGATTTTTCAGCTCGTTACACAGAGGAACAACTGGGACGGCGCCACGAGACTGGCTCGCTTCCTGAGGGATCAACTTCTGTGGGCAGTGCTGGCGGCGCTGGCACTGCAAGCCGGCGAGCTGAACGTGGCTGAGATTAGCTACGGTGCTCTCAGCGACCTGGCGAAGGTGCGGTACATTCACGACATCAAGAACATCCTAGCACCCGAGGCGCGGCAGGCAGAGTTGGCACTCTTCCAGCACCGCGTTGCGGAGGCCGAGCGTATCTTACTGCAGGCCGGTCTCGTATACCGCTGTATCGACATGAATATACGCCTGTTTAAGTGGGAGCGGGCACTGGAGATTGCGAAGGAGCGGAGGACACACGTGGACACGGTGCTTGGCCGCCGAGAGCGCTACCTGCAGGTGGTTTCCCAGGGGGAGACGCTGAGCTCTTTCAAAGACCTCTCCGGCAAGGTGAAAGTCGATTGGGCCTTGATAGAAGAGAAGATGAAGCAGGAGGTGATCAAGGAGTCAGAGCGGCTCAGTGCAAAGCCCTACGCATAAACGATTCTGCTCCTCTCCCTATCACGCTTCACCCCTCGGCCACTTGCGCTGGTGGCTGGCATCTGGCAACAGCGGCAGAGCAGAGGTCTTCAGTCATGCCATTATCCTGGACGCGTGAGCTTCACTCCTGCTGACTTCTTCCCCCTGTCACATTTTTTTTTTTTTTTTTGGTGTGTGTGTGTGTGTGTCTGCAGTTTTTTTTTCACTTCTGGGACCTGACCGTAGTGTGCACTGGGGGCTGAAGTGATCTCACTGACCCTCCTCCCCCCCTCCCCGCCTCGTGCCTGTAAGTATGCAGGGGGGGGGTTGCAAGCTATTGGTCGTTTGACTGCATGCACTGGCTTTGCCTCCTTTGTTGTTGCCTTTCTATTTGCGTCCCTGACGCATGCGTGATTTCGATGTAGTCTAGAGAGCGAGTGCCGCACTATTTTTTTTTTTTTTTCGTGTCTCGATTTTTTTCTCCCTTTTTACCGGGCGAGTGGGGGAGGGCGGGGAAGAGGAAGGAGCAGTGTTGAGGGCGGTGGGGGAGGGGGTGTGCCGGAGTTGTTATATATCGTATATTTTTCTTATTGTCCGAAAAGAGTTTGTGTGAAGCGGGAGGCGTATGAGTGTGAGTCGGGCTCGTCTGCAGATGCATCGAGAAGGCACGTCTGAGGACAAACACACACACAGACACACACACACACACACACACACGTTTCCACTATCGAATCAACAAACGTGTGTTCATTCATATATATACACACTTCTAGAGTCGCCTTCACTGCGAAGGACAAAGGGTTCAAGGGTGTTACCGACGCCCATTCGCTGGCAGGAGGTCTAGCGAGCAGTACAGAAAAGCAATCAAAAACATGTTGAAGAGAGGATCACTGCTGCCGCTACAGTTCTCTCGTTCTCTCCGTCTAACCCCCCTCTCATCTTCATCCCCCCGAGAGAGGGAAAGAAAAAAAAGGAAGGGTGCATGGTAGACATATATTATGCTCAGAGATGCGTGAGTCGCCATTTGCGCGCTTTGTTTTGTTCACCCAGGACTCCTGTATGCTGGATTCGCGCGCGTTGTCGAGAAATGTCTCCACGGGAGGCTCCGCCATACAGCAGCAGCAGCCTTCTTTGCTCTTCCCCCCTGGAACTATTTTTGACGTCGTCATGTTTGAGCCGTGGAGGGGGGCACCAGCGAGCTTGCGTTTTTTTTTTTTTAGAGCTCCCATATTCATTGGCGTGCGTCGTCAACCCGAGTAGGCACACTCGAACATTTTCTCCCTCTCGCGCTCACATAAACATACACCCTCACACACAGACACAGACCATACCGTACTGGCTTTACCTGGCCAAGCACAGCAAAGCTCATGTTGCATGGGGAATCTTTTGACTGCCCCCCCCCCCCCCTTTCTCCTGCTTTCTGTGAGGATTAAAAAAAAAAAAGTTGCTCCAGCATGATCGCCTTGTGGTACCCCGTCAGCTCTACTTTTGCCCCACCTAACTTTCTCCCTTTATATCTTCCCCCTCCAGCTTTCACAACACTTCCCATTTGGGCAATCATCTCCGCATCAGCCGTTTCTTTAAGGAGATAGTAGTGCTGCAGTAGGTGAGGGGCCGGGTCGCCACGGCTTTTCCGCTTTTTTTTTTTTTGACTCACTCCATCCCTGCATAATCCAGTTGCGTTTCCGTCTCTGAAGCGCACACCCATTTTCACTAAGAACGTGCAATTTTCGATTCCCTTGGCGATGATTGGTGGGGAGTTCAAAAAAGAGCGGTTCAGCGAGCGCCTGGCGAACGCGCAGAATCAACCCAAGAACCGCGGCTACCTGCATGGAACTCATCTCAAGACGTGTGGCTATGGCACCGGCACGCTGATTGGCAACTGGTCTGAGGAGCGCTCCGACGCGGGATACTACGATGGAAGAGCGGTTGTGGCATCCGGAATGCGCCCGCCATGGAGCACTACGTACCGTGAGATGGTGCAAAACGTTTCCACTCCGGTCGACTTCAGCACTCTCGCGTCGGGCACTGGCAGCAGCGATTGCGTGACCACCGGTCGCACTTCCACCAACCCTCTTTGCGATCGCTCACTGTTCTCCCAGCAGACGTTCATTTCCATCGAAGATCACAAGGAGAGGTCGTACCCGGCCCACCAGCCATATCTCGACCCCGCGCGGGAGGAAACGATTGAGAGCGCTTGTCATAGCACATACCGACATTTCTACACGCACCCCGACGTGCGGCTGCAGGAGGTCAAGTCGTACGTGCCACCGGTACTGGGCAACGGTCCGTCATCGCATTCCACAAGCGTGTTACTGCGCCTTCGCCGGCAGCTAGAGCTAGCGCAGGAGTCGTGTGATGGATCTCTGGGGAGATGCCTTGTCGTCTCCGCCTTTCCGGGCAACATAATTCACTCTTTTCGCAAAGGCGTAGCTAGCGCATGCACTGACCCCACCGGCAAGATCAACGCTGACGAACTGCGGGAGGGGTGTGCGGCAGTGGGTTTGACTGTGTCTCCAGCCGAGTGTGTCGCGCTCCTACGGTATTTTGACCACGAGGGTCACCACACGGCACCGTACATCGAAATTGTTCAGGCGATCCGGGGGGAGATGAAAAGTCGACGTGCCACGATTGTGGAGAGTGTCTACAACCTCCTGCGCTCTCTCAGTCCCGAGGGGGCTGTTCGCCTGGACCGGCTAGTAGAGTGGATTGATGTGGCACAGCTGCCATCAGTGCAGTCAGGCTCCGTCGCCGCAGACGCAGCGCGAGCGGCCTTCGCTGCACAATGGGATTCCCCAAAACCAACGGCGCACATCACGCAGGCTCGCTTTGCGGAGTACTTCGCTGACGCATCTTTCGAGATTCCGCTTGAGAACACGTTCGAGTTAATTATGCGGAATATGTGGCATTTAAGTGGTGGTCGTGACCACTGCGCGAACACGTCCTGCCGCCGAGTCGAGGTGGTGCACACCAACGGTAGGGTAACCCATAATGAGATCAAAGATGACTTACTGATCAGAGAAGGTGACGCCGCCACCCTGGACTCGCAGCTGCGAGCCAACTTGGTGAAGCAGGGTATCAAGGATATCAAGTCTGTGAGGGTGATATCTTCGGTTTGAGACCTCCCGGTATACGGCGGCGCAAGGCAGCGAAAAGGACCCACTATGTTCCGCGGTGTGTGTGATATGCTGCATAGGCAGCGTCGGCGTTCCTTCCACGTCACTGGATGCGCGTTCGCGATCAACACCGCAACCTTCCTTCCCTCCCCTTTAGTCCGAGATGCCGCACTGGCGCTTGATATATATATATATATATATGCATAGTGTCTCTGTGTGTGTGTGTGTGTGTGGCGGAATAAAAGTGAACAGCGACTGTCAGCTAATCCGGCTGGGGTCAGAGGACCTTCCTTCGCCCTCTCCGTCACATTCGTTGTGTGCGTTTGCTGATACAATTGCTCCTGCGCCTCGCGTCTCGCAAGGGAAACGAAAAGGTGACTTCATTTTGTATCTCCGCGTTGATGTACTTCTTTCCACATCCCCTCCCTCTCCCTCTTTCCATGCATCTCGGCAGCTGGCTGTTGACCTCTCAAAGGCGGTTGAAAATTGTGTTGGGACGGTGTGTTTTTCCCATTTTTTTTTCCTCCTTCCCTGCGTGTGTGCGTCTGTCAAGACGAGAAGGATGCATAGATGTATGTACACTAGAACCCGAGCATTGCATACGCATTCATGTCTTTATTTCGCGTGATGCTGCGCGGCTTTTTTTTTTTTTCGGTTTTATCCTTTGTCTGTCTTGGCCACGGGGTCCTTTGGAAACAGCGAGAGAAAAATGTTGCTGAATAAGAGAAAAGAGATAAAAAAAACAGCAAAAGAAAGCTGACCGATTAAACGGCGAGGCAGTAGAGGGGGGAATCGAAAGAGTGGCAGTAGGACTCTTCCGCTCGGGGGCATAGACGGTTGCTGGGGCGCAGCTGTAGACATATAAAAAAGGACAAAGTGTCTGAATTCAAGTAGGCTTTGGAATATAGGGGGGGGGAGGAGGCTAAGTAGAAGTCAAGGGTGTGTGCGTGTTTGGATGCCATAGATGTTCTGCTGGCGTCCGAGGCACACCACGGCTTTGCTCACTTCTGCAAGCTTCAACAGTCTTGCGAGTTGTGCATCAATCTGTCGAAGTGAAGAAGGGCACACGAACCCTCCCTCCTCTCTCTTACCCTCTCGCCCACATATAAATGCAGGGATCCTGCGGAACTTGCTCGCCTGAAAGTGGGCCGTGACGAGCCTGTACCCGCACATCGGTCCCCTCCCCTCTCCTCTGCTCTCCATGCAAAAAGAAAGCTCATTTTTTTGCATGTTCCTCGTGTCATCTCTTTTTCCGAGCATTCTTTCACCGTCTCTTTCTTCTAGTTTCACGCTGCCGCGTCTCTGTGTGCAACGCACCTTGCCCTTCCACCGTTCTCTCTCTCACTCACTCCCTCCCTCCCTCCCTCCCTCTCCTTTTTTTGTTCCATCTTCCACGGGCATCGGATTTAACCGGGTGAGTGTATCTCGTACACCTCTGCTGCTCCGCGAACAACCTAGGGTACGCTTTTCATTCTTGAGATACACGACACACACACACACACACACATATATATATATATATTCATATATCCTTTTCAGGCGTACGGTCTGTGACATCGTCATTGTATTCCCACAGATCGATTCTTCTCTATTTATATATATATATATCAAAGGTGCGAGCTTGCAGGTCAAACCCCTAGACGAGAGGGCAGGGGTGGGGGGCGTACAGTACGGTTCAGTAGTGCCTCGCTCTCCTCCTTTTTCTGTGCACTCAAGGATAGGTCTGAGCCTCTTGATAGCGTCTTGTTTTTTCCCTTCTCCCCACTTCGCTCTTAAAAAAAAAAAGATTGTGTGACGGGTCCCTGTTGTCTGTTCAGCTCGAAAAGAAGTTACTTTGGTCTTGCTTATACCCCTGTCCCATCTCCATCCAAAAAAAAAATAATTGAGAAAGGGAAACACAGAGGGATTTTTTTCAACTTTCTTCCCCTCTTTTCAGTTACTCGTCACAAATACCAGCAAGGAGGGGCGAAACACAACGTAAATCTGGAGAGGGTGCAGGCGTCAGGCGCGTGCACGTGTATGTATGTCTGTGTGTATGTGAGCGACAACGGAAAATACAACAGCTATTCCACTATCCCCCCAATAAACGTTTGTGAACTCTGTTATCCAGCAGGTGTGCACATTATATATATAATAGCTATTTTTTTCTCTGACCCCCCCCCCTGCACCTTTTAAATTTATCTATCCCCTCCTCCTCAAGTTTGTGTGCGCTTGCACAGGTGAGAGGCCCTCCTCCTCCTCCCCCCAACCCATTCTGGCTTCACGTTAACTCAAAAAAAAAAGGTAGCATTACTGAAGG
>CM007339.1:134562-185723 GCA_000333855.2 Endotrypanum monterogeii
TTTTTTTCATTTTTCTTATGTCAAGTAGTGATCGTCTTACAAACGCGTATCACAGCGCCGAATCATCTAAAACAGTGCTCTCTTCGACGCTGAGCGATGCGTACCACATCCGGGGTAGCAAGGCACAGAAACCGTCCGTGGCAGCCGTCGCTGCTTCGACGAGTCCGAATCCTGCAGCAGTCATGCATGCCGACCTTATGGCTGGCGCGGCTGGCATGCCCACAGCTGAAGCCTCGGTTCCCTGTATCACGCATTCTGTTGAGTCAGAGCAGTTTGAGATTCCCATCGTCCCCGAAGACTGCGATGACGCGTCAGCGGAGTCTGTCGTGAACCGCCGTGACATGTCGATCGACGACATCTCCCGAATGAGATTTGAGGGCTGCCGCGCGCGGCACACGTCTCTTGGCGGTGTAGCGTCACTGCGCGGTAGCTTCGCTTCTTCGCAGCGGTGCACATTGGCTTCGCCGACCAGCTTGACAGATCGCTCACGTGATCACATTGGTTTCCCCAGTGAAGCATCCGCGAGGTCTGCACCTGTGGCGTGGCCAACGCCTGTTTGGCCATCGTTTATTGGACCCGGTCGCTCTATTCACGGTCGATCAGGCATGTCACCCGCGCCCACGAACGCACTCGACACGTCAGTCGCCATTCTTCAGCACATGGCTCAGGACACGGCGGCTCGCGTCGAAGCCATCAATAATACTCAGGGTCTGGTTGATATTGGATCCGTCTCTACGTCCATCTCTGTTCCCGGTGTGCCGCCTTCGCTGCAGTTGACCCACCATTCCTCAGCTCACGCTCACGCTCACGCTCACGCCAGCAGCGGCGAGCACGAGGCCGAGGAATGCACTGACCCCATTTTGGTGAGGAGGGGCTACAGCGACGGTGACCGGCCGATATCGCTCTTTCAGGCAAACGGTACAGGGCAGGGTGCCAGCACACCAGGTTCTTCCTTAGCGCTTAAGTCACTCTCCGAGTCTGAGTTGCTTGTCGGGCAGCTGCGGTCTTCCACGTATTCGCAAGTCTCGTCATATGCCTCTGCGACGCACCCGCCCGGCACTGGCGTGGTTGCCCAGTCGTCATGGGATTCGAGTCGCAGCTCACCACCCCCCTGTTTGGATGGAATAGAACGAGCTGCACAACGACAGACGACTTCGGAATCAGACTTCTGCGGATCAGTTCAGCCAGCGGCAAATACAGCCGTCACCGGCCCGACTAGATCCCCAGCTGACGCTGTTGCCGCAGAAGTCGCGCGCGCTCACCTCGTCCATCCAACACAGGACACGAGTGTCTCCAATCATGATTTCCAGCACGTTGTCCCCCTCGAACTTAAGGAGGTGCTGCGGCGCAACATGCGTCCCGTCTGCGAGGATGATGATGATGAAGGGGATGCGATGCTGAACGACAGATTCCATATGAGGGTGCCGCTACCGCTGACGCTGACGCCCTTCGATAAGGTGACACCCATCGTATCCGAGGATCCATGTACAGCGGGTGCGCAGGAACACCACGCATACGCTGGTGGTGCACTGCTGACTTTCTCTCCCGTTTTCTGTCGGACGCCCAGCATGGTGTTAACCTCACCCAGCGCAGTAGCCCCGGTCACAACCACAGGCTCGTTGAGCGCCTGCAACGCTGCCGTTGAGACGAGGAGATCAATCCACCGAGTGGGTAGCGGAGGAGCAGATGCAACGGTGACGGGTCTTAGTATCAGCAGCACTGGGGTGCCCTTCCAGAGGTGGAGATTTCCAAGCCTGGGCAATCCGAGCACTGTGTTATCGCCTCGGAAAGTTTCCTTCGGTGATGACAAGAAGGAGGAGGAGACCCCAAGAGGCGCAGGGCGCCGCACAGGGGTAGCTACAGAGTCAGCTGCGCGAATTGGCGGACACTGCAGTGACCAGGTTCGCGCAACCCTCGTCTCGCCATCGCGGCAGCAGCCGACGACTGCGAGACCGTCATCAATTCACCACGGACTCGAGTCCACCGGCAACTGCGGCGTCCCCAGCAAGGCAGCAATACCACATCATCAGGTAGCAGTCACTGACCTTTTGAAGGTGGTGGAATCTCCTGTGGGTGGGGTCCCGCTAGTGTCTAGTTCTAACCTGCAGCATCTAGAATCCTCGGATGTGCATGGTAGCTCCAGTCCATGCGGTGGCGGTGTCGGCAAGCGTTTGATTCAGCCTGTCGTTTCTGCGGGCTCGTCGTCCCATGCAGCTCGTGACTCAAGTGTCCACTCCGACAGCAGCACCATGCGCAGGCTGGAGATGGTTTACAGTGTCTATGAGCGCCTCCTGCGTCTGCAGCCCCCTGCCAAAAGCGTCTCTGCGAAGTGTGTAAAGAATCTTCGAAGGCTGTCCCTGAGGTGCTTCAAGCAGTCTCTGACACCATTGTTGTCACCCAACCTACCTTCCATGTCTGTTGCTCTACCAACGGGGCAGATAAGTGCGACCGCCGCTGTACCGGCCGATAGCGTCTCGGAGACCACGCGTCTGGGAGGCTCCTCATCCCCATGGATGTCTTCCTCCAGCGCTCTGGGTCGCTCCGCGGGCTACTACAGCTTTGGGAAAAGGGTTAGTCTCAGTCACCCGAACAGACAGACATTGCCGCACCAATTTCTTGGCAGTGCATCCAACGTACACGTTTCTTCACTACTGGGTATAGCCACACGCGATAACTCCGCCATAGCAGGCGTTGTTGCATCCTTGCGCCGTAACCGTAGTGGCTCACCCATGTCTCACTCGCTCGCTGCAGCCACGCGGCAGCGCAAATTTGACCCGTCACTGCTGCGCTGTATTGAGTACCGCCCACTGCTACAGTTAACGCTGTTTCTACAGAGAACTATGTACTCGATCTGTGAGGCGCAGGTGCGGGGGATGAGGGAGGGGCACGAAGAAGACACGGACGCTTTTGGGCAATACATTTCGCTCAGCACACCAGTGGTAACGGGAGGTGCGACGGCAACGCGTATGCAGAGTGCTTCGGTTTCCATAACGGCAGACTCCATGTGCCAACTCCGGTTCTCTACAAAGTTGCGGTCTGCGTCCGTCTCACCGTCGCCGCCGAACACGGTCGATGGCGGGAGGCGCGAAGGCTCGACGGAGGCGCATCCGACACAGGTCCAGGGCCTTGTGGCGACTCCGGAGAGGCCTCTGTTGGCTTTGCCTGTTAATGGTGCAGCTGCGACAGCATCCTCTGCCGCTGCAGTGTCGAACAGCGCAAGCCTCAGCAGCAGCAGCGGCGGCACTCACGTCCCATCGATGGGCTGTGTGGGGTCGTCGTCGTCGTCACCGACAAGCAGGCGGAGTAACATTTCTTCTCTCTCGTCCAAGTGCACCCAAGAGGCGCAGGAGGAGTATCTCAGGAAGCAAACTACAGCGCACACCACCCTTACCCTCGGCTCACCTGGTGCTGCGGTTGATGACTTTTCATTACCCGAAGGGAATGCGAGTCCGGAGCATCGCCACCACCGCAACCTCACCGAGGCGGAGCGTCTCGGGCGTCATGTCCACGGCGTCGACGGGATCGAGCGGGAGGTAGACAACGAGGCCTTCGATTTGGTAGTATACGTCGGCATGCACTTGATGGGTTGGTTGGAGGTAGTGAGCCTGCTCGGCCGCGGCAGCTTCGGTCAGGTGTTTCTGTGCAAAGATTTGCGCATATGCGACGGACATTTTGTTCATCCAAAGGATATTACCGGTGAGGATTACGAGTACTGGAATTGCTCGCATTCCTACCTCCCCTTCAGTAGCGTCGACATGGTACCCGCTCACTCGCCTCTTGTCGCCGTCAAAGTCGTGAAGAGTATCCCACTGCTAGAGCAGCAGTCGGTTCTCGAGGCCGAGATGCTTGTCCTGATTGGTGCACAGACCGCGCCTGCGGTTTCCAACACAGCGGGGAACGTCGACGCATCTGCCACATCGACAGCTGCAGCTGCAACAGAGGATCGCACTGGTGCCAATGCGCCACCGCCAGAGGACCTGCGCTGTGCGAACATTGCGAAGGTGCTCGCCGACGGCATCTGCTACGGTCACCACTGCATCGTGATGGAGAGGTATGGCTCCAACTTGTACGAGTACATCGCTGCAAATAATCACCGAGGACTCCCCATGTATCAAATCCGATCTGTGGGTGCACAGCTTTTCTCGGCTCTCACGCTTGTACATGAGTGCCACATCATTCACGCTGACATCAAGCCGGAGAATGTATTGCTCTCGCTCAATTTATCCCGAGGTACGCCATCGGCGAAGGATGTGTCGTCGCCCGGAATCTTCTCCTCGAGGACTCTTTCAGGTGCCGCGGAAAATAGCCAGGCCAACGCCGCCGCCGCGAAGACGACGACGCTTCAGGGGGCTTTACAGTCGAAGGGGTCCGCTGGCTCCGCAGATGGCTCTCAGCGCAGCTTCTCGCCGAATACCGAGCCTTTATGGCATCAGCAGCGCACGGATTTCTCCGTCCAGTCGTGCGCCGCGGCAGCGTCGCTGGCAGGGCACTCGGACACATCTTGGGCACACCCTGGCGCTGGCGCGAAGCAGCGACTTGGCCAGAAAGGCAAGCGACATAAATCGAATGCACCACCGGACTTGTTTTCTCCAGCAACGTCACTTGCGTCGCATAAAGGTAAGGGTCTTACCGACCGTCGCCGCAACTCTGCCAGTCACGCTGCTGCTGGGGACAAGGTCGACTTACTTGCCTCCTATCCTCGCCCCTTCCAGCCCCTGCAACACTCGCCTGGTGTGCTTACTAGCGCCCCCAGCGGGGTGTCCCTTCCCAGCCTTGGCGATGGTGGTGATGGTGGCCGCAGTTGCAGTGAAAGCATGAAGCATCTACTTCACGCGTCCAGAGAAGAGCCCGAGGGACTGCAGGCTGCCCTGCTTGTACCGCGTCTGCACATCCGCCTCATCGACTTCAGCTCGAGTTGTTACGACGGTGGTCCTTTTTATCAGTACATCCAGTCCCGATATTATCGAGCGCCAGAGGTCATTATCGGGGCGGCGTACAATACTGAAATCGATATGTGGTCGGCTGGCTGCGTGCTGGCGGAGTTGCTGATAGGCATGCCGTTGCTCCCTGGCTGTAATGATCATCACCAACTCTCGCTTATCGAGGAGATGCTTGGTCCGTGGCCCGACTTCTTGGTAGAAAGCGGTGACAATGCTCAGCAGTTCTATGCTCCATCCGAAGTACTGCACCAGTGCAGCACCGCCGGTGTGCCGGTTCCCCATTTGCCCTTCTCTGAGGTTTCGGGGGCAGCACTACCGCCGCCGCCGCCGCCGCAGGAGCAGCAGCCTCGGTTCTTCACACTTCGCACACGCGAGGACTACTTTGAGGCCGTTGGAGGGGAGCCGCTGGCGTACCGGCGGTACTTTAATTTTCGCACCCTTCAGGATCTCGTACGATATTGCCCCCTGACGGTTGAGGAGCGTCGTATGAGCAACGGTCTGCAGCCATACGTACCAGCCAATGAGTCCTCCACGATTCCCCCCAACGCAATACCTTTACCATCGGTGAGGTCCGACATGATGAAGCAACGGTTTTTGCTTTTCGACCTGCTCCGACGCCTCTTGCAGACGAACCCGCGGTGTCGTCCCACCGCGGCGGAGGCACTCGCGCATCCATTCTTTACCTCCTCCCCACCCTACCTCAAGACCTTCGTGCTTGAGTGAGAAACAATGCAGGTGGTGACGTCGCAGGATATAAAGCTTAGTGTCGTGTGATCATTATCTTCTTGGATGATGACTTCATTTTTTATGTCAAGACGGGGTAGCGGACTTCGCCTTTGCTTCATGGTAAGACCCAGCCCCCTGCCGGCTTCCCTTTTGGCAGCACATGAACATCTGTGCTCGGGACATCCTTGAGTGTTTACACCGGGTGGCATTGTGGGTCATATATATAGTTTTTAAAGTGAGTCGGCAGCCCCATCATTTTTTAGATGGGGCTGTGGCGGTGCGACCGATAACACTCAAAGGAGGTGGTGGCGCCTCCCTCGT
The DNA here is from genome assembly GCA_000333855.2 of Endotrypanum monterogeii. NCBI lineage: Eukaryota > Euglenozoa > Kinetoplastea > Trypanosomatida > Trypanosomatidae > Endotrypanum > Endotrypanum monterogeii. The sequence continues at coordinate 140,550 of CM007339.1, forward strand.
TGGATATGGGGCAGAATAATGGCGAGGCTCGAGTACAGCCTACACTACCCTCCTTTCTTATCGATAGGAACCTTTGGTCACTCCCTGCAGTGATGTAGTACGCGGCGACGGGCACCAAGAGTGCTCTAGTGTGAAGCGGCTTGAAAGGTAGCGAGGGGGGGTGAGGGAGAGAGGGAGAGAGGGGGGAACGGGGAGAGCCTTCAGCGAAAATGTGGTGATGTACGACTGAAGTAGTGACGCCCAGCTAAGAGAAGAAACGCATATAAGGATCGTATTGGCGATGTGCAGTTGCATTTTGTTTTTGTATGTTCACTCGTTAAACGGGTACGAGACGGTGCTGATACTATATATATATATATATATATATATATAATATTGTGTGTTTATCTGAGTTGGATCATGAGTGAGTAACCCCTCATTTGTCTGGTCTATTTTTTGTTCCTATACCTTTGCAATATATATATATATATATATGTGTGTGTGTGTGTGTGTGTGTGTTCGCTTCTAACTCCTCCTTTACCACTACTACTTCTATTCCTGTAAAAAAAAAAAATACATTTACACTACAGTCATCGCTGTTTTGGACGCAGTTTTATTTTTTATTTTTTGGTTTCTTCTGCGAAAGATTTATCGTTTTTTTTTTGTTTCTGTGTCTTGAGGTTCAGTTTGGTTGCTCTGATTCTCTACCCTATCTCACCTTTGTCAAAACATTCGTGCATACGCTGTCATGTGTATGCGTGGCTGATGACATTTTTTTATTTTTTGTCATAATTGTTATTATGTTTCAATTGGAGGCTCTCCTTTTTCATTGCACCCCCACCTCTCTCTCCGTGTTTTTTTTTTTTCCACTTGTCCTTTACACTCCCCGTCTTTCCCTCAAAAGAGGTTCTGTACATTTCGCGTGGGGGTATCGATCTCTGGAAAAACAAAAACATCTCTGTTTACGTCTTCTTCTGGCACTTATTTTTTCTTTCTTTTTCTTGAGCTATCGTTGGTCTTTTTTTTTATCACGGACCCCCGTGGTGTGTATAATTTTATCTTCATTTCGTTCAGTAGAGCAGGATCACAGACGACGGTTTCGCAGGTCAATTTGAGAAACATGCGCTGCCCCGCATCCTTCTCGCCTTCTTCCCCATGGCATTCCCTCACCCGGTGTGACCGTTCGGGGGACGCCGAGAGGATGTCTGTGTGTGTGTATGTTTGTGTGGGGTGGGGGGGGGGCTGGTCGCCATCGTGAAAGTAGAATCGAAAAAGGGATCAGTCATGCCGAAGGGGGGGGAGGTACCGCATTCGGGGCTTTACCTCTTCTTCCTCTAAGAGAAGACCTGGACGGCGCTTCCCCCTCCATCAAGACAGAAATGAGTGACAAAAAAAGCAGTGTGAAATGCGAAGTATATATATATATATATATATATATATATATACATCGTAACGTCCAAGTATGTGTGTGTGTGTGTGTGTGTTTCGCGTGTACTCGTAGAGCAGCTGTCACATAAATGTGCCAAACTGAAGCTGTATGTCTCCTCATCCACTCCCTCCTTCCCTCCCTACACTACTCGCCAGGTTGTGCTCCACCACTTATACTGCGCTCTTATCTCTTGTTCCTTCCGTTACGTGTGAGAGAGAATGTACCCCTATCCCTTCTCCCGGGGTGAGATGAGGGTGGGGGAGGAGGTGTCCATAGGAGGTAATTCCTATCCTCCTCAGCAAACTTTTGATGATCTGCATTGCATAGATTGTCTCAAAGCCTTCAACTGAACCTGTGCTTCCGCTATGTTTCACACCTCTCGACCTCCCCCATCTTTTTTGGCTTTCCCTTGGCCCTACGAGTACACGACTCGAGCACTGTTGGTCTTATTTACTGAATCGCGAATACACACACACACACACACACACACACACACAAACAGAAGTTTGCATGGGGCTGGTGCTCCTCACTATTTTCTACTTCTCTACACCCTCCGCGGTGGCGCACGCGCTGTTGCTCTCCCCCCTTAGATACTAACAGCAAGTGTAGCGAAACATATTTCACACTTTTCTTCACTGAAACGGCAAGGGAGGAAGGTAAAAACAAGATAAAACAAAAAAAATAAGACAGAAAGAGGGGAGAGGGAGGGACAGAAAAGGAAACATTCACACTACACTCCAAGCTGGAAGGAAGCTTTTTCTTCTACATCCTCTGTCCTGAAATCATTGCCGGTTCCAGAGCTGGATCCGAGGACAAAGTAAAAAAAAGTGTGTTGGCGCCTTCCATCCGCTCGACTTATTCCGGTGAACAGCCGTGGGGTGATTACAATTGTTTTTTTTTTTTTCTTGCCATCTCTAGAGTTTTGGGAAAAAAAAACACAAGTGGTCTTTTTCCTTTTTCGTTGTTGCCTTACCTGTTTCACACTCCGTCGTCTCTTTTCGGAGTGAGAAGCGTCTCACCCGCTACTCGAACGCCGCGTGGGAACGTGGCGTGTTGATGTGGGCTTGGGGGAGGTGAGGGTGTTTCAAAAAAAAAAATAAAAGACTCCTCGAGTGTGGATAAAAAAAATTATATCTCACTTCCCTCCAAAGGTTTGATCTCTTTCATTTTTTTTTTCTTTCTCGACGCTTTGTTGCCGCGTGTCTGTGTGCCTGTATTCTTCGACGGTGCCGTAGGCGTCAAGTTCCAGCGTGCAATCCCGCTCGTGGCTCAGACATCAAAACACACACACACACACAGGGAGGCACCCACGCTTCGCAAGAGGCGCCCCCTCATTTGTTTCACCTTCGAAGGCGCTCACACCTGTCTTCTGCAGCGCTCGCTCTGCTTCTCGCTCACCCCCTCTTTCCTTTTCCCTCAAGAAGCCCCTCTCTTCTTTTTCTTTTACGTGTCTTCTCCATTTCTTTTGTTTATTTCTCCCCCCCCTCCCCCCTCCCCCCAATCACTCCCCTCCTCCCACCCTCCGCGCAGTTTGTTGCCTCAACGCTCAGACGGCATACAAACAGAGACGGACAGCTCCTCCATTTTCCCTGTCCCACGGTTCCTTTACAGCTTTGCGTCTGTTTTTTCCCCTCTCTTCTTTTCCGCTATAATCACCGCAACAATTTTTTTTTTTTTTTCATTCTCCCTTCTCGCTCTGTTCGTGTTTGTGCGTGTATCATTCGTATCATCGGCTTTTGTTCCGCTTTAAAAAAAATTTCGATCTGAAGCTTCTTTTGTGCGCAGGTGTTGCTTCCCCCCTCGTTGTTGTTCCTCCCTGCTCTTTTTTCTTAGTTCCCTCCATTCCGCCCGCCTTTCCCCCTCCATCTCCCATCTCCCCCATCCTCTCCCATCTCCCCCGTCTCCCTCCCCCCCCATCTCGTGACTTTATGTATGTACTTGGAGATTTGTGCACCTGTAAAGTATTCTGGTTCGTACACGTGCATTTTTGTAAGTTCATGTGACGTTGGTGGGTCATTGAACTTCTCCTTCCATTCTTCTCACTTTTTGTTATCACATTGGGTCCTTCCCCCCCTCTCCCCCCTCTTCCCCCCCTCCGCCACACCCCGGCGAAGAGAAGTCTACATTTCACCTTCAATTTTTTTTTAATTACTTCTCCATTGTCTCGGGGATTTTCTGACCGAGGCGTTGGCGCACTCTTCACTCGCGTGTCTTTTGACACATTCCCCCCCCCCCCTATTCCACACGTACACACACATACCGGGAAGAGGCGGGGATAGAAAGAAGGGTCCAGGCTCCATTGTGTTCTTGGACTTTTGTTTGTTTGTTTGTTTATCCCCTCTCTTCAGCTGGGTGGGTATTCCAGTTTTCCTTGGTCTGACTTTCTTTCTCCGATTGTGTGTTTTGTGTTCAGGGTAGCCCTGGGGTGCATGCGTGTGCCTTCTACCTTTTCTCACAGTGACATATAGAGGGGGTAAGTTAAAACAAAAGCGTATCTGTTCGATTGCGTGTGTGTTTGTTTGTGTGTGTGTGTGTGTGTGTGTGCCAACTTGATCGACGTCCACGCTCTCGTTATTTTTCTTTTTCTATTGCTGCTGCTTTGTTGGTTGCTACTCTCTAGCCGTGTCTTCCGATATTTTCTAGGGCTCTTTTAAAAAGTTTCTGCACCCGTTTGTGCATGCGTCAGCTGTATATTTATGTGATTCCACCATTTCAATTTTTTTTTATTTTCTTCTTCAGCGACTTATCGCGTCTGACATTATCTGTACTTATCTGTCTCTTGACCATTTTCAATTCTCACCACATCCCACCCCACACCCTTCTTTTTCTTCCCCTTCGCGTGCTTCTGTATCCCACATTTACCCGTTTCATTTAAATTTTTATTGCGAGACTCGCACGCAAGAGACGAACAAACAGTAAAGCAACAACGAGGAAAAAACCTGAGGAGTATCCAGGGCAGAGAGAACATACACGTGCACGTTTTGTTTTACCTCCTTCCCCCTAACACACACACACCCACACACACACACACGCTGGCATAGACGAACGTTCAACAGACTCCCCTTCATCTGTTATTATTTTTTACATATCCCTCTTCCTCTGGCTGTGTGTGTGGTGGGGAGGGGGAGGAGGGGACGAACGTGGCTTTTTCCTCGTAAACATATAAATATATATATATATATTTATATTTATTTATTTATTTATTGGGTGTGTGCCCCCCCATCTTTCTCTCTCACATTCTCTTCATAGTTGAGCTTTTTTCCCCATTACCCCATCTTTTTCCATCACCCCCTTCCGCTCCTCTCTGTTTGTATCATTAGTGTCGTCAGGGTTATCACATCCGCTATCCACTACTTATTCGAGTCTCCAACTCCCCCATCCCTTCTCCCCTTTGTTGTGTCTTTGTGTCTGTATCCTGTGGTACAGTTGTTTGTTTGTTTTTATTTCTACTCTTCGACTGCTTTTTCCTCTATTTTTGTCTTTTCCCGTCTCTGTATCTGTGTGTCTGTGTGTGCCTGTGTATGACGTTTTTCCCCGTCTTGATGAGTTTAAAGTCTCTGTCGCTTCCATTTTTTTTTTCCATCGTACGTTTGGCGTGTGTGATTTGTTTGGTGCGTGCTCACGCGGACCGTCAACCCACCCCTTTTCCCGTGCCTCTTCTCTCGTTCCTGCATTTTTGTACAGATCACGTCATCTTTTTCCCATAAGTGCCCATCTTTCTGACCTCTGGAAGGAAGAGAGGTAGCTGAAGGCAACTTATAGAGCTCTGGCAAGTGCAGGGAATTGGGCAATAAAAATATATATATATATATATATATATATATATATAGGGACCACAAGAAAGATGCCCGCCTCATCTTCTGGGGCTACGGGAAACATCGTGTCGGGGTTGACGACGGACCCTGTGTCGGTGAGCAAGGAGTTGTACAAAAACTCTACCTCACGCAGAGGCAGTGCCGCATCATGGTTACATCCGCTGTCGTCCACCGAGGTAATTGATGCAGTGCTCCCTCATAACCCGCTTTTTCCTCGACATAAGCCCCGTAGCGGCAGCGTTGAAGACGCGTTAAACGGCATCGCTACTGCCGGCTCCTTGAGTTTGCTTTCTGCAACCGAGACATCGCCCTTCCAAGCACGAGAGCGGAACGGTAGCAAGTCACGGTGCGACAGCTTGAGCATCGCGTCTGGGAGCAAGCAGGAAACCAGTAGCTATCGTGGATACATGCGACTGGCTGGGTTGTTGACCCGGAGAAGTCGTAAAAAGTCTCGCAGGAGCCTCGCTCCCAGTGGTGCTGTCTCCTCGCGGACACGATCCTCCGGTAGCAGATCGCAGGGTACCGTGCCGGAGACTTCAGATCAAACAACTGCACGCAATACGCTTCAGCCCCCTGACAGCAATGACGGCGATGGTGTCGTTTACCGGGAACTGCGGTTGGATGACGGGGGGGACAACTGGCCCTCCTCGCTATTGCCATCGGCCATTCCCATGTCGAGTGGGCGCCGAAATGATAGTCCGACCTGCGCCGCTGGTGCCCCACGGCGTGTGAGTTCCACAAACAGTACCCTTCCAAGTGGTACTCGACGACAGCTTTCTGTGTCGCCGCTTGTTCTGCCGTCGTCCCGTGTAACGGAGACCCCAGAGCTGCGCCGCGACAACGCAGGCACGGCCACCGCCACCGCCGCCGCCCTTGATAGAAGTGAAGCGCAATTCATACCCCTTGGGTCGACTTACCTGGGTAATCAAAACGGGAGTCCGAGCCGATTGCAGCAGTCATACAACAGTGGCATGTGCGATGAGAAGGTGTCAGGCTCAGATTTCTTGCGTAGACGGCATCAGGGATACAAACCGATCAGCGGTAGCTCTTTATCTCAGTCGACGAGTCAGAGCGCTGAACCAATGTCCAGCACACGCACCCTTCAAGGACACACACCGCGAAGGGCTGGTGATTCCGAGATCTCGGCGCATACGCTAATGAACCCCAGAAGTGTTCGAGACGCCAAAATAGCGTTACTGCGCGCTACGCAGCATCTGAATGCCTGCTCCCTGCGCAGCTCTCGAACTCATAGCTTTCGACGGAGTCACAGCAATAGCATTTGCGGCGTGGAGCGGATGTCGCAGCGTTCCATTAAGCCACGTCGTTGCAGTGGGGAAAAGCAGGTGGAGAGCGCCGTCACGGGCGGCTTCGCAGGTGGCGGCCGTGATATGTCGCCGAGTTCTGCGGCTGTCATTAATGAAGAGATGATGCTGGTGGGTCTGCCGTTGACTAACGTCGATTCTCCGCCTGCATCTTCTGGGATGGTTTTCCTGACCGCTGCCACGTCGCGGAACCCGAGCAGCGGCATGCGGGAGCCGAGTGTTAGCACTAGCGAGCAGCGGCTTCGATACAGTCGCCCAGAGGACAATCCACTCCTCGAGGTGATGGAGACGTCGAGCTGTGCATCACAGGTGGGTGATAATAACGCTTTTTGGCTTCCTTCGGTGACCGAGCGGATAACGACTAACCATAACGATGGTGCAAGCAGGTGTGAGAGCCCCTTTCAGCCGTCGTCCAGCACGCGATGTGGGGTCTTTCGTCCTCCTCGCATGCCCATCGGTTTCTACTCATTAAGCCGAACCGGTGGTTACGGAAGCAGCTCAGACAACGAGGAAGAGGATCGATTGCTGGAGCAGCACCGCAATCGTGTCGACGAGGTGCTTCGTCAGTTGAACGGTACAATGAGGTCGACCACCGTCGATGATAAAGCGGCAGCGTTGACCGCGCCCTCCACTTCTACAGGTCCCTCTGTGCGTGATTCAACCTTCCGCGCCGACCTGTCACAGGTAGAGAACAACTGCACAAGCGGGTGGAGTGGCATCGGGGTCAGCGACTGGGGTGGTGGGCTCGCAGCGTTTGGGACCAATACCGCTTCCAGTGGTAACGGAAACATGAGCAGTACCGTCAACGCGAACGGCGGCGGTGGTGGTGGTGGTGGTGGTGGTGGTGGTGGTGGGTGGGACGGTGGTGGTGGGTGGCTCGGTGTAGGTGGTGCCGTCAGCAGTGAGGATTGGTACTCGCGCATGCGTCAAAAGGCGGAGGAGGACGAGCGGGCTGAGGCTGCTGCGGTTGCTGCGAGTGTGATCACCGAAGATGTAACTTCTTCCTCCTCGACCACCTCAAATACACTAGTTCCCGCTCACATCCCATCGGTAACTATCACAACTCATCGAAGGATGCCGACGCAGACAGAGGCGCACATGCCTGCTATCAACCACACCAGGGAGGCAAAAGGTTCGCTTCCCGTAATCACCTCCAAGGCGAGACTTGGCTGCACCGTGGAAAGCTCTCCGCTTGGCAGTTCACCGTCTGTGATGCCAAAAGTGTTCTCGCCGACGATGTTCCCATCAATCCAGCCATTAACTGGCTCCGTCTTGGCCTCCGCTGCGGATCCTTCAGAGCTGCCCCTGCAGCCGGCTGATGCGGCGCGGATGCAGCTGAGCCACACATGCGCTGCGCTAAGTAGCACTGGTGACGCGGAGCATGACACGAGTGCTCAAGACTTGTGCTGTTCACCTCCCCAGCCCTGCGCGGCTACCCTGGTGATGCCTTCGCGTGCCTTCTATGATACGGAAGCCTCCAGAACCACGCGCTCTCTTGATTGTGGGGTCTCTGAACCGCGCCACCACCGCGACGACGTAGTCTCAGTTGGTGATTGCACCAGCGAAACGGGCGACGCACCCGCCTCGATTACCCCCACTGAACCTCCATCGACGCAGCCGCCCCACAACATAGCCTCATACCCGCACCGGATCCCGGACGCGGTCCCTACAGGTTACCACGGGCTCAATTTTAAGCGTCGTTTTTCGGCGTTGGGGGCACCACCAGCATCCGCGAACAGCGCTCAGATGAACCCGACGCCTCCTGGCCGATGCGTACACAAGGGTTCACCCCTCCCCGCCTCGTCACGCGTTCGGAGTAGCATACGGCTATCGCTTGTTCCACCGGGTTCCGCTAGGGTAGTATCCTCGAGTGCCAGAGAAGTGGCTCCAGCAAGAGATGTACTCCTGGCAAATGTGGGAGCCGCCGGTTGCAGCTCAGCGTCTCCCGATGCCCAGGGGAATATTGGGCTGCGCCGGAATCCTTCGGCGCCAGCTGGTCAGTTGAAGGTTGTGTTTGGAAGGGGTCCCCCGCAAGGGCTGCGCGCCGTGAAGGGGTCGCCCGCCACGGGCGTGCCGGCCAAAGTTCTTACGTCGGCACGTCGCTTTCTGTGAAGTTGTGTCGCATTGGATGGATTCCAGTCATGAATGCATACCACTGCAAGTTTGCCGCTGCTTCTTCTGTTTTCCCCCGTCTTTGAGGGGTTCCACGCCGTCTCTCCCTCCCCCCTCTCTCTCAAACGTGGTGTGTGTGTGTGTGTGTGTGTGTGTGTTGGGGGGGGGGGGTTGGATTTCGCATGTTGGGGTTCTTGTCTGCCAGCTCCGCTCTTTGGTGCGCAGCCGTCGCGCCTCACTGCCCGGTATGTATACATATATACATATATTTCCCTGCCTTTGAATCCATACGCACCGCTCGTGTTTTGAACCCCCTCCCGACCGAAAGAACGCGCTGGGTGATCTTCTGGACTCACTGGTGTGTCTTGTTGACAAGAAAAGCGCACCACATGTGGTTCGTCTCCCTCCCCCTCTTCTGTTCCGTTTATCGTACCTCATCCGCTTTTACGTGTCCCTTCTGCTCATTTGTTGCTCGCGCTCTCGTCGCTGTTTCCTTTTTGTGTCTGTGTGTTTGTGTTGTGCGCCTTCGCTCTCTCTCGCCACGCTGAGAGAGAAGGGGTCGTGGAGACACCGTCGAGCTGGAGTCGATGGTGATGCGGATGCACCGTTCTGCTCGAAAACGAAAGAGGGATACACACACAACCAAAAAAAAAAAAAAGTATTGAATGCGAGAAGACATGTAAGTGGCGCTCCCAAAGGAGTGTGGCTCTAGGCACAGACATACATTATATATATATATATATGTATATAATGTATACATTTATTTATATATCAAGTATGCCCACACGCAAGTCGAGCAGTGAAAAGAAACGACTGTGAAGTGTGTCGTATGCTGGATTCTAGGATGTACAAATGCTCTCCCTTCTTCACTCAGAACAACAGGGCAGGGGTAGAGAGTCTGTGTGCAGATGGGTGGATGTTCATGCCCGACGAGGGCCAGGGTATTATACTGAGGTGTTTATGGATGTTCATGTACTCGGTGGCACGGTGAGTGTATGTGTGTGCCGCAAGGAATGGGGGGGGTGTTCAAGTATCCTCAAAGCAGGATAGTGTGGCCAACGGAATATGTGAATGAGCAAAGGGGCACATCTGTGCATCTTTCTTCTCTCATGTTTCGCTTTTTCTTCCCCCTCTCCCCCCAAACTTGCACACTGAATGTTTCAGTTTATTTATTTATTTATTATTTCGCGTGTGCAAATATGGTTGACAGAGTCGATGTTCCCTTTTTACCCTCCACTCATGGCATATTTTTTTTTTTTTTTTATTGGTTCGTATTTGTGTGTGTATTTGTGTTTGAAAATGTATTCTATTTTGCGTTGCTTCTCGTGGGTGCACATGCACTCCTTTCGTAATTTTTTTTTTTTCCGCACCGATTTTGGCGTTGGCCATGTGAATGTCTTAGGCCCCAATTACCCCATCAAGAAATACACAGAATCGTCGAGCCATTCAGGAAACGAAGTCACTCCGTGCTCGTTCCAGCGCAGGAGAGGCCCACTACATGGGGGTTGTCTGGGTAGTTGGGTACGGGGGTAACAGTTTTGCCTCTCCCTCTTCCCTCCCCACGGTGTCATGTTCGATTGCCATGTTTTTAAAAATTTGGCTCCAAGTATCCTCGACAAGCTACAGAAAGGAGCATTTCACCCGACGTTTTCCGTTGGTGCTTTTCTGCATGTCAGTGCCCGGCGTACATCCGCGTCCTCACAACGACTGCTCCTCTTCATAATTCAACGGCTCTCTCTATTTTTTTTTCTCTCTCCCTTGCCACCTTCTTGACTTAAAAAAAAATGTTTCCACCTCTTTGGGGTGATGTGTGGGTGTACATCACCTACGCGCTCCCCCCCCCCTCCCCCCATCATTGCTCATTCATGCATTGAAACCCACAAACACACTTGCATACCTAAATGTTTATGTTTCATTGGGACTAGCACTTGCAGGGGAATAATAATAATAAAAAGAAGTCCACACTGCGAGAAGGTCAAACAAATATATACATCCACAACACACACGCGCGCCTGAACATTGTAGGTGTCTTGCGGTGGCGAGAGAGAGATTTCTCAGGAGGTCGTGTATGCGAGAGGTGCGTGCGTCCTCTTCTTTTTCTCAGGGATTTCACTTCAGACCTTCCGACGGGGGTAACTGTGAGAGGGGGATTAAATGGTAGATGTGACTCTTCCCTACGTTTACACCACACCTATATCCTCCCCCTCCCCCTCCACACAAACACACACAAACACACACACATGTCTATTCGAGGGCCTTACTCCGACTTATCTTCGTTTCTCCGTCTCACTATCTCTCTTTTTTTTTTTTTTTTGGATGTATTGGTCGCTACACATATGAGATCAGCTTTTTCCCTTTTATTTGATTGCCTTAACTCATGGTTGTCTCTGTGTTGCTACTACCCTTTTGATTCGAGACTCACTTTTCCCTTTTCGGACTTCTCTGGTCTTGCTCAATCCCGTTGTCCGTGGTGCGCCAGTGCGAGGTTTTCAGTGTGAACTGTAGGGGGGAGCTGAGCAAGTCGATCTGTACTTCCCCCTATACTCGTCTCCCCCTTCCCCTTCCCCTACCCCTAACTCTACTTTTTTTTTTTTTCCGGCGGAGGGGTTAACGGAAACGTGAAGCGGGAGGAAAGGGAAAAAGGTGAGATTTAGGCACATGGGTGAGTCCCGGGCACCATTCCTACTGGCCAACACCGGAAACTGAAGCGGCGTATTATTATTTTTATTATTCCGACATCAAGGCCTGTAGAGTAGCGCTCGTTGTCGCCACCTCAAACCCGTTGCAACAGCACTTTCCCCCCTCTTTTTTTTTTTTGTTGTTCATTCTTTGGTTCTTGTGCACAATCTTGGTTTTTTTTTTTTCAGCTTGCCTGTTCTATTTGGATTTGTCCACGTGTTTGACCTCTGTACGTAAGCCTGACAACGGCAGTTGGGGCAGTGCCATCGAGGAGAGCGATCCCAAAGCAGCCATATCTCTCTACTTCCCCCTTCAATCTCCTCTTTGTCCGCTTCCTTTTCTCACCGAATAGGCAAAAAAAAAAAAACATATTTACACAAGCAAAATCAGTACTACTCTGTTTGCCGCCTATCATAATTATTATTTTTTTTTTTCAGTGTGTGCGTCTCTGTGTGTGCGCGTGACTATTTTGTTACTTTTTCCTACCTGCTTTTGGCTCGAGTTTTCGTGACGTGGTAGCGTTTTGCCTCTTTAGCGCCTTCCCCCCCTCTCTTCCTCCCTCCCTCCCTCCCTCCCCTGCTGTACATCTCGCCCCGAGCTTTTCTCTCCCATTTGTTTTTGGTCTTGGGTTTGCTGCCCCTCTTTTTTTTTTGTCCCTTGTACTACTAGACCTGTTCCCACATTTCGTTTGCCTTTGTTATTTTTTTTTCTGCGTCTCTCATTTCAGTTGCTATCGCGGTGTGTCGCTGTGTCGTTTTTTTTTTTTTTTGCGGGGCATCATTACAGCTCTGTGAAAGGGGTGTATCTGTAGCTTCCCTGCGCGAGTGACTCCCTGCTTTCCCTTTTCTTCACACAGGCACATACACATACACACACACACACACACAGGCACATACAGGCAAGCAAAGAGGGAAAAAAAACGTTTCTCTTCTCTTTTTTTTTTTTCTGTACCTGAGATTTCTAAAATGTTTGTGTGGTCGCCTCACGATGATGCCCCAGTCGCAGCGCCAAAAAGCGATGCCGTCAGAAGACGTCAAGGGTTTTCGGTGAGATCGACGCCGGTGCGGTCAGCCGTGTCGTCTGTAGGAGGAAGCAGGGGTAGCTTACGAGCAACCGCGATGAGGCCGGCGCTCAAGCCGATGTTACACGGTCAAGACTCCTCTTCTCCGCAGAGAAGCGTTTTAAGTTGCACACCGAAAGGTGCGAAGAGGTCGAAGTCGCAGGATAACCTGAAAAACGTTCGCCGTGCAGGGGTGACGGTTGGAGTCTTGACCGCGACCGCGCTGGCAGAGACGACTACTTCGTCCGTAGGCTACACCACGCCGCCGCCGTCGCCGTCACCGCCGTCTCCACTTGGTGAACACGCACGCGACGGTGGTTCAGCTACTGCATCCATTCGTTTATCCCCCCACGTTGCCCAACGGCGTTACTCCGCGGGACTGCCAACCTTGACGAACGGCTATGTACCCCGGTCTATTCATCGGCGTTTATCAATGGAGTCTGCGCATTCTTGCCTATCGAACCGACCGGCCATCGACACGATGGGAGGCAGCGGCGCTCTGTTGTCACGACGAGCCACGACGTCTTCGTCTGCCACAACACCACGCTTTTCCCTTACGCGCCCATTTTTCTCGAGCAAAGAGGCCGACTACCTCAATGTATCCAACCAGCGTAGTTTTTTGGGGCGCTTTCGCTGCGCTACGCTAGTGGTGGTGCGCACCCCGGCTACGGCTACGTTGCATTCTTCTCGTGCGCTGTCCCCCGGAGACGATGGCTGTCAGCCCGACCTGTGTAGCGATGTGGATACACAGGAGGAGACTACAACGGTCTCTGCGTGTGCCGCTGTCACTGCCGGTCCCGAATGGAAGGATGGGCTCACCAGGTATTCGGCCGACACTGAATTGCGCGCGCACAGTGCAGAGATGGTCCCGAAGAAATCTGCTGATGTGTCCTCTTCTTACCGGGCACCAGCTGGTCATCCTGCCTCGCTCCCTGCTGCTTGTGGACTTCAACCGAAATCGAGAAGTCGCGCCTCCAGCTCTGGGCTTTCAGTCGGCAGCGGCGGTACAGCTGGGTGCCACGCTGGCCGTGGTCGGCATCCGTCAACTTCCAAGGAAGCACACACACACACACGCTGCCCTTCATCTATGTCCGGCGCGGCGCTATCGCCCTCGTCGCTGACGTCTGTGGAGCCATGGGGCAGCTGTGCTGCGGCTAGAGGCTCCCGGTCCGCGGCCAACATGGACTCGCTGGTCAAGTCGGGCTTACACACCTCGCTGTGGTTGGCTGTCCAGGACGGGGGGCTGGAGGTGCGTAGCGCGGCAAACCCTAATCAAGTGCTGACACGCCTTCCGCGACGCGACCCTCGTGCCGTCATCACTTCCTTGGCAGAGATTTGCGGCAACCGGGTCGTGGCGGGATTGACAGACGGCACACTGCATGTTTACGACGCGGTTTCGCTGAAAGAAACGGAGGAGAAACACGCACACACAGCTGCGGTAACGTGTTTGCACTATATGCGCGGTGCCCCACCCGAGTCCTTTCTTGTTGCTGACGACACGGTGCCGCAAGGAAACCACAGGGTTCTGCCGACGCAATCTTTGCTGCTTACAGGCGCACTGGATGGCTCAATCGTGGTTTGGAGGGCAGCAAGTATGTCACACCTCCACCTGCTGAGGGATGGATCGCACAGCATCTGCACCCTTGCTGCCACCGTGACTGGCGGGTATGCTTTCAGTGGCTCTGATGACGGGACGTTGCGCATGTGGGACGTGGTGCAAGGAATACAGCTGAGGATTTCCAAGGAGGAGCGAGTCAGCATAGTCGAAGGCGGCTGCCTTTCGGGCTCACTCACCACTGAACCCCAACCGCAGTCGCCGGTGGCGCCATCCACCCTTGACCCTACAGTGACGGACAAGCTCAGCACTCCAGCGACTTTGCGCGCGACAGGCAAGGGACAAACGCAGGCGTCTCGCGAGACGACCGTCCGGAAGTCTACAACCCTCGCACCTGGTACTCACCAGCGTCCTTCACTGAACTCGGTGTCGGCGAAAAATTTTACCTTCGCAGCTGGCTGTATGTCTCCACCATTGACGTATCACTCCACCGAAGGCCTTTGCCACCGTTCTGTGGAGCTCTACGGAGGCATCGGCAAGGGCTCTCAAACAAGACACGCCACCACGAACCGAAAACCACTGATGGAGGGTTGCACGCCTCGCCAAATCCAACGTGCCACCGGTGATGAGAATGTGTCACCACTGCTCTCGCATTCCTCATTCTCCTCTCTAGTGGCCGCCGCTGAGGAGGCGGCATTCGCGCCGACCAACACAGACACAACGCTGAGTCTCTTTCGCGATGGCAGTGTGTTGGTCGGCCCTGGCCAAGGCATCTCACCGCTGCGCTGCGATCTGACGAGGTATGTGGAGGATGAGGCCGACACAGTAGGCCCAAGACAAGTCTCTTCTGCCACTGACCGCCACCTTTGCAGTGCAGACAGAGACTCCTCCACTCCAATGCCGTGCACGCCTCGCACTCTCAAACAAATTATAAAACGGCGGGCGAAGAGCGTCCAGAAGCAGCGCGGTGCCTTCACCTACCCCTCCATTGCGGCAGCGTCGACATGTGGAGAGTCGAAGAATACATCCGCTCCCTCAGTCGCTGGGAAATCGGTGAAGCGCAACAAGGACAGATCCGAAAAATGTAAGAGAAACACGGTGTTTGCCGCCGAACTGGCTAAGGTGCGTACACGGCGGGCAAAGAACCCGCTAGAGAAGCGGTTGGAATCGTGGCTGTACCTCTACCGGCGACGTGTGTTGCTCTCTGCGGCATCTGCGCACCTGACGCAGGTCATCCCCGCTGCGTATGACGCTGTGACGGCGTTCAACTGGCCAATTGAGTACGCTCACAAGGAGCATGTCACAGCGCTCACGATGGTGGAGGATCGTCTTCTGGTGAGTGGGTCACGAGACACCACAGCAAAGGTGTTCGCTCTGCCTTCTGGCCACTATGTTCGTACATTGGCTTCGTCGCGTCGGATCCCCCTCTCAGGTGTTCTCTATGACGGGAGCGTTGGCCGACTCTACACCGCTTTTTCCGATGGCAGTATCGCTGCGTATGACACCCGTAATGCAGAGCTCCCGCTCCTCTCGCAAACGCCGTTGTCACAGGGCGCTTTCTCCTGCCGTTTTGTGCAGCTCCGCACGATGCCGATGCGACGCTTCGTGTGGGTTGCAGGTCTGGAGAGAGGGAGTTTGCGGAAGGTATCATCATCTACTGCCGCCAGCAGCGGCTTGTCGTCGGTTATTGTGGTTGTTGCCCAATGCGACCGGACTACCGTGGCGCATGGTCCCCATCAAAACACTGCAAGCAGCCGCGTTGGCCAGCCGTCCGTGCGTGAGCTGAAAGCAGCGTCCTCACACCAGCTACTACAACAGAGGCGTTTGCTCAACCTTTCTGATCAGGTGAAGAGGTCCAGGACCCACACACTCGAGGAGAGAGATTTGCGGGATAAACGCTGTTCGGGCCTTGTGCTGGAGAGTAGCTACCTGCGCCAGCAGATGTATCGTGTTTTTGGGCGATGGACGCAGTGGGCTAGGCGTCGGGCGCTGCGCTCGCGCTGCGAGGCCGCCGTTTCAGCCGTAGCACAGTCTTGTGCTCTGGGGGTTCTCTGGCGCTACGAGCAACGGTGGTTACACTGGATGCGCGCACGCAAAAGGAAGGCCGCAGTCGATGATCTGCGGAGAGTGCAACTGAAGGGAAATGGTGTGGTGTTTCTTCCTGTTTCCACTCGTGTGCAAGAGGCGCACCAGCGTATGTGGCCATCGATGGCCGCTGTCATGGAGAGGCAACGCCAGGTGGCTCTACTGGCTGCTGCGTACCGTCGCTGGATTGCTTTTTTTCGACCCCGGCTGGTGCATTTGCGGCAGTGCGCGGCATTCAACACGCTGCTTTTGTCCATGAACTCGAGCACCTACACTCCGGGGAGCTGTACCCTAGCCCATATGACGCGGGCTGCGACACGTAGGGCAAACGGGGCGAGGGCACTATGGCTTTTAATAGAGAAAAGAAGGGATTTCCAGGAGCGCACTACCCGATGCCGGTACTTTCGTCTGTGGCGGACGTGGGCTCGACTGCGTCGGCGCGCTGCTGCAATTGCTGCAAATAACCGAAAGCGAGAGGCACCGGGGTCTCTCACCACGGCACTGATTTTGCCACAGCAGCTCCGCCGCCGCTGTTTTGCTCTGTGGCAAGACTTCGCGCTGTACGTCACCCGCAACGATCGACTGACCAGCGAGCGTGACACGCTGAGGTTGGAGTGGAGAATATTGCAGACTGGGGTAGGGAGTTCGATTACCGTGGAGGAGTTGAAGCAGAAGCTTGCCGCTGCCCACTCCTCCATTGACAATGCGAAGGAGGAGACAAAACGCTTAGAGGCGCGCCTGGAGACCGCCTCCCGCGAGGCGGGAATGTTGCGCTCCGAGGCTTTGTTGAGGTCGTTACTAGGCGGCTACCGGGTACCCAGCATGTTGCACACGGAAGCTTTGTCTTGGCGATCCACGATATCGTTAGCAGCGGAGTTGTCATCCACAGGGTCGATGCGCCGCGGCTCTCTTGCTTCATCTGCGTCGATGGTGCTCTCGTACGGCTGCTGCGGGGATGTGGCGCCGAGGAGTGACACACTGAGTGCCACCGATGTAGACTCGGCCGTAGAGGAGAGCCCGCAGCAGAAAGAGGAACAGTTATTACTTGACGTGAGCGCTGTTTTGCGTGCACTCAAAGGGCACACTATGTTTTATGCGCGCGATGAAGAGCTGTTACTCGCTGCGCACACGCTGGCTCTGAAGCTTCACATTCGCACCCCTGCAGGTTGTCCGTCGGGAAGTGAAGACATTCTCCCAGGCCGACGCCCCAAACGGTCTACCAAAAGACAACGATCCTCTCGCGTTATGCCGTCCTGGTCGGTATCGAATGCAAAGTGCGGTGGGCTAACCGCCGTCTCAGCACTTTCCTCGTCGCAGCAGCGGCACCGCCCCTCTCTCCCCGGCGCTGGGACAGTCGAGCGCGCATCACTGTACTCAGATGGCACCGCCTTGTCGACGGCGCCCGCTACTGCGAACAACATTACGAGTACACATCAGATGTGGGCTGCGCAGCCTGCTGAGGAGACGTACGCGTGTTTGGCAGACGCTTTCATCGCTGTTTACTTCAACTTAAGTGCGCTCATGGAGGCGGCGGCGCAGGAGTGGGGGGCGGCTGCCGACGATCATTGTGTGGTGCACTCGTCTGCCGCGTGGATCGCGAGGGTGCCCCCCAAGCAGCGCCGCATAATGGTGGGCGAGGTTCTGAAGCTGGTGACATTGTTCGATAGCTTCGTTGCCCATAATGATCTACCGGTCGAGTGCCCAGGAAGTATATCGCTGCGTGGGAGCGCCAACGTCCGTGTTATGCCGCTCGGCTCCTTGTGCAGTCGCGATACCGCCGTCGCCCTAGTGGAGAAGGCCCCTGTGATACTCGAGCTCGTTGCTCCCAATGTGTTGTATCGTGAGATGGAGCTGTGTCGTCTTCAATCGGTCTACGCTGCCCCGGCAGCGGAGCCAAACAACCACGTCCCTTCGCTGGGCGTCAATGAGGCTGCTTTGCAGAAATCCACCGGTGTGCTCCTTAATAGCCCCCGAAGCAGCGACCACGGAGCAACACCGTCACCAGCGTCTCGTGCGATGCAACCACTTGCTCCGCGACTGTTGGCCGGGTACCTACAGGAGGCGGGGGCCGGAATGCCGTCCCAAAATACCATGTCACCCGGGATGTCAGACTTCTTCGGGCCGCTGTCTATAGATCAGCGAGGCAATCGATCTGCCTCAAGCATTCATAGTGGTCCCCTTAATCTAACCGCCTTCGCACCTGTGCCGGAGGGTGAGCAGCCCACGCGTGTGCATAGCGCCGAGGATCCCTTGGGTAAATCATCCAACTCGGAGGCAACATGGAAGATGCCGAACCTGAGGCCTCCTCGTGTGCGTAGCCAAAGCTTTTCCCTACGCTCCTATTCTGGTGTCTCGACCCCGCGCGCTTACACGCCGCGTACCACAATAGGGTTGCAGGGGGACACGAGGGTGAGAGAAACACTGGTGAAGCCATACCTTGGTTTCCGCGTTCATCTTAACCGCAACACACAGACGATTCAGCGCACAACCATCAGCATTTGCGATGTGACGCCGCAGTACGTGAACGCAGAGGGCGTTGGTGTTGAGGGACCGGCACAGGTCGCTGGTCTCCAGGTGGGCGACCAGCTGGTGCGCTTCGCCGGGTATGCTGTAACCGATCTCGCCGCGTTCAACGCGGTGGTGTCTCGTCACGTGCACGCGAGGGCGACGTTACCGGTTGTAATCCTGCGCAGCGGTGAACAACTCCATAAGACGATTGTGGTCGGAAGTCGTGCGGTTGCTGATGTGTGAAGTGCGTCCGTGAGAAATCCCACTCGGTCTACAGCAGAGAAGCGAAAAAAAAAAAAAACGGTTGTGCTTATCAGATAGAGCTCTAAGCGACTTCTTTCCTCCTTACTTGCGGATTCTCGATACTTGTGTGCATGAGACGGAGATAATTTCTATGCATAGATGCTGATGCACCTGTTTGTCGATAGGGTGTCTCCACCTTTTTTTAAATTTTCTGATAGCCCCGCGGTGCCGCTCTGCCTGCATGCACCTGAGCGTGAGCGTATGTATGTATGTATGTATGTGTGTATGTGTGTAAGTGTAAGTGTAAGTGTAAGTCTCCTCTTCCAGAAAATTCTACATCGCGTGCCTTCAACGTTTGTAGGAGATGAAAATATTAAAATGTCATTTTGATGTGCTAGAACAGGCCCCGGGTAAACTGTCTCTCTCTCTCTCTCTCGGTGTGTGTCTGTGTCTGTGTCTGTGTCTGTGTGTGTGTGTGTGTCTGTGTCTGTGTCTGTGTGTGTGTGTGTGTGTGTGTCTGTGTCTGTGTGTGTGTGTCTGTGTGTGTGTGTCTGTGTGTGTGTCTGTGTCTGTGTCTGTGTGTGTGTGTCTGTGTGTGTGTCTGTGTCTGTGTTCTTTTTTTCCTTCATTACTCTAAGCCACGGGTCTAAGTAGGGGAAAGGGGAGATGGCATGCAGAGGGGTATCTGCTGAGATGCATTGTTGTGTACTACTGCGCCCCTTCGCTCCTCACACACCTTCAACGCTACTACCCGTTTCTTTTCACCCATCCCAACCTTTTCCCACTCCCAGTTGTCTGCACGCGTGTGCGCATTCTTATCCTGTAGACTTGAAAATAAAATGAAAGAAAAATATCATCGCGAGAAGCTTTTTTTTTTTTTTTCAATCCAGATGCTCAGCGCGTATATATTCCATGGGAAGGCTTGTCGATCTTCGAGTTTGCTTGGCCCACTGCGGAGGCGGCGCAGCCATCGAGCTGTCTTACCTCCCCCCTTCTTTCTTCACCGGCTTTCGTGTACAAAAAAAGGGGGAGGAGAAAAGAAGAAGGGTCGGCTGCGCATGCGAATCTACACATCGCATTGGCACACGTCTGCCGCAGACGACAGGAAGCGACAACCCTCGTCGTCCCGTAAAATTTTGACCTGCATGCTGCTCTTTTGTTCTTCCCACCACGCCCCTGCTGCTCTTCTACATGCCGCATATGTTCCTCTGGTTGTTGTTGCCACCTCATCGACTTGCTTGCTCTCCACGTCCTCTGTCAATGCAACTGATCCACTAACACATCATACACACCTATTTGTACAGGATTCAAGGGAATATTGCTTTTAACCATGGTTCGCATGCACGGCAACGGTCGGGGCAAGGCTTCCTCTGCCCTCCCCTACCGCCGCACTCCCCCTGCGTGGCTTAAGATTGCAAGCCGCAACGTGGTGAAGATGGTGTGCAAGAGCTCCCGCAAGGGTATGATGCCCAGTCAGATCGGCATGGAGCTGCGTGATTCCATGGGTATTGCCCAAGTGAAGAACGTAACCGGCCGCAAAATCCTGCGCATCCTCAAGCACAACGGTCTTGCACCGGAGATCCCAGAGGACCTGTACTTCCTCGTGAAGCGTGCCACCCAGATGCGCAAGCACCTCCAGCGTAACAGGACGGACCGCGACACCAAGTACCGTCTCATCCTGGTCGAGTCCCGCATCCACCGCCTGGCCCGCTACTACAAGCGCGTCAAGCAACTGCCGCCTACGTGGAAGTATGAGTCCAGCACGGCCTCTGCCATGGTCGCGTAAGAAACGTTTGCGTCGACGGGCAGAGGAGGGTACAGTTTCGGCGGACGGTTGACGGGGAGGCAGGTGCGCCAGCATGGTCATGTGTGCGCACCTGTGGTGACGGAATATATATATATATATATATTTATTTCCGTTTCTCCGTCCTCTGCCCATCCTTTCCCAAGCGTCCGCCTCCTTTTTGGGGTATCGTCGAAATGGTTTCGCCGTCGCCTTGCGCCGTCATCTTCCCATCCACTCTCTCTTTTTTTTTTTAAGTTTTATTTTCATGATTTCCCTGTTCAGCACTTCTCTCGTGACGCCCACTCCTCCCTTACCACCATCTTTGCTGTGCAGCGTGCTCCCCCCCCCTTCCCTTGTCTTTCGCCTCACCCTCGTAGGGGGGGCTTCAGGCGTCTAGGACAGGAGTGGTGCGGATGTTAGAGGAGAGGGAGGTGGGCAGCGAGGAAAGCGCATGGAAGAATTACCGGAGAAAACAAACAAACGAAGAAAAAGAAAAATAGACATCTCCTCGATTCTTTTTTTTTTTGTCGCCGCGCAAGCTGTTTCCGTGAGTTCCTCGAAGCGGCGTGTCTGGAGAAGCCTCTGGAAAGGTGTAAAGAACCTAGCAGAACTCCTCTTCTCTATCCACGGCCTTCGCCGCCGACAACGGGGGTCTCCCTAATTGGGGATGCGCCCGAGGTATTGTGCATCTATCCTTCTCTCTCTGTTGCCCCACGTCAGCGGCTATCGAAGTCGCAACGTCGCGCGCATTTTCATTGATTTCTGGTAAGGAGGCGCGCGTCTCCGTGCCATAGCCCGCAATCTTTGTCCGCGAAGGAGTGCGCTTCCTTACATCACCTCATTTCTCTTCCATTCTCCTGTTTTTTTCCCTCCTCATCTGCTGCGGTTGACACTCCCCATTTCTTTTTCTTTTTTTTTACATGTGGGCTGGTGCTCCACACTGTCACCACGTATTTTGGCCTGTACTTCGATCACCGCAGCCACGCGCGCATGCAAAGGAAGTGCTCGAATATTACCTTGGAAGGATCATCGGGCTCATTACACCATTGTCGTTATTCACCAGTCCTGGCCCAGTCAGGACACGCTCACACATACACACGTCACTGGGAATGAAACGAGAGGATAGGGTCGCTATCGTTTCTTTTCCCCCCCCTTTTTTTTTTAAAACCATTATTCACCTACTAGTACTTTGGCTCACTTCCCTCTCTCTTGAGATCGGGCATCTGGATCACCTTCCCCCCTTATCCGGTGCCAACTAAAAGAAGCGTGCTCATTGAGTGATTGATTAGCTGTGTGCGTGCCTCCTTCGTGCTTTCTCCGTGGGCGCGCGCTCAAGGTGATTAAAGGAGGTGGTGTTCACCGAGTCGGAAAAGAACTTCTTCAGTCCCTCTTTTTTTTTTTTTCAGTGTCTCGTCTCCTTCAGGCAGTTATCTTTATTGCTTCTCCCGTCATTCCGCGCTTTCTTGCCCCTCTCTCCTTCGTCGTTGGCCGTTGGGGAATTTATACGTCTTTCCAGTGCCCCCCCTCCTCCTTTTTCCCCGTCTGATTGCTTAGGTCTTATCGCATATTCTCCCTCCTCCTCCCCCCCGTCGGTGTGTGTTGTATGCGTTTGGGCCTTCTTTGAACCGCTCCTTCTCCACTCCGCTTTCTCTCGACAGTGTAGCCTTGTCCGGCGTATTCTCTTAATCGCAAAAAAAAAAAACGGCGTCATTCGTTCATGGCGTCCAACGGCTGCTTCATCGCGGCTCTTATCGCCCGCACTCATGATCGATTACCTTTGTGCAGTTACACAGATGACAACTACAGCAATGCGAATGTGATTCGGCAGCAGGAACAGCGAATTGTTGAGCGGATGGAGTCGCCGGCAGGTGGCACAGACAGAGCTGCAGCAAAGGGGAGCTACTATGAGAGTTTTGATCACAAGGACAATATCTATTTCGCCTTCCAAGACGCCGCAACTGATTTGACGTTGGTTGTCGCGGTGAACAAGCTGTTGCTGCGGAACTCCGGTGATATCAGCAGTATGAACAAGCTAGCTTGTAGCCTACTCGACCTTATTTTTGCGGAGTTTATTCAAATGTACCCAGCAGAGGAGATTATAGCCCCCAACGTAAGGGCTTATCAGTTTATCAAGTTTGACGCGACGCTGCGGAAGTGTGTGATGCGCATCATGCAGCAGGACCGCACCACCGGTGACAGGATCGTGATGGGCCCCACAACGAGTGGTAGCGGTGGTAGGCTCGGGGCTGGAGGCGACACAAGCGGGGACGGTCTGGGGGAGAGGGGCAGATCACGTCGCCAGGTCAACCCACAGTACGATGCACTACGACAGGAGATCACAGATGTGCACATGGTTATGCGAAAGAATCTCGAGGACCTCATGACACGCGGCGAGGGGCTCGACGCCATGACGAATTATTCGGCAGAGCTCGTCGATCAAAGCTCTCGTTATTATAAAAAAACGGTGCATATGAACCGCATGCGCCTGATCAAGACGTACGGCCCACCAGCCGTTATCGGTGTTTTTGTCATTCTTTTCTTCTTCTTCTACTTGTTTTGAGCCCAGTCAAGGGTGTCGGGGTCAGGGGAGAGGGGGCGAGTGGGGAGCAGGGGAGGGAAGGGCAGGTCGCATGATCGTAGTATGGGCTTTGAGGACATATGTGACCCCCCTCCTCCCCCCTCCCTTCCTCTTCTCTCCTCCTCCCTGCTTGACGTGCGAAGTTGGCGGTAGAGGATCGTCCTGGAAGTGGCCTGAAAACTAGCTCGCAGTACGCGTATCGAAAAAAAAAAACGCACCGGTGTACGTGCGAGCGTACTCGGCTGTGCATTTCTTATCTTTTGCGTCAGCCAAACACAAACACACAAACACAGAGAATGCAGTGCGTTAGTGCAGTTTAGCGGGTTGTGGCCCATGACAGTATGGGAGGGGGGAGACAGTGTAGAGAGGATTGTTGTGCACCCACTTTTTTTTCCCTTCCGTTCCCATTTCGCGTGTGGTCTTGACGTCTGCCCCTTCCGTTATATCCATCCGCATCGACAGTGCCATTTTCCCTCTAATCAACCAAGATGTACGGAATACCGTCTTAAATCGACCTGTTGTCCACCCAGGGAAGGGGGGGGGGAGAGCAGCGCGATTTTGAGATGGAGGATGCGTGGCGGGACGCATGAAGCGTTCATATCACAGATTCGTATAAATCTCTGCTCTCAATCTCCTGAGACGGTTGAAGGCGCGTGTGTGTGTGCAGACTCTCCCACTGTAGTGAGCAAGTAGAAAACGTGGAAAGGAAAGAGAAGCACCGAATCAAAAAAAAAAAAGTGTAGCTGTGTTCCCCCTTCTCTCCCCTCCCCACACCTTTGCCCGCTTCTCCGGGATCTTTCCCCCAGTTTTGTCACACACTTTCTATTTCTGTGCATGCTCAACACACGCAGGAGGGGGGGGGTTAAGTGGCGATCCTAATGTTTTGTCCTCCTCTGCTTATCTTTTACCTCTGCATCTCTGGACTCAATCGTTGTTGTTGCTGCCGTCTAATTCATTGGATCTGCTCATCTTTCTTTTTCTCTCTCCGGGAACGCTCGCCTGATCGCCCACAGCATTTCGCAACAATACCTTGCGCACATCTGTGAAGAATCTCTGTCAAGCATTTTTTTTTTTTTTTGCTGTCTCTTCCCTTCCCCTCTTTGCGTGTCTTGCTTTCCATTGAAGTTAATTCGGTGATTGAAAAAAAAATATCCCCACGTACAGGCACACACACACACACACACACACACACGAGATACAGAAAAAAAAAAAAACTCTTAGCGCGTCACAAGTCTTTTTGTTCCTACTTCACTTCGGTGCCACCATTTTTTCGGGAGCATTTTTTGTCTATTCCGTACTCGCGTATTCAGCTTCGCGCGCCGACCTCACTCCCCTCCCCCCTCCGCCCTTTCATCGCACGCAATCGCCTCCTCCTTCAGAGATGTCCAATGAGATCGGGATACCACGCCCCATGGCGCGTGAGGAGCGACTCATGCACCCGGTGGAGTTTATTCAGCGCAGTGCCCCGCGCCAAGAGGAGGCGATGCGCATGAACCGTATCCGCACCACCCATGGCTTGGGGTCTGCAGCGGAGGTCGCTCTGACAGAGACGACTCTCCTCGGTAGCCACCGCCTCGGCGCCTTGCCTACCAGCAACGCTCTCTATCATGCATACCGTGGCAACTACACCGAGCTAGCTCCTAGCGATATCTACGGTCTCCCAGAAAACGACCCGAATGTGCAACCGGCACCTCGAGCGCTCGTGGAGAAGCGATTCCACGGTCACGAGCTGACGATGAAGACTCTGGGACTGTAGAAGTGAGGTGAGAATGGTTGCGTCGAGGCCTGGGCGCAGAGCTGGAAGCGGAAAAATAATAAAAAAAAAGTGGCACGGGTTATGCCCAACACATGCTTCTACACACACACACACACACACACACACATCTACAGGGGGCTGCATGCAAGTTGTCAACATGTTTGTTTCCCCGAATGTTTTTGTGTGTGTGTTCATGCTGATACTTCACTCTCTTCCCCCGCCATGTACATATTTACGTTTGTGCTGGTGTGATTGAGGGGGGGGGGGAGGGGAAGGGAAGGGAAGGGAAGGGTTCGTGGGGGTTCACATGTCGAGGGTTGCAGGCGCGTACGCCTGGTACATGATGACTCGACTTCTTTGAGGTGGCGTGGGGTTTCTTCAACGTAGGGACGGACTGGTATCGACAAAGAAGTTACATTGTTTTTGGTTTGTCAATCGATATGTTTTCTCAGTGTTATTAGGTGTACCCACTCGAGTTTGTGTGTGCGTCTTCTGATACTCCCGCTCGGCAAGTGCGTTGCCGTCTTTGGCCTATATATATATATATATATATATGTATTTATGTACGGGGTCTATATATTTATATGATGTTTTTTTGGCGCTTCTCTCCCCCCGTCTGCATCTTCGTCTCTTTCTGTGTCGAGCTTATGCACGTTGCATGGTCTTTTTTTTTTTCCTGTGCTCGTCTGCAGGTGCGTGCAGGTGCGCATACGTTTCGCTCTGCCCTCCTCCCTGACTGACGGAGATTTCTTCTTCTTCGTACACCCAAAATATCTGCGTTCATTCAAACAATTCCCGAGCGAGTAACGGTTTTTCGATGGAGCATATTCATGCGTGTGGGTTTCTTCACTGAGTGGTGGGTGCTTAGGTTTTCCAACTCAAAAAACAAGCGGATGGTCGTGGGGTGTGCACCGGCGCGCGTGTAGGTGTTTGTGTGTGTGTATACATATGTCTCGGAATGAAAGGCCAAGTGAGGGAAAATTGCAACAGTTCTCATCTCAGCACTTGTCATACACACACGCTCGCAAGCGCACACTTTTCGATGGGTCCTCATGAGCACCTCGCAAGTAACAGTCATCCTACTAGTGGGATCTGGCGGCTGAACTTCTCTTTTGTGTGTTTCCTGCACGCGCCGCGTACACGCTTCCCTTGCCACGTCAGACGCCCCGTCTTTTGGTCTGATAGTCGCATCGATTCACCCACACTTTGGCTCTGCGGACTGGTGAGACTTGCTTGGTTTTTCTCCCCCGCCGTTTTTTTACTTTGAGCGAAGTTCTGCTAAAGGAAATACAAGCGGCTGCACGACGATATATGGAAGCCCTTTCCCGTCGCCTTTGCTTCACACACATTTTTTTTTTTCTGCTCAACTTTCCCTCTCCGTGTACACACTCACACATCAATTTTCCCTCCACCCATCCCTGGTGTTCAGAACATCTACTACACGCTGCACGTAGTTTTCTAGGAGGGAGGTATAACACACACGCACGTACATACATACATGCAATGTTCTTCTGCCCCTTCTGCTCCACACTGCTGCTTGTGGCGGCTCATGTGGAGGGAAACGCGCTGGTGTGCGCGACCTGCCGCTACCTCTACTCTATTGCCAGCGCAAACCGTAGAGCCCCAACGAACACATTTGGCGAGCCCATCCTGACCATTCAACACTCCTTGGTGGCACACAACCGTCAACTCATGGCCGATCAGGAGGAGCCGGCCGCAGAAACGGCGGAGACGCACAGCACTGCTGCGGGTAGTGCACCATCCCCGTCTCCTCTCGTTTCCAAGACGGAGGCTTCCGCTGCGATCGATGCCTCGGCGGAGGGAGGCCAGATCACCACGATGGCATGCCAGAATGAGGGATCCGCATGCAACAGCAACAAGGCCTACTTCATTCAGATTCAAATGCGCTCCGCGGACGAGCCGGCAACTCTGTTCTTTAAGTGTGTCAAGTGCGGTCATCAGTGGCGGCAAGACTAACCTTCCTACAGGTAAAAAAATCAATATATATTTATATATATATATAAATATACATCGACATCAATAAGAACGCACACATGTTTCACTTGTTGACATTGTCGACTTAATTTTTTTTTTTTTAGGAGGGCGGTTGGGAGAGGAAGAAAGGGGGGGCGGCGGTACCAGCGGCTTTTCGAGCTCTCGCCTGATCTAACTCAGAGTGAGTGGTGATCATGTGAGTAGGATACTTTTTGGCTCCAGTGCTGATTATGCGGACTTGATCAAATGCCCGAAGGCTGAAAGATGTGTTGTACATTCTCATTCACAATCCATTCTCCAATGTTGGACAACGATGTTGTTATGATCATTCCGAGGCCATGCTTCTCCCCCTTACCTCTTTGCCTCCCGCTCTCATCAAAGTCTATTTTAACCACCAGCCACCGGTATATACATACATCCGTGATCTCGCCCAGCGTCTCTGCCCCGCTCGTGCGAAATAGTAGGTACTTGTCCTCTTTGCATTTCTCATCCCTCATCTCTCGCGGCAACGTCTATGAATCGGATCACCGGCAGAGTCAACACTCTAGGCACACCAATCCTTTGACCCCGGTAGCGGGCTTTGAGGATTCCCCCCTCCCCCTTCTCCCCTTTGTCACCCGCTGCTGCTGCTGCTGTTGCTCGCTTGCCACGCTCAACGATAGCGCGCCTCTACTGGGTTATATGTGAAGGGTACGCATAAGGGGCGTGACGCATGCCGGCTGTGCGCACAGTTTTGAGGCTCTTCAACCTGGATGAGTCAGATGGCAAGATAACGTCGCTAGACAGCTATGGAGCTGACACACACGTCGGCACGAGCTGCGGCCACCTAATCCGCCTCACTACTTCACTGTCGCCAGAGACGCGATCTCAAGTTGCCACAGCCGTCTCAGCGCCTTCCGAGCAGTCAGCTCAAAGCAGCGCTGCAGCCCTTCCCGGCGAACCAAGCGGCGCAGCCTTACGTGCGCTGTCTCCTGACGAGACTCTCGTCTTCACAAGGGTGGCGTGCCGCTGTGTAGTCTCGGATGCAGGCGCTCCGGTCCAGCAACTACAGCATGGTCGCAGTCAGCGTCTTCTCTTTGTCCTCTGCGGCGGTCGCCTGCAACTTCTCCATGCGGAAACATATGCCGTACTGAGCACTATTGCAGTGGAGGCTGCTTCCTTCTCTGTTGCGCACCCTCTATCGGTCACTGGCTGCGGCGTGAGCTGCACTGCAAACAGTGATCCCAATGTGTCGTCTGCTGATGGAGCCTTTTCTTCGGCGCATGCACGTGTGTGCACCGGCTGCCTTACGTTAGCAGACGACCATTGCGTCCATCACCACAGCGCCGCTACAGCTCACCTCCGCACGCCGAGTCAAAGCAGCTACGCGAGCTCCTCGACGCGCACCCCCAGAGCCGCGCTGGTGGCGACGCCAGCAGCGAGTCCAGAGGCTAGTGCCTTTCACAGCTCCAAGAATATTGAGCAGAATAGTGGGGGTGCAAATCATAGTCGTGGCTGCAAAAGTAGCGGCTCTTCCCTTCTCTGTGCCCCATCGTCGCCGGCGATATCATCTTCAGGCGGTAGGTCCTACGTAGTGTGTGTAGCCGAAAAGAATAAAAAACAGCTTTCTGTGTACGTAATCGATCGCGTATCGACATCATTGCCTGGCGCAGTAAGCGCGTCGTCTCCGTGCGTGGCCGAGTCTACCGAACATGGAGGTGCCAGCTGCAGTACGGGTCTCAGCCTCCCAACGGCCAGGTCCTTACCACCGCCACGTGTGATGTTGCGCCAGTGCTATGTGCTCCCGGAACCTGCGCAGTGTG
The DNA here is from genome assembly GCA_000333855.2 of Endotrypanum monterogeii. NCBI lineage: Eukaryota > Euglenozoa > Kinetoplastea > Trypanosomatida > Trypanosomatidae > Endotrypanum > Endotrypanum monterogeii. The sequence goes on from CM007339.1 coordinate 169,254, forward strand.
TTCTCATGTGCAGCCCCACTCCCTGCCTGCGTCGTGACCCTGGTCTTCCCTACCGGGCAACTTTCGGCGCTGCAACTGAAGACGGCTTACCTCCCCTTCTCGGTAGTGTGGAGGCTGGCCTGAATGTGTGCGTGGGGATGCGCCGCGAGGTGAGTTTGCTGTCACTGCTCGGGGGTTCTCCGTGGTGTGTCCTTCGCCTCGACGGCAGCCGCCCGCCTTTGATTTCCGTGGGGAGCGACTACAACACTTTTTTGGTCCGAACACAGGCTCCGAATACTGTGATGGAGGTTGGTGTTCCACCAGCTGCAGCGACGGCGGGGTGTGTGCCAAACGCGGACGGAGGTCGGAGGACAGGATCGGAGGCTGCAGATGCAGCGGTTGCGTGCCCTATCTTGCTGCGCAGCTGCACCGCTGGAGGTGCTGCAGTTGCCTCCGGGTCGACCCCTGCGGCAGTTCCTGGCGGTGCGCTGCACGGCAAAGAAGGCGAGCTGATCATGGGCGACGTTTTTCAGGCAGATGCCCCCGTTGAGCTTGTGCTAGCGCGCTTCCCTCATGTTTTTTTGTTCACTGCGCAGCACTGCAGCATTGTTTCCCTCCTCGATGATGGGGCAGGAACAGGAATCACATCAAAGAATCAGCGTATCCCACTGCCAGGTATCCGCTACGGCGCGCTTCGTGGGCAGGGTATGTCCGTGTGTGTGGCAAGCGACCGTACGGTGTGGATGCTGCAGATGAGTCCCTTGCGTATGCAGCTGGCAGAGATGGTGGCGACCGGTAATAGTGAAGGCGCATTTCAGCTGTTGGCGCATCATCGTCGACGCACCTCAGCCACAGTGCGAAATGCGGCGGCTGCCATCGACGCCGATGTCGCGCTGCGTTCCGTTGAGTCGGATTTACACCGCATGACCGGCTTCTTCGCACTCCACCGTGGCGAAGTTTCTCAGGCGATCCGCTACCTGCGGGGTCATGTGGATCCGCGGGAGGTGCTCCTGGCACTGCCAGAGTGCTTCCCACCGACAGCGACTAGAGGGAAACACCGAGCAAGCTCAGGAACTCCTCTCCAATGGACAAGTGTTGACGTGTATGTGCTGGACCATATCGTTCATATACCTTCTTTGGATAAGTATTGGGATTCTGTGGAGCACAGCGCCCATCAATCTCACGATGACGCCTTTAAGGCAGATGGCACCTCCATTTCACCCCTCCCTTCTTATTGGGACGGTTGGGAGGGCCCCTGTGTGTACAACAGGTTCGCAGGAGGTCTCGCTCATGCTTGGCGCGCAGCCTTTCGTGCGTCGTCGTCATCAGCCGACGCAGTCGAGGACTTCGTCGCACGCTGCTTTGGCCTCCTGAAAAAAGAGGTTCGTGCTTGGTTCGCGGAGAGTCTGTTCATGTCCGCGGGAAGTCGCAGTGCTGTCGCACACGCGCCTTCGTTACTCGAGGGAGATTCTCACAATTTCCTGCATCATGACGACAGCGAGTGCTACGGTGCGTCGCTGCCCACCACAACTGTACCACCCACATTGGCGAGGAATGTCCTGGCGGCGCAGCGCCGCTGTATGGAGTATGCTTCTCTCGTGCTGGCTTGGCAGGCCCGAGACTACCACATGGCATATCAAGTCGTGGCCTCTGTCAGTCAGGCAGTGGTTGTCCAGGATTGTGCCGACACGCTGCAACGTTTCCGCGAGTACCGCTTGCTAGCCTTGCTGCAATTCAGGGCGGGTTTTGGCGAGGCTTGTTGCGCCACGCTTAGACAGGCTGTGGGCGTCTCCGCCGTCCTAACGCAGCGCCACGGTCATGCGGCGGTGCAGACGACGCACGTCTCCTCTCAGTTGAGTCGTTGGCGGCAGTGCATGTCTATGCACATGTCCCAGGGAAAGAATATCGGTATTCCGGCACCGTGGCCTACGTGTGGTTCTGGGCTGCTGATGTTGCCATCTCCCACAGCGGTGGCACGTGTGGCTTATACCCTCTTTAACATCAAGAGTTCCTTGGGCCCATCGAATCCTGGAGCTGCCACCGAAGCTTTGCTTGACGGTATTCTCTCTTACTATGCAACACACTGCTCATCTTTTCCCAGGGCGAATGCTGCGGCGTCGACGGATGGTCACACGGAGACCAACTATTGCGAGCTGCGCTTTTCCAGACGCGACAGGCGAACCTCACATCTATTCGCGTTCCCACACGTGGGTCTTTTCTTCATCGATCCGGAGTTGCAAGCGCTGCTGTCGCAGGACACCGTCACTGGGATCGACACCGGGGCGACTAGTGAGCCAAGGGTTTCTGTGCCTCGTCGCAGGCCTGTGGGGCTTATGCCCTCTGCCCTCACGTTGTTTTTTTATCTCGTGGAGAAGCTCGATGTCGTTGGCGTGAGGCAACTTCTCAGCCGCCAGCCACGCTTAGCACAGCTCAGGGATGGGGAGGGCAGCACTGCTTTGCACGTTTCTTTCTCGCAGCTTTCCCTTGTTGGTCTGCCTTCCACGTCTGCACCTCAACCCCCTCGACCACAGGCGTCGGCGACTGCGCGAATGCCAGCACTTCAGGCCCTCTGTGCATTGAATGGACTCCTAGTACATTTTGGCTGTCCTGTTGGAGCGCTGAATATCTATGGATGGAGTTGTCTTGATGTGGCAGCTGTAGCGTGTGCTGGCAATACGACAGCGTTTGACGTAGTCACCGCGGCACTCCTGGCCGCCGTAGAGGTACGTGCGGTGGTCTGAGACTCAGCTGGGCGAGGGTAGGGATTGTTCAAGTACACGCATGAGTGTGTGTCTGCGTCTCCGCTGCGCATGCGACCAGTGCGCAATGGAGGGATCGCTCCATTTGTTATTTTTTTTTTGCTGCACAATCAAGTAGCCCTTTCCGCATCTCCGCCCGTCCCGCATGGTGACTCATTTCCATCGCCATGCCCACAGTTTTGATAGGGTCAAGGTGACGCTCTGCGATGTGCCTTAAGGGACTTCAAGCCACTCCTGTTCATCTCGTGTCTTGTTGCGTGTTGTTGTTCTCGGATCATATGCCGCTACCCTATATCCCCCCTTTTTTTTTGTTTGTTTCTGGCATTTTGTTTCTCTTCTAGATGAATGCTCCTCATTTCCGTGAAGCGTTGCTATCGAAGTCTTGACCTCTTTCCCTCCGATTTTCCCGAGCGCAGCGGCGATCCATCTTTCTGTTTTTCCTTCATGGTGACAGAGGAGGGGAAACATCCCCATGTACGCAGGTCCACCGGTGAGGCAATCACCTGTACCCCTTCTCATCTCTCCTTCCTCCTCCTCCTCCTCGCATCACTGGGCCACTGCCGTCACCACTGCCCCTCTCTTGGCTTCACTTCTGTTAGAGGAACCAAGTAAAAAAAAAAAAACGTCACTCACATCGAGGCATAAAATATATATTTTTTTCTTCGAGTAAGAAGAAAGGAAAAGAGGACTAACGTGCCACATCCCGTTTAACATATATATTCATTTACACACGTATATATATATATATATATATATACTTACAATATTGTTGGTTCAAAGATGCCGCCCAAGCACCAGCGCGAGGCGCCTGTGGCGATGTTGAGGGAGGACGAGGAGGACGACACGATGGATGTCGGGGACATGATGGGCTTCCAGAAGTATCTCGACCCTGACTTCTCGAAGGATTTTATGAAAAGTCTGCCGGAAAAGATCCGCCAGCGGGCACAAGTGCTTTCCGTCTATGACGAGGACCTCAAGGAACAGGTGAAGGCGTACAAGGCGGAGGAGACGGAGATTTTGCGCCGCTACGACGCCCTCTTCGCACCACTGTTGCAACGTCGCAAAGAAATTGTCACGGGCATGGCGGTCTCAGAGGCGGAAGTGAAGAAGGGTATGCCGGAGGATCATATCGACGTGGTGTCCGTGGTGATGAACGATGGAGACGAGGCTGCCAAGGCTGCCGACGCGGCCGGCCTGGATCGGTTCTGGTTGCGTGTGCTGCGTCATCACGCCGTTATCAGCAGCACAATTGAGGAGCACGACGAGGAGGTTCTGAAGCATCTCATAGATATTCAGTCCTCTGTGGCCGAGGGTGAGAGCGGTAGCTTCCAGGTGGTCTTCACTTTTTCTCCAAATGACTTCTTTGAGGAGGAGACTGTCACCGCTAAGGTAGTTGTGAAGGATGGCGACTCGGAGTTGACGGTGTCTCCCATCACATGGAAGCCCGGAAAGAATGTGATGGTCGATACTGTCACAAAAAAGAAACGAACGAAGCGCACGGGTCAGGTGCGCGCCGTTTCGGTTCAAGTGCCCAGAGCGTCTTTTTTCTGGCTGTTCAAGAAGCAAGATGATGCAGAGGATGAGGAGGCCGAGAACGCGGACGACGAGGAGGAACAGCGCATCAGCATACTTGAGGTGCTGCACACTTGCATCGTACCCAATGCCGTGCGCTACTACACTGGTGAGGCTCCTGAAGGGTTCAGTGACGTTGATGAGGAGGAGGAGGAAGAGGAGGAGGAGGAAGAAGAGGAAGAAGAGGAGGAGATCATCCCACGTGGCCGCGGCGGCGCCCGTGGGGGAAACCGTGGCAGCCGAGGTGGTCGTTGTTTCTAAGCTGTTTCTGATAGGTTCACGAGGAGGAGGAGGTGTGTGTACGCACGCGTAAGATCGGGGAGGGAAAAAAGCGGTCCACTTACGTACACTGATTCACATACACTCTCCTTGGATTCGCAGTGACCCTGTAGTACCACTCCCGATGCCCCCTCCCTGCTCCATCTACACGGCCTCTTGACTCCGCGGGCCGATGTGCATGTGTACATCTGTGAACCTAAAAGAACGTCTAGAGGAATAACTTCAGCCAAGACAGGAGCGGGAACATAAGAGGTGGCGGAATGAAGGGTCGATGACATCGGTTGGACAAGTATTGTTATTATTATTTTTATTATTATTATTGTTTTGCGGGAGGAGGTCGAACGCCTAATGCCGAGTCCTTAATTAAAGGGAAGTGTATGTGTACACATGGAACATCTTCTTTTCTGTTTACGCGTGTTTCTGTGTCGAACTGCGTTCCTTACCCTTTCCCCCCTCGGCCTCTTCATTTTCTTTTAGCGTCACCTACGTTGTTGTCGCTGCCTCCTGTCGGTCTTCCTCCACTCCCTCTTCCTTTCACTCTCTTCATTTGCGTGCAGTCCGGCGCACATGCGCACGCATAGGTACCCCCTACACGTTTGTTTGTTTGTTTTTTCATGCCATGAACAAACAAACAAACAAACAAACAAAAAAAGAATGGTACCATGAGGGAGGAGGAGGAGGGGAAGGGGGCGTCATACGTTCTCGATCACCATTACCGCGTCATTACTTCTTTCCCTATTTTTCCCCCCTGCCTTGCTTGTTCCATGCCATTACGTTATCTTTCCTTGTCTTTTTTTTTTTTTTCTTTGTATCTCCTCTTTTAAGCTGACACCATTAATCAACCAGACAAAAAAAAGATTTATAAAAAAATCGAACAGAAACACACACACACACACACAATTTGTGATACCGGGTTGATATTTCACTAACAACGGGGGGGGGTGGGGGTGGGGTGGAGACTGCAGCAGCTCCCTTTCACGGCTCTTCCGTGGATGGGGGGTGTACAAAACTTTTCTTCTGAGTCGCACACCCGCGCATTTGTTTCTGAAGCGAGTGCGCCTTCTCACCCTCCCCCTCAAGCGTACCTGGCGTGAGAGGCAAGCGCTAGTCCTTCACTGAAGCATTATTGAATGTAGCTTTCCTTAGTGTGTTGCCTCATGCGCTCTCGTGCTACCCAACTTCCTCCTAACCTCACTGCCTCATAACTGAATTTTTTTTTGTGGCTCCCACGAGCACCTTTCTTTGCTCTGCTTTCGATCTCGCAGTGCTTATTGTATGCCGTTTTTGCCTGTTTTTTTTTTTTTCTGTCTGCGCAAGGGGCCCAAGCAGGTGTGCGTGTATTTGATGGTGTAGTGAGCAGATCAAACGCAGGACAAGAAACCGCGGCCCTTTCTCGTACATCATCGCAGACTAGTGCGGGTACACACCTACATAGACACAGACGCACCTACAGAGATCGAGAGAAGATTTTCTTACTGTAGGCGTGTGAGGGCATCAAGATCCTCATCACAACCACACTGTGTGCACACCAACCTGCACAAACTTTGAGGCCCTCTCTTTTCAAACGCGCTCGTCAGCGAGCACCCCTTCCTCGTCCCACCTCTTTTTTTTTTTTTTCACTCCTGCTCTTCCCCGGTTGATGTGTTTGTGGAGGTTGTGTATGGCTTGAACCGATGTCTGTGTTCAAAAATACACATACGGATACATAAATATCAACATTCAGACATTTGTTTCTTACAATATATATATATATATATATATATATATTATTTATTTATATAACGAGTATCGCCAAAACACGTTTTGCACTTGTTCTTTTTCTCTCCCTCTTCACACCGCTTTCTCCACGTCTCAATCAAGCAGGCACTTCGATACACACAGAGACACCCCACAACGGCAGAGCTCGACTTTTTCATATTTACGTCTTACTGTTTTTCCTTTTTTCTGCTTTTTGACTGGCCGTGCGCGTATTTAGATCCCCCGTGCACACGCGGTCTTTGCACCTTGATTGAGACGTCACGAAGTGAGAAAGATTTTCCCTCAAGTGTGCTCACACACAAATATATGTCTCTGTGTGTGTGTGCATTCGGGGTAAGTGTGGAAACAGTCGCCTTTTGTTTTTAGCCTTCATAGCGTGGACAGCCGTGTTTAGAGATTCATAGACCCCCCCCCTTACGCACACGCACACACACACACACGCACACGCACACGCACATACCGATACAAATAGAGACAAAGTCACGGATACGTATAAGGAGGAGGGAAGGGGGGTGGGAGGGCAGGAGTTTATCACCGCCGTAATGTCCTCGCCAACGCTGGCGTATCCTTCCAGCGGTGATCTCAACGTTCTTGTACAGCGCTTCAAACTGCTGAACATCGTTCAGCGGGTAGCACACCGGGATGTGAGCGAGATGTTGGACACCATTGGGCTCGAGGGACTCTCACGCAACACCACCCTTTCGCGATGGGCGTGCTACGGACCGGCAGGTGATGATGTCGATGACTGCATGGAAACAGGATTTCCTCGCCGGGGGGGTGCGCCACGGTACCCGCGAGCCGAGAGCGTGCCTCGGGCTTCGAAGAGGCGCCTTTCCCCTATCACTCGGAATGCCGCCCTTGCGACCCGTCTGCGGTGCGGCCAGCCCACCGCCAGACTCGAGGCCCGTGTCGCAGCAGCGCAGGTGAACAGGGAGAGGGAGGAAGTTGTCAGCCGTGCGGACTCGAGGCGGCGTTTGTATACATCTACTCACCACAAATTTAGCGGCGAGAGTTCAAGAAGAGCGCCAGCGACGACGGCGACGACATCGCCACGGCAGTACGGTATTCCGCGCACCCGTCACGGTGTGCACCGCAGCCCCTCCGAGCGCGAGTCGTTCTTCTCTCGACTCGCGGAGCCACGTCAGCGACCTGTGGCGTCTGTGGCGGAGGCTTTCCTTTGCGATGATGAGATTGTGCAAGCAGCGCACAGTCGCCGCGGTGACGCCGTGAATTCTCCTCGACCTTCGCGGCAAGAGCTGGATCGAAGTGGCGGGCGCGGTGTCGATCCCTATCCAGCTCATGGTGCTCCCACATTTGTTTCCTCTGCACACGCAACTTCGCAACGGCACCACACCCCTCTCGATGCGTACAGTACTCAGAAGAAGGACTTGCGTGCCCACTCGTCTGCACCACCACAGTTCTCCATTTCTTCTCTCCACGGGGCGCCGTCGGGCTCGAGGGAGGTGTTTGCCGGGGCGGAGAATATTGCTGAGTTGGGCGACAACAAACGCAGACCTCATCACTCTACCTCCAGCCCTCATTCAGAGCGCGAGGTCTTTCGAGATGTCGACTTCACACCATCGCAGTCGCAGCACCACCAGCTGCTTCGTATAAGCCCACCCTCGCTGGAGGTATCTCAGCGCATGCGCAGTGTCAACTTCGCGCCGATCCATGACAAAACGCGCCCGGGAGCACTCCAACTAGCGGAAGGCCCCCGAACTGAGACGCGGGGCGCTGCAGAGGGGCTCGAACTCGTGCTGCAGCCTGACGGTGACAGCACCGCTGCATTCTCTGCAACGACCTCCGCAGAAATGCTTTCCAAGTGTGGCGGCGGTGCCGGCGCTTCCGCCAATACTTTCTCTGTGTCTCAGCTGCACCTCTCTGCCTCCGGCAACAGCGGCGGTGACACCGGCGAGCCAGTGTACGTTGGCGAACGCGGTGGGAGCTCGACAGAGTACCTTGGTCGCAGAGATAGTGCAAGTCAGAAAGCCACCGGAAACAACAGTTTGAGCGCTTCTAATTCACAATTTCCAAAATCCCCACGTCTCGGTCGCGGTCTGGTACCAAAGGCCAAACCAAAGGGCGCTATGGATAGCGCACCGGTACCACTTGAGGCGGTGCGACAGGCGGCGGCCATTGTGTCGCGCACCGGCCTGACGCTCCCAAACCACACCAGTGTCCGCCTCCTCGACAGGCCGGAGGCTGTGGTGCAAAGCCCTCCGCGACGTGCATCTAGTGCGTGTGTTTGGTCGAGTTCGTCGGCCTACGGCGACGAGGGACGAAAGCCCTCGCCTAGGCCGCATACTGTTTCGGTCGGGAGAGGGGCCGTCGACGCGGTACGCGATAGCGCTAGAAAGCGACCACCGGAGGACGGAGCACATGTGTCAGCGAGTTCCGGGGATACAGCTCAGATGGGGCCACTGCAACTTTCCGACGGTGTCGCCTTCACTGCGTCACGAACGGACAACCTCGTCAACACCACCACGAAAAAATCATTCGAGGAACTGTCGTCCGCAATCGACCACATGCTGCTTGATCATCAGCAGTTGCTACGCCAAGTATACAAGGGTATCGAGGCTCCAGCTCGCGGAATGGAGCGTGAGCCCGCCGCATTCGCAGCGGGGTCCTCGTCTTCGAAAAGGAGCTGTGGTGCCTTCAACCTCAATGCCGGCAACGCATACGCGACTGCGCTCGAGGGAGACGTGGCGAAGTTGCATGTGGATGCGTCATGTGGTACACCTTACGCCAACGACGCGGACGCGACAATCGAAGTTGACCTCGGCAGCGACGGCGACGGAGACTCACCTGTGGAGGCGATGAGTAGCGAGGTGGAGGATGAGATGCTTCTTTATACGAAGTTGCAGAGCCAGTTAGCAAGGCTGGACGCGGACATGGCCCGACTGGGTCTCGAGAGTGCAGAGGGCCAAGTTAAAGAGGTTGGTGATGGCTCTGCGATTGACGGTGCAGTCGGAGCGTCGGGGTTCGGAGAAGAGGCACCCGTGCGGCAGAGAGAAGCTTTGAAGGCTGATGTTGCGCACCAGCCAGCACGACACGAGCGTAGCCGAGGCGAGGTGCCGGATGCGATTGTGCAGCGACTGTGTGCCTACCGCATGAATCATTTCCAGTATATAGCTTACAACGAACGCCTGTGGAACACTAGCTCTGTATCACAATTCGTGTTTGCTCAGCGATTGACAGCTGCGCTGATCGAGGAATGCTGGGGCGAGGTGATGACGGAGGTCGGCGCGATAATGGACGAATATGTCGACGGCCTGGCTGAGCACGAGCTGCAGTAATGGTGAGGGCATGTTTGTCCCACGATCCACATGAAAATGTTACCCCCACACACAGCAAGACTGCACTTCCTTCAAGCGCAAGGTCAAAGTGCAAGGAATCAAAGTAGAACGATGGTGTGGTAATGGGTCGACTTTTTTCTCCCTCTCGTCGTCTTTCCTGAGTACATTTTTTTTTTTTTGCAACGAGGTTGCCTGTTGAGGTCAGCTGCAGTGCTCGTGTCAGTGTGAGTGGTTCTGTGTATGCGTGTTTTAGGCGTCTCTGCAGGGGATATCTTTTTTTTTGTTTGTTTGAACGCGTCTTCAGTTGTAAGGACCTCCATGCGCGTTCATTGCTGCAAAACTCTCTTTCCCCTCCTCCTCTTTCCAGATGGATAAAGACAAAAAAAAAGATCGACTTTTTGACCTTGACGATGTGCTCCCGACTCAGCCGAAAAGAAGCGAGATAGGGAACGAAGCATGGAGCTTCGGCCAACACGCCTGCTCCATGTCCATGGAGTCGCTGCGTTCTCTCCTGGTCTCCACTCTTTACGGTGTACTGCTGAGGCGTAACATCTGTGGCACCTCACCTTCCCCATTGCCTTGTACAGCTAGTTCCTGCTTGTTCTTGAACCAGCTGACGGACACAGCCATACGAGGCGTATTGTGAGCGGGACATTCAAGCAAGAAGGAATGCCCTTGGTCAACCAACATCGTGTGTTATCTGCGCTAGGGCGCTCGTAGATTGATGTCCCCTCTAGCCTCCCTCGTTGATTTCCCCCCTCCTTCCCCGTATGGGGTGTCATTGTCTCCTGCTCACTTGATCTCCGTTCTATCTCTGCTTGTGTGTGTGTGTGTGTGTGTGTGTTTGGCGGGGTGCAATACAAGTGTATGTGCGCCTTGTTTCCTCGAAACTCCCGGTAAGCGGATAAGTCGTGTCGTTTGTTTCTTGCTCCACCCTTCCCTATCCGAAAAAGGAGGGTACTGCGTCATTGGCTACACAGCGACACACGCAATCACATCCACAGGGAGACACGGCGTCGCGTGAGCGCTGCCCAATATATATATATAACTCATTTATACATAATTCAAATCAACAAATATCGCCTTTTCGGAAGGAGTTGGTTAGACTTCTGCGGTTCAGTTTGTAGGCATCTTTTATTGTTTCCTCCTCCTCATTCCCTTCACATATATTGAGTTAACGTGAACCACAGCTGCTTTCCAGATGGCAGCAGCGACCCTTCCCCGATCCTCTCCTCTCAGTCTGATTGGCTCAGCCGCCATTGCCGCGGCTGTATCTGAGGCAGACGCTGATGTGCAGGACGTGGTAAATCTTGTGAACAGGTTTGTTATCAGTACTGTTCAGTTTCTCAACCGCTTCTCCGACGAGTGTGAGTCGCGACTCGTGGAGACAGCAGAGGCATTGCAGCAGGTGGAGCTGCAGACCCAACTTTTGGAACACCTTCTTGTGTCCAGCGGTGCTGCGGACCCCGACGTAGATGAGGAAGACGACGACGACAGCTCTCGCTCTGTCGAAGTTGATAGCGGTATTTTGTACTTTGAAGATGGAGAGAACGCGACTTTAAAGGACGATGGTTCCTACACGTCCGAAGCGCATTCTGGCCGCCGGCGTCGCGGCCAATTTCGAGGAGCTCTCGGCCGAGCCGGCGATGTTGGTGACCCACGAGGTCTGCCCCCGCCGCCGCTGCCGATCAATGGACGCAGCGGGCAATCACCGCCATTGCCCGGAAACTACCGAAAAGGGCCGCCACGACCACCGCCCGGAGCGGCACGTGCGGCTGTTGCTGCACAGGCGGCTGAGGCGGCACGCGCCGCTACCCTAGCCATTGTTGGTGCCCCGGTGCCAATGCCGCAGCTTTCAGGGGAAGCCCCAGCCCCGCCGCCACCGCTGGAGCTGCGTCCCGGCAGGTTGCTAATGCGGTGCCATCCGAGACTGCGTGGTTACTTCGAGTTGGTGGCTCTGCGCGTGCCACTGGATTTGGTAAAGGCCAAGATGCAAGTGGAGGGTTTTCCGGGTGAGTGGCTCGATACCCCTGACCTGCCAGCACCAGGCACACTCCCCGCGGCTGTGCGCAGCTTCGTGGATGAGCCAGATGATTGATTATAGGGTGTGTAGGTTTGTGTTTGGGGAGGGGGGGGGAAGAGGGGGAGGCCTCTAGATGGAGCACGCTCCACCGCTCAGTGAGGAAGCCTTGTGAATTGGCGACGCACACACACACACACACACACACACACACACACACGTTTTTTCCCCCTGTTCATCTTCAACTGTCGCTCCTGCTACGCTATGATGCTATCTCTTTTTACCTGCCGTCTATGCAGCCTTGTGCCTGTGGGTGTATGCTTATGAACTTCATGGGGCTCACAAGACCGATCTTTTCACACATGATGTCTGTGCTTCTTCGCCTCACCTGTGTCACTTTATTTATTTCTCCTCTTCATAGGTGAGGGTATATGTATAGAGAGAGAGGTGTCCTTCCCATCAGTCTTTTCTGCTCCTGACCGTGAGGGCTGATGGCACTGCCGCGCTTGCAATGGCGGGGTCTTTCACTTCCTCTTATCGATGCCCCAGGGGTCATCACAATATCGCAGTACAGCCCTTATTCAGTGCCGATGGGCGCCAATCTTGTTTTTATCTTCACTGTCGCCGCTCTGCTCGTCCTCCTCCTCCACATGAGTGTGTTTTCCAAGAGTCTTGCGGGTGTGGGATCGTGTGTGTCGCGGGCCAGTCACCGCAGAGACGTCCCTGGACGGAAAAATAAAAATAAAAAATAACCAACGGGGAAAAAAAAAAGAGACGCTCAGAAGAAAATCTTCGTCTTTACACATACATATATACACGCACACACATATACCTACACCTACATAAAGTGGACATCGAGTACTGCATTCATGTCGGCCGCACTTGATCAGAACAGAGGCAGCGGGTTTGTGCACCTCAACACCCCAGCCAGCATTCAGTATACCGCGGGGAAGACCCTCTCGCTCTCTTCCCTGCGTCAGCGCAAGTCCCGCGTGGAATGTGTCGCTTTGCCGGAGTGGATGTCGCGGTGGCGCGATGCTTTACAGGGCTACTCGAAGGAGGAGGGCTACAGCAGCTTTGCGACAGACATCGAAGAGGAACGTTCCGGTAATGGCCCAATGCTGCCCCCATTGATCCCACAACGTGCTGGTCCGGCGCGCCGCCGCGTCGGCCAGTCGCTCTCAGCGACTGACGCCTTTTTCTGTACTTCAACTTCGCCAGTGTTGCCTACCTGCGCCTCCGTATCTGCTGCATACGGCAACGCAAGTCTGTGTTCGATCGAAGATGTAGCGACTACGACTACCAGTACCACTGCTCCTGCGCACTCGACAGATGCACTCGCTGCTGATCCTGTCAAGACCATGCCAGTCGGTGGCGCCATAGATCGGCGAACAGCGTGTGCCACGGAGAGACAGCAGGCTGGCATCACCATCGTCAGTCATCACAAGATTTCAGGTCATCAGAAGTTTGTTTACCCGGATCACGACGGAGTGCTTTCTGCCGGTGTGGTGCCGCAGATTGTCATTACACCTGAAGAAAAGGCGGAGGAGGAGGCGGCCAAGGCCTTGTACATCTCACCCCTCGACATGCCAGAGGAGGAGCTTGCTGCCTTTGAGGAGCTCCAGGCGCTGTGGAAAAGTCGTGCACGGAGCCACTCTTTTCTCGGTGCACAGCACCGGCAAGCTGCCAAAGGCGCAGTGGATCCTTCATCGTCCACGGACATCGTGCCAACGAAATACGAGGGGCTTTCTAAGGTGATGAGACGCGAGGGCGTGACAGGTGGCGCCTCTGAGTCTTCCCGCAGACACAGCGACCTGGAGGAGGACGCGTGCGCCGAGGACGGGACGATCGTGAAGGATGAGTCGACACTGGACCAGGAACTGGCCGAAGCGTTGCGCATGGCGGATGACCTCCTGCGCTTTGCCTAGGGACCCTCTCAAGATGATGGAAATAGGTGAACAAAGAGAGGGAGGTGTGACAGATATTTCCCTCTTGCATTCATTTCTCTTCCTGTGTGGGGCGATAATATGACGTACAGGGTCTGCGGTGACGAGGCGATCGTTGTGAAATCAAAAAAAAACATCACAAATAGAATGGGAGACAAACATGTAATTATATCGAATCTGTGCATACGGGAATACGTTATCCACGGCTTATCACAGATCCCCCCTAGGTTGTATCCCGCGGTCATTTTTAGTTTTCATGTATGAGACCATACGGCCTAAACAAGCGTAAGGAAAGCGTTGGTGAGCAGGTGCCTACGTCTCCCCAAGCGAGTTGTTCGGCATGTTTGAATCGGGTACTGGAATCTCATTTCTTCTCCCTTTCTCTATTCCCCCCTTTTTTCTCTTCCGGCTTCTGTGATGATGATCATCACGGCTCCATTCGTAATCAAACCTGTGCGTGTCTACCACCAAAACCGGCACCCTCTTGCGCTCTACCTTCACTCACTTCATGATCACACGGACCATCTCTCACGTGGCAATGCTGCGTACCCTCCATAAAAACAACAACAACAACAACAACAACATACAAAAGTCCCACATCACAGTTTTTCTCGCGTTTAAAATTTATGTCACTCTATTGACTCGTATTTTTCCGATACGCCTACTGCTTTCTTCCCCTTCGTTCACCCAGTTTTTCTCCTTTCCCCCCCGCTTTCCCATCACGTGCTTCGCGCACTTGAACTAGGTTTTTAAAATTTAATATTGCTTTAAGCTGAAGAGTCTTCTGCGTGTGTGCTCATTACCTACCGCACAGGTGATCTCTGGATTGTCCCCTCTTCCCTCCTCCTCTCCCACGATTTTCCTTTCTTTGTTCTGGGCTTCTCCCTTGTCCATTCTCTTTATCTGACACACTTGTGTTCACGCCTCATCCTTTATATCTTTTTTTTTTGTTGTTTGCTTGAACGTTACGTGTCTCTTATCAGCAAGAAAGAGTTTCTTCATCGATTTTTTCACACACACACACACACACACACACACAAACACAGTGTACCTGGCGGCATCTCGAGTGTGCTTACACACGAACTTGCACTCGGAGTAGCCCGTAGATACACCAATAGACAATTTGAATTTTTTATCTCTCTCTCTTTTATTTCCCCTCTTCGTAGTAAGTCGCGAGTATCACTGGTGCCATTGCGTCTGGACGCAAGACTTCTCTGTTCCAGATCGTTTTTGTCACCCTTGGACTCGCTCTTCTCCCCTCCCCCCCTCCCCGGTATCTGACGCGTTTATCCTTCCGCACGATGTTCTGCTGTTGCTTTGTTCGACACGCTCTCGCCCTCGCCCCGAGGTACAAGCGAGGCGCGAATGGAGCTGCTCTAGTCGTTTTCCCTGCAGCAGCCTCAGGGGCAGTCACTTCCCCTGTAGTTAGGTTACAGCAGCGTCGCACCTATGCCACACGTACACGCTCTACTGCGCGTGAGCGACGCCATTACGCACAGCCCTTGCGCGCGCCTCGATACGGCACGAGCACCCTTGTTGGTCGTCAGAGGAACCCTGTCACCGAATCCGCTACTCTTGACATGGTGTCGAAGGAATTTCTGACGCCCATGGCGGGGGACATTGCCAAGGGAGTTGGTCACAAGATAGACGCCGCAAACCCCAGTGTCACGGCACGCCCGATGGCAAGGCACAGGTTCTTCATGTGGCGTCTGACTCAGCTCATCACATCCAACGGTCAGCCGGTTCGCTACAACGACGCTGGGGTGCCCGTCGAGGGGTCGCTGCTGCTCCTACCATGGCGAGAACAACTTCGGCTGTGCGCCGCCTTACTCGCAGCCTTTTGTATAACGAAGGCCCTCTTCAACGTGGTGCGCTTCGAGCTCCTCTATTACGGTGTGTGGAAGCTCAACTACCGCAACGACGACTCCTTCTTTAACCGTCTGCTATACTACACTTCCACCGCCATGCTCGCGGCAGGACTCCTCTTCAGCTTCAATTTGAATTTTTTTCTTTTTGCGTGTCTTGTAGGGCGGCGTGAAATCGCGGCGCACGTGATGTGTAACATCTTTTCCCATGTGATTCCTCGCCGTACGCTTCAGATGCTGGCGAATCGGATAGGGATAGTGATTACGTAGCCAAGTAATGTCTGAGTCGGCACCGCCACCTCCCAGCTGTTTTTATTTGTACTAACCGGCAAGCGCTCACAGGCGAGGATATAGAATTTTTTTTTTTTTTGGCGAGGGGGGGCGGGGGGCTTGAGTTGTTCAATATGAAAAGTCGTACGCGATCAGTGTGCGTCACGGAAACGAGACGCATCACATCCGCATTCTCAAGGACGGAGGAGGAGGAGGAGGAGTACGCGCGCGCATTTCGCTTTTTGTTTTGCCCCCCTTCTTTTTCTGATCTCTGTTTTTATTTCGGCTTCCGAATTATTTGTTTGTCGTCCTCGTATGCGTGTGTCTACGTGTGTATGTACATTTCTGTTTTGATGCGTTTAAAAAGACGACACAGCGGCATTCAGGCGCTACTCCTTTGTTTATTGCGTTATTTCTGGCTTCGCCAAAACTCAGCTCATGGCGACACCGGATCCTACTATAGGCTTCGCGAATAACAGCTACCCCAGTGGACCAAGAGTGGATTTAAGTGTGTGTGTGTGTGTGTGTGTGTGTGCGTGACGCCCCCGTGGTGGTGGTGGTGGGGGCTCTATCCCTTCTTCCGTACTTCAAATTTCAGGGAGTTTCATGGTATATATATATATATATATATATATATATTTATTTTATTATTTGTCTAATAGCGAGTCTTTCTTATTTAGAACGTAGGACGACGGCCGTACCTGACGTCGTTTCGGTTTGGCTAAG
>CM007339.1:192787-220595 GCA_000333855.2 Endotrypanum monterogeii
TTAATACGTAGGTACGTTGGTTGTCTTATTTTTTTTAGTTTTAATTTTACTTTCCTTCGTGTCGTCGTGTTGTTGTTCGTTTCGTTGTCTGTCGTCGTCGTCTTGTATATATATATATATATATATATATATATATTCATTTCCCCCTCACCGCTCCCTTGATATTTGTTTGCGAGGAAGGGTTCTCATGGTTCTTCCGCAGGAGGCTCGCTCCAAATAACAGCATACCCTTCCCAAGTTGTACATGCACCCGTGCGCGAAGGTGTAATCGCTGATCTTGCCAGAGCCCCTCCCCCTCCCCCCCCCTTCCCTTCCCTTCCCTTCCCTTCCCTTCCCTTCCCTTCCCTCAGGTTTGGGTTTTCCAAGAGCGACCATGGAGAACGCTGTCAACATATTTGGCCGTGGCACCCCTGCGGGTGAGGCGATTTACCGCTGCTATGTGGCTCCCTCAAAGCCCAGTACGCTAGATCCCCAGTTGGCAGCCCTCTTGGCGCGTAGACGCAAAGAGCGGGAGGCTATCGAGGCCGCGCAGCTACACCCAAAGCCCATTCCCAAGTCAAAGGCTCCTGTGCACCGCCCTCGCGTTGGTTTGGGAAGGCGTCCAACGGAGGAAGAAATCGCGCGCTGGCGGCTGCAGCAGCTTCCTCATCGGCGTACGAAGGCTACTATCGAGGCGGAGGAAGAGGAGGCACGTAGAAGGCTGCCACAGCCACACATCGAGCGCTTCAGCCGCCCGGCCATTACAAACGCGGAGAAAGACCGACTGGCGGATGTCATGGCCTACGGGGCGGAGCTTCCGAAGCCAAAGGAATTCACGGGAGCGCAGCGAGCTCGCCACAACCGCTTCAATCCACGCGCCGAGCTCGAGGATCGGTTCGCGACGCTTCGTAAGACAGCGGAAGAGGTGCAAAGCGAGCTCGCGCGTCTACGGCGTGTTGACCTCGATGTGTGCGCTTCGCCTCCCTCCGGTGGCGCTGGCACCGAGGGTGTGCCGGAAGCGCACGCCCGATTCTCCGAGCGCCATACACGCGACGGCCCCAGTAGCTGCGCCACGGCTTCTCCGCTTCGGTCGGACTCGATACCTGCGCTTGGTGCATCCGGTGCGGAGGGTGAGGTCAGTACCGGTAAGGGTTCTCCTGGCAGGCGAGGTGGCAGCGTCAGGAATAAAGTCGAACAGTGCCGACGGGAGCGAGAGTTGCAGGGTCATTTGGGTACTGTGATTGCCGAGATGGAGGCCATAGATCGGAAGTTGATCGGACTTCCCATATTATCACCCTAGACAATCTCTCTTTCAGAAGAAATTATTCGAGATCGGACTTCGTTTCCTGAATAGGTTGTTCAGCTTACATTTGATGTACATCTCTCTCCCCCCCCCAAAAAAAAAAAATCTTTGGTAATCACCAGAGTTCTCAGCACTGATGTATACACGCAGCCGTGCCACAACACGCTACAACTATCCCTCTCCCAAAAGGCACCGGTGGCATTTTCTGTATTTATGCCTGTGTAGGTATGTGTGTGTGTGTGTGTGTGTGTGAGTGAGTGAGTGTGTGTGTGTGTGTGTGTGTGTGTGCAGACTTCACAGCGAGAGTGAGGGAGTGTCGCTTCAAATTCTTTCTTCTAGACATTCCGCCCTGCGAGTGTTTTATTGGCGCTTACGGGAGTTCTTTCTTTCTTTCCCTTCCCCTGTCCTCACGGCTACGTCATGCCTTTCCATCTTGGAAAATCTATGTCTGCATCATCTGGCGCTGGCGCATGTTGTTTTTATATTTGCAGCTGTTTGTGTGGTCGAGGGAGCAATACAGCGAAGGGACGCACTCTGTGATATTGCAACACGGGCAATGCCGCTCGCGGCTATAATTTTCTCTCTTACTGCCGCCATGTGCATCCCCTCAGCCACCGTTACCAGAATCATATATATATATTGACATCTACAACATCCTTGTAAATATTATACATAAATATGAAAAAAAATATAAATGCGCATAACTGGTTTTGTTCGATCACTTGTTAGTCTTCGCAAGTGTTGCAGGAACGTGCATCTACACGTGCCAATTTTGCTTCCCCAAAACCAATTGATGCGCCTGTTCATCTAGTTTTTTTTTTTTTAGCATTACATGTCGTTGCGCCACACGAATGTGCTGCTGCACGTCGTTCTCGTCTTATTCGTGTAGTCCCCTCTCTTCTCTCCATTCATTCGCCCTTTGCCTTCTGCCTTTTTTTCCTGTTTGAAATAGTGATGATTATTCCTGAAGGTTCGAGCTTCCTCCTACTTGACTGTGGTATGCTAGTGTGTGTGTGTGTGTGTGTGTGTCGGCGTGGCGTAGTGTAAACAGTTTGAGGTGGTAAGGGTGTTGGTATGTGTCAGAGGGATAGGTGAAGGAGGTCTCCTATTCGCGACTTATGCTGCCACGGCGTCATCAACTCGTTGCCCGACGGTACCTTTCATTACATATATGTGCATATATATATATATATATATATATAGTTGTTTGTGAAGCCACCTCTTCACCACGACTGGTTATTAGTTCTCGCTGTTTTTTTTTTTCTTGCTAGATTACATTCCTTGTGGCGCTCATGTCTCAGTCTGGAGACTTGGAGTCGTTCTCGCCTCGATTCTTGGAGGTGGAGGAGGGACTTCATCGGCGCGAATCCACCCGCCGATCTCTCCCGCGACTCGTGAATCTAACTTCTTCTACCTTCCAAGTAGAAGAGGCAGTGACGCTGAACAGACAAACGAGTCGCAGCTCGTCTAGTGGTTCAACATCGCCAAAGCACGCAGGCGCTCATGATAAGTTCATGGGGTTGCTTTCCTACGGGGACGTGCGTCGGGCCACACGCTTGACTTCACCGGCGTGCAGCGATACCCAAGAGGAAGCAGCGACACCTTCTCATCGCTTGAGCGGTAACCAAGGCTCCACCACTCCCACTGCACTCGCAGACATCTTCTCGACACCGTCCACGCCTTGTAATTCACCGCCAGGCGCATCGTCTTTTTCTCCGGAACATCAGCCGCTGGTTGAGGCGTCGCCACCGCCGTCTCCGTTGTCGCTATCGCATCCGGTCGTGGAGTTTCTCGCTAGTGTGCAGCTCCAAGGGTACGCGGCTCATATCATGTGTAATGCCGGTATTCGGTCTATGCTAGAGTTGGTGGCGCACGCAGCCACTTCGAAGGGCGCGGCTGAGCTTCTCGGACCGTTGGCGTCAATGCAACAACAAAATGAGCTCTTGCGAGGTATCCGGCGGTGGCAGCGCGATGAGGCGCGTCGCGTCAAGGCGGAGGCAGCAGAGGCCCGGCGACGCGTACAGAAGGGGTGCCACAACTCAAATACTACCGCTAGAGACCTCTGTGCAAAGAAAAGGTGTACACGCGCTGTCAAAGCAAAAGGGAACGTCACGACATCCACTGGCACAGAGGCCATGGGTGGTGGGGAGCCTGAAAGCAGTAGTGCTATCAATCACCCCTGCCAATCGGTGGAGCACTGTGGCGCCATCGGCGGATATGCGTCTATGCGCTCCTCCACCGGGTGCGATAGCGTCCTCCAGTCGCACTCAACCGCCTTCGCATGTGGCACCGCTGATTCTTCTTCACATGCCCTCTTGAGTGGATACCGCGAGGCTGTTGCGTCTCCACGGCCGGGGCCCCTGACTTGTGGAGCGACCTCATCCGTCTCATTCTCGTGCCCTTCACTCACGACGAGCGCCACCCAACTGATGCAGCAACTGTCGTACCGTTGCAGCCACTCACGACAAGCGCTGGCCCGTGGGCATCGATCAGGTTTGCGTCACTCTCGCCGCGAACTGTGCAGCCACCAAGGTGAGACCGTGGATGTGTCCTACCCCAATACGATCAATGTAATTCCATATGATGTAGATGCGGAGGATGTCGACAATATTGCGCCAACCGCCACGGCAGGCTCCAGTGCGAGCAGCCCTCGCAAGGTGAGCGACGAGCGCCTTTTTTCGCGCAGTCGTGAGAGGAGTTTACCGCAAATCGATCAGACTGAGAGTAGGGGCGTGGATGCTGTAGGGGCCGACGAGGAGAGTCTCCCGAATTATGCGCAACAGGAGAGGGACCCCCAGATCCTAATGGAGAATCGAGATGGAGCGGAGGTGGCCTCTCCTTATGCGGAGGAAATCAGGCCACTCGCGGCGCGGTCTCCATCGAGCTATTCACGTGAGTCCCGACTGTCCTCTATTCTGTCTTCATTGTATGAGGCAGCGGAGCGACAGCCTGCGGCACTGCAGCAAAACAGCTGTGAAGGCGCAGATCGGGAGGGCCCCACAAGCGCGCGGTGGGTGGTTGGCGGGCCGTCTGGTGGCCTCGAAAGGCCGCTCCTTGGGTGCGTCCCCGCCACTGCCGAGTCTCAGGATGTCGTGCACAATAAATTCGTCACCACCAGCAATATATCGTTAGGGGCCCTCTCTGCTAGCGCCGAATTGCAAGTCCTTGCTCCTCTTAATCTGGTGATGTCATCGGTGGGGCAGAGACCGCCATTTCCATCAGGAGAGGAGGCGGATGGGGCGTCCAACGCAGATGGACGCAAAAAAAAATGGAGTGGTGAATGAGGCAAAGGAAAGCGAGGCCGTCTGTAACGGGTCACAGCCGCATCGACAGCCTCAAGGTGACCGGTCAGTGGCTGGTGAACCCACATGCGAGCGGAGTCAACGCGCACAACAACATGCGTTAGACGATATGCATGGGAACCCGTCTGCAATAGACAAGCCGCTGGGGCCGCTTTCTTCACTAGATGACCGGCTTGCAGACGCACGCCGCCGTCTCAGCGACGCGCTGCAGGTGGCGCTGCAGTCTTATAACGCCGAGGTGGGGGTAATTGAGAGAACCGCTTCCTCGTCTATTCGAGGCAAGTCAGCGATAGACAGGTGCGTGCCTTTCTGTGCTGTTCTCCACCCGATAAGACTCCCAACATCTGTTTCCAGTGTGGGTGCTTCGGGGACTGAGGCAGGGGAGCTGGAGGCGCCATCGAAACTTGTGTATGTTCTGCAGGGCAGCGGGGACTCCGTCCCAGTCTGCGGGCCCGGTTGCCCGTTATGTTCTCCAACGACCGTGGTTTCTGTGACTGAGTCCGGGTGGTGTTCTGCCGGTGGTCTTCTTGCTGCGGACGGTGTTGAGGTTTTGAGTCTCGATGAAGTAGCTCTCTCGTCCATGACCAGCACTAACCCATCAGCGCGCACGACAGTTATTTCCACAGTCGCGCCGGAATCCTTGAGGTGCCTTCCTACATTACCTCTAGTCGCCACCGCTGCAAGGGAGTGGCCCGCAGTTGCTGGGGGGATCGATGCTTCAGCTGCAGCACAGACAGTGGCGTCGTCTTCCAGGAGCAGTGGGGAAAGCGGCAGTGTCAGCTGTGAAAGTCTGGGTCTTCTGACCGTCGGCACGCAACGTCCTTCCAAGCACGTCAGCATGGCAGACGCAGGCCTTGCGCTCGATGAACCGACTACTCTTCAAGTGGGCAGGGCCAATGCCAGGGAGCTGGACGGCTGCATGGCCGGGTCTCTGTGGGTGACTCAGGATGCCTCGTCGAGAAATCAGAAAAGCTTTTCTGAAGATGCTTCCACGGGAGAGGTCGATCGAAAGGAGGTGGTGCCGAACGACGATGAGTGGTGGGAGGCGTACGGTATCGAGGCGCTGGAATATACCCAAAATTGCGTCGAGGACAGTGTCATTGGACGAGCCGCCTCGCCCGGCGTCCGCGCCGGTCCGTCTCACGCCGTCTTGAGCGATGCCGCGGGTGTGTTAGCCTCTGAAGTGCAAACGCCGTCACCTGTGCCGTTGGAGGTAATGGAGCTGAGCTCTGACACCGATACAGACGGCTCCGAATCTTCCATCAGTGGCGGGGGAGACGACGCCTATAGTCGCTTCGGTGTCGCAGCTTCCCGTCCCTGTACAGGAGCAGTGTCGCAGCTGCCACCATCATCCTTGTCCGCGCCACGGAATAGCGTTGCTAGGTGCCCTACCAGTCCTTCCTGCAGTGTACCTATGGCACCAATGCTATCCTCTCTACCGTCAGCCTTAGACCCACGCCTCCATGCTGAGGCGTGGTCGCGCATGTCGAACGCCGATTTGCGTGATCTCTGCCGCGAGTTCGGCTTACCGGTTCCGCCGTCGATGCCGTTGCCGCCACGCCAGGCTGCCACGGCATCGATTGGTGTGACTGCGTCTCCCTCCTCACCGGCCGGGGCATACCGACGATGCCGGTCTGTCCCATTCTTCTCTCCCGAAGTCGATCCCCAGACGTTGAGGGGGACGGCCACCTCACGCGAGAGTTCACCGGAGCGGAATTTGTTCGAACTGCCAACGACGGCGGCGTCGAGCCCCAAACCTTGTAGAGAACCTTTGCCCTCATCAGCGGATCTCCGCGAGGGCGTTGCACAGCACTCGATGGTCCTTTCACCCATTCCCGCTGTTACGCCACCAGGGCACGGAGGTGAGGGCGGCAGCGGTGGTTGTCCAGTGGATTCTGTCGTTGCGGCGAGTTGTGCTCTCGGTAATCGGCAGCGAGCCGAGCGACGGGCTGCTGCGATGGAGCGCGAGGTGCTTCTGGAGGCGCTTCGGCTTCTCTGTACACGGCTTTGTTTTCGCCACAAGGTCGCACCATTCTTTTTGCACCGAGTGACGCGGCTCAGTGGGTTGCCCTACAAGCGCATACGTGTCGGCGATCGCATAGATGAGGGTGCCGTGCTCACCCGCGATGCATTGAAGAGGGAGCGGCTCCGTTACAAGGCTGAGGAGCAGGCAGAGGTGGATCGTTGCATTGTGTCGGCGCTGGCGGCGGAGGCGGCCGAAGCGGTGGAGCAGGAAGCGCATCGCGTTGCAGCTCGATGGACGATGACGTCGCCGTCCACGTCCGCAACGAAAGACGGAAGTGTAGCCGAGATGGAGATGTCAACGATCCACAGTGCACTTGTCTCCCTTCCCGACAGCGGTACTCTTGTTACTTACAACAAAATTCTTCTTCGCGAGCCCGTCGAAGTTGATGCAGCTGTGGCTGCTGTTCAGTCCTCCTTTCCCCACATTTCACACACTCGTGTACAGCAACTTCTGTCGGCTAACGAGGTCCTTGCGGAGGCTGTTACAACTCCCAGACCCTGCTCGCCTTCGCCATCGCCGTCTTCGCCGCGATTCCCGTTGAGCTCAAGAGTGGAAATTGACGCAGAACAGCGGTTTGCAGTGCCAAGGTCCTCGGATGAGTTGGCTGGAGCTTTGTCGCAACAGTCGGTTGCCGGTGGAAGTCGCCTTGTGCATGCCACAGAGACGCAAAGGCCTCTCTCTCAGGGAGAGCGGAGGCGTGTCAATGCTCGGCGCTTTTTTGCTCAGAGAGGTCATCAGACACGTCGGCGGCAGAGCGCCTGGGCCCATGGCCTCCTGCACAGCGGAAGATCCTTTGGAACCCTGGACGAGATGTAGCATGCCTGAACTTCTGTCCGTGTCGTGGCCTGTCTTTCTCTCTTTTTTTTTTGTTGTGTGTGTGTATGTGTGTATATGTGTGTGCCTTAGAAAAAGGAGGGTAGGATCACTTCCAACTGCTCTACTTTCGTCTACATTTTTTTTTTCTCGAGCTCATTGCCCCTTTCTCAGAGACTTTGCAATCTGCAGGAGGGGGGCCCCCTACAGGATGTTCAATGTCCTGCACCCACTGATCGCCACGGATACATGCAAGCAAAAGAAAAAGTCTTTTTTTTTTTCACGAAGTGCTTCGCATATTAGAGGCGTGAATTCCACTGTTATCTTATGCCCTTCCCTTTTTTTTTTTCCTCTTGCTGAGTCACGATAGTCAGGGCACAGCGAGCAGCGGCCTTATTTTTCGTCTCGTATTTTCCTCTCTCTCCGTCCACTCATCTGCTCCTTTTATGCTTCCCTTCTTTCTCCCTTTTTAAAAATTTGTGCATCAGCTGTACGCACCATAGCACAATCTCTTTCACAGGGTCATCACCCTTTATTCAGGCAGATCAGATGAGCAGCACGTACACAGCAGACACCTGGGAGCGCGACAAACTGTCCCCGTCGGGCGGCGCCGCTACAGGTAATGTCGAGATGGGAGGGCAGGGTGGTGACTCCGCTCAGGAAAGCAAGAGGTTTGCCCACACCGCCCCCGCTGCCAAACGGGGTTTGGTGGTGAGCAACGGCAACAAGGGTGGCGCCGTCGTCGCTGCGTGCCAACCCTCTTCATTCTCAGGTCTCTACGAAACCGTGGAGTTCCCGGTATCAACGCTTTTCGCACCACCGCACCCACCCAGTGAATTACCGCCGCGTGTGAAGCGACCTGCGCGGCCCGGTCCGGTGTATGCAAACGATATTGCGACTGCGGGTGAGCTGGAGCATCACGCCCAGCGAGAGGTAAGTCGGATGTGGCGTGGTGTGTTATGCCGCCGCCGCCTTCGGCAGGCGCAAACACTGAACGAGATCCTGAACAGCCGAGCGCGGCGGATCCAGTGCTGGTGGCGCTGTTTGAACGCACGCTGGCGGCGACGACGCCTGGAGACTATTCGTGACGGTTGGGCAAAGGAGCGCATGGAGAACTACATCGCAGAGCGCATGAAAAACATGAAGAACATCCTCCACTGGCAGTGGCAGCGTTACGAAGTTGCTGCGCAGATGATTCAGCAGGTGGTGCGGTGGTATTTACGTGAGAAGCAGCGCTACCGATGTGCCGCGGAGGGGCTGCCTGAGTCCGAGTGGCCACCCGCGCTCGAGCCGTACCCCTTCCGCAGGCACCGGCCATACTTCCCATGGCGGTTCGCACTTGCCTCTAAGGCGTTGTCCGATCGTTCAGGAGGCGTCGGCGAAGAAGCGACCGACTCGGATGCCGAGCAGCCGACCCGCACCTTGCTGAGGTTTCGCCCATACAAGACGCCGGCAGAGCCTCCTACGCAGGAAGAGGTGGAGGCTGCCAACGCCAAGATGTGGGAGCGCAACCTGGAGCGTGCGCTGGCGTTGTCGACGCCAGAGGCCCTCTCTCGTGCGGAGTGGAAGACGGAGAACTTACACCACGAGGACCTGGACTTCAATGCTGGACTCGTACAGCGCGTCTTCCTTAGCAAAAAGGCATTCACAACGGTTCGCACAAAACATTTGAAGGAGGAATATATGAAGAAGGTTACGCGCATTATCGGGCGCACATTTAGCATGTATGTATTGGTGAAGCGCATCAAGAAGCAGCGCGCGATGAGGGAGAGACAGGTACGCGCGCTTATGGACAAGTATAACGCTCAAAAGATTGAGCACCTCGAGGTGGAGGCCGTGTGGCAGCGCGAGTTGATGGATGCGTGCGCGACTTGCATCCAGCGCTGCTGGCATTGGTACCGTTCCACGCGTCGAGTCACCTCCCCTCGAGAAGACGAGGCCAGCACCTCGGTGCCGCCACGTCCGCCATATGGCCTCATCAACGGGCAAATAAAACGGGAACAGGAAATCAAATGGAGCTCTATGAACTTGATGCAGAGACACGAAAAGCATCAAGAACGTGAACACAAATACCTTCGCTACGTGCCGAAGGAAACACTCGTGTACAAGAAAACTGGCTGCTTTGTCAGCTAGTCTTTGAAAAAGTAAAGAAAAACAACGGATACAAACATACAAATATATATATATATATATATATCAACCGGAAAAAAAAAGGAAAATAATCAATATGAAATTGTTTGATGTTTCCAATGATGCATTGCCGCCAGCTGCTTCATAACCCCCCCCCTCTCCCACCTCATTCGCAGCCTCGTGAGCAAGAGCTCAGTATGGGTGGTCGTCCAAGAAAAAAAAACAATATATATATGTATATGTATATATATATATATATATATATATAATTTCTACTAGTATTTTTATACTCTTTTTATTGGTGGACTGTGTGCTCGCATTTCCGATAGGCCTTCCGCTCTTGCGTTTTCAGGCGCCACTTTTTTTTTTCTTTGGCCGCTGCCGTCATTGTTGTTCGGGGTGTAGCGATTCACGTGCCTATATTGTCCCCCGCTGTTTTGTCCCCCCTCCAGTTTTTGGCCCCCTTCTACGCCGGAAAAAAAAATCAAAGCGCAGCAAGGCGTAGAAAAAAAAAAATATATATATATACATATATTTCGACGACGGAGGAGGGGCGCATCATGTAAAGTGTGTGTGTGTGTGCATATGTGTTATTGCTAATGATGTATTTTTTTTTTCTCACTAGGGGGCGGCAAAATTAGGGCCGCGTTTTGTTTTGATGTTTTTTTTTCTTCTACCACTCCCCGAAGTCGCTGACGGTGTATTGGGCTGGAGGCGCCTGTCTGTGTAGAGCAGCGTTGATTATGATTCTTACATCAGAAGGGGGTATAATGAAAAGGGGGTGGAGAAATTATGAAAGGTAAGAGAAGAGGCCTCGCTGGTCGATAGCCTTTTTTTTCCCAAAATTCATCATCGCGTTTTTCCCATGTGGGGGGAGGCCCTCCCCTCCCCTCCCATCAGCGACCTGCTTAGCTCACTAACTTTCGCTTCTTTTCCCCATTCTTTTTTTCATGTTCCGACTACCTGAGAATATCTGAAATGTATTGTATGTATAGTGACTGATGCCTAGCGTGCGGCAGTATGCATTCGACAATGTGCGTCTGTTTTCTTTCCCCGTTTCTCGCTGCTTAAGGTTTCTTGTCTCGCATAATGCTTCCTAGGGGGAATACACTAATATATTTGCAAGCAGACGTACACTTTGCCTTGTGTATACGCGTGTGCGTGGTGCCCCTCCACTCTTTTTTTTTGTTTTTCATTTTGTTCACTGCACCTGAGGCATGATCATCTTTGTCGATGTTTGATCTTTTTTCCCAAGGCTGTTACGGTGACACAACTGAACTATATGGAAAACGATCAACGATATTTTACCTTTGGGGGTCTGAACTCGAGGGTCGATGAAGGTGTCCGTCGATGTTGTTTTGTCTTGATCCGTATGCGGAAGTTCGAGGGCTGGTTAGACACCGACATACAGGCTGGTGGGCCCCCAGTGAAGGTGTTTATCGCTCCTTAGGTCAAGAACACCATTTTTCTGGCGGTTCTTTGCCCCATTCTCACCGCCAGCGCGATGTTGAGTAGATCTGACTCTCTCTTCTATGGAACTCTACTCATTTCTTTCGTGGATGTTTTACTGTACCCCCCTTTTTTTTTTCGCCATGCTGCTTCACAGGTTCTGTGTACAACAGCATTTGCTTTTCAACTCTTTCTCATCGCAGCACCGACTGCATCATTATTATCTAGTGGGTCTTTAGTGCGTCATCATCACACGCGTTATTATTTCCCTGCAGTGTCATCACTTACCCTTTCCATCTACACACGCGCACAGACATATATATATATATATATATATATATACACGAGCTGGGGCTCCAAGCACGCTGCTACACGCAGAGAGAGACACGCTAGCACAGCAACCCCCTATACGCCCCCCCCCCCCTACCCTACCCTACCCTCTTCCGGCCTTGGGTTGATCACCCCCACTTTCTCTGTCCTTCACACAAACGTTAAGGAAACAGAAACAGCAGAAAAAAAGAGGAGTTCCCGCACTGAGGACTGCAAGTGGCGCGTGCCTGCTCGAGCCCTCTGCACGCATTACAACTCGCACCGGGTCTGCCTAGCCTCTTCTCACTCTTGCGCTCATTTCGGTTTGCACACTTCGATAAAACATTCCCGGTGCTCTCGCTTTTTTTTTTCCCCCCTTCTCCTCGTGACGCGTCGGTTTTCTACGTGCCTGCTTCCTATCCCATAGGCGGTCGCGTTTTTTTTGCTGGTATTTTATAACTGCTTTCGCCTCCTTTGTCTTTTTTTTTCGTTGTAGTGTGTGTGTGTGTGTGTGTCTGTGTATGTGATTGAGTGTCGTCTCGGCACCAAGGGTTTCCGTGCTTGCTGCTGTTATCCCCTCCATCTGTGGGGGAGCTCCACGTGATCAATTTCTTGATTCATCTTTATATACTTGTATATTTGTATCATATATATATATATATATATATTTGCTGTGCGCACGCGTGCTTCACTGTGTTGAGAAATTCATCAGTGCTTCAATCCATTTCTTTTGCTCCCTATCCGCTCAGCTCCGCCCCCTTTACCGCAATACAGTCCGGCACTTACACATATCCGTTGTTCACTTGCTCTGCGCACCTCTCTTCCCCCGCTCTCAGTACCGTCTACGGAACGGCGAGGAGAAGTCGCAGGCGAGCGTGTGTCTTGTTTGGAGTGAGAAAACGGAAATAAAAGAGGACTTGTCAGACGGAATCTGCGCTCGTGTACTGCACATCCCCCCGGCTGTGTATGTAGCTCTATTGAGGTTGAGTGGGAAGAGGTAAGCATAGCACAACCACACCTCTTCATCCTCCACCCACCTCTCTGCTTGTCCCTGATCGACAGCACGGAGCCGGAGGGTAGGGGAGAGGGGGCGTCTGCAATAGAGTGACGTAAATATCCGAAAAAAAGAGTATCTTAGATGGATCTGATGCCCGCGGAACGAAAGACCCCACGGCCCTCGGAACACCAGTCGCTGGGTGGCACGAGGAGTGTTCTATCTCCAGCGTACCTTGGGGCACCATATGGTCTTTCCAAACCAAGACCACAGCGCCCGCCTCTCTTCAAGCGTGCGGGTGCCACAGGCAAGTCTTCGCCTCCACCGCGTCGGTTGGCGCCGATCCCGTCACCGGCGACAGGTCTGTCCGAACAGGACCGATCCGCATCCAACAGTGCTCCAGGCGCGTCTGACTTCAATAGCTTCAGCGATGAGGATAACATATTGCGCGATTTGTGGGCAGCCGCATCTGGCGAGCCTAACGCTTCCCATCGAGCACTGGCGGTGACAATTTCTTCCTATGAAAGTCCGCTGCCTCTCGTTGGGGCCGGAGGGTTGGTATCGTGCGCGACGAGCCGTAGCTCGGCCCCACCGTCTACTCGTGTAGGGTCATTGCAGCGGCGAAAGATGTGTCTCTCCGGTACACAGTATCCGCACGCGGCTCACGGCTGCGGTCATGCGGCGAGTGAAGGAACGTCAGCTGATGAGGCTGTCTGCTCTCCCGAAGAGGCTCCTTCATCGTGGAGCATCACGCAGACAACGGCCGCAACTCCGTGCACGCAGGGCGTTGCGAGTCGTCAACGCAATGTAACCTCGCAGGCAGAGCACACAGCGACAAGCATCTCGCGGTCGTTTCCGGGTGATCGTAGCGTGCAGAGCCTCAGAGGCGTTGCTGCCGAGTCTTCTGCCCAGCGCGAAATCGCGCTTGAGCAACAGTTGGCGGACACACTGAAGACTTGTGTTGTACAATCCCCGTTAGATGAGGATGCGCAGGCGGGGCAGGGGTCACCGCCGTGCAGTCGTAGTGGCGAGAATGCGATGAGCTCCGGAGCGTCTTCTATTGACGTGACCGCCAGGGATGCACGTATACACGGACACGCGGTCACCTTGCAGGCAGGTCATCGTGTACTAGAGAGCACTACGGCGGCCCAGCAGTGCATCGTCTTTGAAGATAGTGTTGATACAGGGGCAGTAGTGACTCCAGCCCAGCTCCAGCAAATGAGGGAGGAGGCAGCACAGGGCAACGATCAGGAGGGGGAACTTGTTGAGCTAGCGACTCCGTATCAGAATCGGCTCATCACCGCTGAGGTTTTGCGCGACTGGACAGGCTGGGAGGATCTCGACCTTGTATACGCCACGCAGTTCCGCCTGGATGCAGAATTTATGATTGGGGTCGATCAAATTGGCGGGCATCTTCCGCGACTTGCATCGCTAAAGCTCAATTGCTCGCGCATACCCCGTGTGCGCCAACTCGGTACAGGTTTTCATGCCCTGAAGTATCTGTGGATGAATAGCTGCCACCTAGTAGACCTGCGTGGCATTGCGGCCTGCTGTCCCTCACTCGTAGAGATTTATCTTCCCTTTAATCATGTTCGTGATCTGTCACCGGTGATGGCGCTCTGCGCGACGCTGGAAGTCTTGGACGTGGAGGGAAACCTACTAGCGGACGCCGTAGAGCTCGGCTCTGTGCTCACTTCGCTGTACAAGGTGCGTTCGCTGTCCATCGTCGGTAACCCACTGACGTGTCGGTACCAGGGACGTGTGCGGGAGGCGTATCGTGCATTGATAGTCAAGGAGGAGGGTTCTGTGGAGTGCGATAATACGGCGACTATCAATGACACGGCCACCTCAGCGTCACTGCCAACCGATCAAAAGCCTTTCTCACATGTTCTGGCCTCTTGGGTGCGCCTACTCATGCCCCAGCTACAGATACTCGATGATGTAGCTATCGACACGATGATCGCTGCCTCACCCTGCGCCTCATCCCAAGTACACAGTTCTCCCTCAGAGAGGGCGGAACAGCGTTATGCAGCAGCGGTTTCTTTCCACGTGGATCCACTGGATGACGCCGTGGCCGAAGAGCTTCGGCTCTTGGAGGAGTGCTTACGGAACACGGACGCCTTTGATCCTCTTCTTGCTGCAGTCGATGAGGCGAATAAACACGTGTACACCCGTCCCTCTACGTCATGCAGTGGTGCTCGCCCGCGTCTTGCTCCGAAGACAGCTATGGGTGTAGCCCGGCCCTCCACATCGCAATGGACCACGGCGCCGGGTCGACTTTGTTCTTGGGGTATCACACCAACAGAGGCGTCGGCACTCACAACGGGGGTCTCATTGGCTGGTAACACAACCGCTAGCCTACGACGTCGTGCACCAGAGCCCTCGACACAGGCTCTCGATAGAGCCAATGTCGCGTTGTCTCACACCCCTGCCTCTTCTGCTCCGTCCGCCGAAGTCAGAGGAACGAGCACACGATTAAGCGATATCCCGAATCGCGATCAAAAGTACTGTGCCAGCGCGATTTCCAGTTCTACTGCTTCTGTGGATGAGACCGCTCGCATCTCAGCGCTCCTGGCCGATGACAGCGAAGAGGAGGAGTGGGAGCGCTTCAAGTCATCTCTGATACGCTCACAATCAGCAACAGCGGCGGCAGCAACACCCTCCTATAGTGAACTGCTTCATTCGCAGTACGAGGAGGCGGCTGATGCGGCGGACACGCTGCAGGCGGACGACTTCGATAAGGAGCTGCTCACTGAGCTGACACGCCTTCGGATACGGATAGCCAAGGAACACCGAGAGTAGGAGATACCAGAGTTCGTGCGTCGTGTGACTTGCAACTCTTTTGTATTTATGTGTGTGTGTTGAGTAATATATATATTTGTGCCCGATAAATCGACCATCTTTCAGTCTCTTTCTTTTTTTTTTGCTCCTCTTCTCTTTCCACTCAGTGTTTTCTCACCTCTCTCCATTCTCATGTACATAGAGGTACCAAAGGCGCGACTGCCACCCCCCTCCCTCCCTTCTTCTTCTTTAGGAATATCTATCAATTCTGTGCAATCGTTACAGCCACGCGCGCAGAGGCGGACTCGCTTAATATACTCCTCCTCAAATTGAACCCCCCCGACACACACACGTCCTTCTCCGCCTCTCGATTCACATACTTCCACTTCTGTTTTATCCTCTGTTCATTAAATCGGCTTCCTTGTATTGGTGTTGTTGCGTCACCCTGCGTGCGTTCCACTCTTCGGATCTGCACGATTTTCTTCTCGCTCGTTTTCTTTTTGTTTTCCAAGTGTGTCGTCCTTTATGCGTGAGCTGCGAGTCATGTCTGAAAAAAAAAATACTTGTGACGGACACCCCCTCTCCCCTTTACAAGTCTTCCGTTTCTCGATGTTTCTTCTTTTTTTTTCTTGTGATGTTGTGTCTCTCCCACTTTGTTGTGTTTTGACAACCGCTTTCACGACTCCTCTTCTCCTTTGCCGCCGAGTGAAAAAAAAAGGAAGCGAGTGAGTGGATGGAGGAGGATGTGGGTGGGTGGCGTTGCCAGACACAGCGTCCCTGGTGACTTGCATCTGGATTTGGCCGCCCCCCCCCCGCCGCCAAACTTGGCCTTCCTATGTTGATTTCTTTTCTTCATCACCTCACTCGCACGCCGCCCGGACGTGAGAAACCGAGACATTTTTCAAAACTTTTTATTGTTCGCACTAAGGCGCCTGCGTTCTTTGGGTCACTGCTTCTGTTGCTGTCAACGCGCCTGGTGGTAAGGGTGTTCACGCTAGATCGATGACTTGTGCGCTCTCGCTCCGCCGTAAATCTGCGATGATTAACCAACAAAGAGAAAAAAATGAGTGAGGGGAAGGAAAATGGGGCGAGGTCCCGTCTATCGGTTTCTAATGAAGTGTGCCGATCCTTCTCTCTCTTTGCCCATATATATATAAATATATATATATATATATATATTTATTTGTATGTTAAAAAAAAAAATATATATATATGCCACGTCTCTTACACGGGTGAAAAAAACAACATGTACACTAGCTGTTTTCGGACCCCCCCTCGTCACCTCCTACCAGCGGGGATGAATATCGTTTTTGTCTTCTGCTCCAACTTGCATATATCAATGTATATCCCAGCTGATTCCTCACAGCCTTGGTGCTTTAGCTATTTGTCTTGATTTTTTTTTTTTCAAGTACTCCCGTTCTGCTGTATTCGTGTGTGTGTGTGTGTGTGGGCCTGACTGCTACTGCTCTCTGTGCGCATCGGATTCGACTAATGTTTTTTCTCCGTATTTTTTCTCTCACGTCGTCAATGTGTGTACTTGTGTGGTTAATAGGGAAGAAGGTGATGATGGTGCCGCACGACTAGAGACGTTCATGCGGTGGCGAATCAATTGAATATTTCTGTTGTTCATAGAGAGCTTACACTTTGCCTGACAATAATAAAAAATTACATATGTGTTTTTTTTATCGTTATTGATTTCCCTCCTGTTTCTCCTCGGCCCAGCCTATTCCCCCCCCCACCACACAACAAAAAAAAAAAAATTGGTGGTGCAGGTGTGAGCGGAAAAAAATGAATCTGTGCCCTGGTACTGGAAATGTGTATTTATCTATATTTATAGATTTAGAGACATACATCCGAAGAAGCGAGGCATCGAAGAGGCATGTGGTGCAAACTATAGATGTCGGACAAAAGGAGGGGGGCGTAGTGGAGGGGGTGGAGTGTATTTAGAGAGTGGTGACGCTCCTGATATACATTAGGTATTGCCTGTTAACTTTTATCTCCTCCTCCGCTACCCACACCTCCCACCTCAGTCCCTAATTCCTTTAGCACAGTTCACCTTTGCGTCTGTTTTTAGCTTCCTTTATTTTTTTCTCATATAATATATATATATATATATATATATATATATATTTCCTGCGTCCTGTCTGGGCAAGGAGGGGAGGCCTGAAGCACCTGCTGAGGGGTAGTGGTGATGAGAGAAAACCTTTGACCACTTTCCCGGCGGTCCAGCGGGGACACCGTCACTCCTCTCACTGACCATCGCCTATTTTTTTTCATCAGTGTGATTGATAAGACAACTGCAATGTAAAGTCGTGGAGAGAGATGCTGATGCATTGGCGCTGGTGTGCCATCGATTGGGGTCCGTGACTGCGTTGCGTTCGAGAAAGGAGAATAGAAAAGGCAGTGAAGTGGAAGGTTGAAGGGGATCGACAAGAGGGCAGAGTTAAGCGGAGCTGGATGACGAGGAACACTGACTCTCTTTGGCTGGCATCCCCCCCTTTTTTTTAATCTATTCTGGCGATTGTCAGGTGAAAAGAAGGGGGGAGGGGTCGATGCGAGTCTGCGTGTGTGTTTGTGTTTACACACACGTATCACATATATATATATATATATATATATATATATATAATATTTTAGTCTAGTGGTTCCGTACTTAACTTACGTTATAGCATACTAATTATAACGTAAGTTATACGTATATATATATATATATATATATATATATATATACATCTATTGCAAGCCTCCCTTTTCTCTCCTCTCTTTTTTCTTGTTCCATTAACATTGATCTCCGCCATTTATTGATTGTGGGTTTGATATTCCTGTTCCCCCCTCCTCTCCCTCTCCCTCTCCCCTCCTTTTACCGTAATGCCGTGCGAGGGCTGCGGCGCCGGTGACGCCGGGTTGCAGTGCCCGTCTTGCAAGAAGCTTGGCCTGCCGCCGAGCTTCTTCTGCACCCAAGACTGTTTCAAGGCGCACTGGGTAACGCATAAGCTGAAGCACACTGTTACCAAAAACTTGCCCGCTACTATCCCCACGATGACGGAGGCGGATGAGCGACTCTTCAACTTCACAGGTCCGCTTCGACCGGGAAAAATCACTCCTCGCCGTGCGGTGCCAAATGAGATCCCACGACCTGATTACGCGACCCGCAACGACGGCGTGTCTGAGTCGGAAGAGAAGGACCGCGGCAGCCATCGTGTAATTGCGTACAACCTGAAAAACCTGTACGAGGACTACAACAATGCCCAACTTCGTCGGAGCTCTGATATCCTCAAAATCAAGCGTGTCAACGCGCTCTCGCGGGAGGTGCTAGACATTGCTTGCGCAGCGGTGAAGCCAGGAATCACGACAGACGAGATCGACCGCATCGTTCACGAAGCCACGATTGAGCGCGGTATGTATCCCTCGCCATTGAATTATTACAACTTCCCAAAGTCTGTGTGCACCAGCGTCAACGAGATTATTTGCCACGGTATCCCTGACAACCGACCCCTAGAGACTGGTGACATCGTTAACTTGGACGTTTCCTGCTACCTAGATGGCTTCCACGGCGACCTCAACGAAACAGTTTTTGTCGGACCACCGGATGAAGAAAGTGTGAAGATCGTACACACGGCGTACGCGTGCATGATGGCTGGTATTAAAGTTGTCAAACCAGATGAGCTCTACCGCTACATCGGTGACGCCATCGAGGCGCGGGCGACACAATCGGGTTGCAGTGTGGTGCGCTCCTACACCGGGCATGGGGTGGGCAAGCTGTTTCACACGGCACCAAGCGTGTGCCACTACAAGGATAACAAGACCCCTGGCCTCATAAAGCCTGGACACGTCTTCACGATTGAGCCGATGATTAACCTGGGTACCTGGCAGGATGTGACGTGGCCGGATAACTGGACGAGTGCGACAAAAGATGGCAGGCGCACCGCCCAATTCGAACACACGATGGTGTGCACTGATGAGGGGGCGGAGCTGCTGACGGACTGGAAGGACAGTATCCCGTTTTACCAGAAGCAGCTGAAGGAATGGGGAATCGATATCCCAGCTGAGGATCCCAGCGAGATTAAAATTTGAGAGCTGCCGGCTATGGTCCCCAGAGGGTACAGCGAAGGTCGAATAACGGTGGCAACTTCGCGTACTACGAAGGTGTAATGAGGTGTGCGTGTTGATGTAGTTTTGTTGGGGCGCGAATAATATACCATCTTCCTCCTCCTCCTTCCCACCTTCCTGTCCAGTTTGATACGTGTGTGTGTGTGTGTGTATTTGTCCCTAAGCTTTCATCTCAGCTGACGTGGGCCTTTTGGCTCTGTTACCGGGTCTTCGCTCCACGGACGGATACAAGACTCCTACTTGTTTTTTTTCTTATATCCTTGCCCTACTGTTTTTTTTTTTTGTTGTTGTTGTTGAAAGGCTTGTGATAGTGGTGGGTGGTTATTGCTCTGACGCTGCACTGGAGGGGCCCGCGTGGCCTCGTGGGATCGGCAAGGGGGGAGGGGGAGTTTTTATAGCTGTTTGCTTTCTGCTGTATAGGCGGAGTCTCACGCCGACTCCAGAGCATCTCACCCGATCCTCGGGTGCCTACGGCTTTCGGGTGACTGAGCCCCTCTGGAGGGTCAGCTCTCAGAGCGACACGCTAGACAGGATGTGCCTTCGCGTGGTCTGCAGAGGACTGGTGAGGGCTCTCATTTTGACATTCCTGCTCTGTTGTTGTGCAGGAACATGGCGCCTGACGACGAGGAGGTGTTAGAGATTGAGGTGGAAGCGGAGCAAGATTACGAGTAATACTGGCCTGCTTCGGCTGGCAACTCCTTTGCTTCGTCTGCCGCGCACTATGATCCGCTTTTTTTTTTTCCAATGCCTATATCCTGCCTCATGTAGACAGATTTCCCCATATCTTGAGAAGGGGGAATATGCGGGCGGAGAACTAGATGGTACTCCGGAGGGCGGTGGGGAGGAGCGAATATGGAAGGAGGGGGCAGTATTATTTGTTTCAAGTGCAGGACCTGCACCAAAACTTATGTCCTTTGTGCCACTAACTGTTTTTTGTCGATGGATAGGCGCAGCCACGTTGCCTACCTCCTCTAGCATACATATATATATATATATATATATATATATATATATATTGTGATTTAAGGGTTGTTTGGCTATTCATCCTTGTGTAATACCTTAATTGTAAATGCCTGCGGTTGCAGGCGCGAGAGCCAAAGGGCACGGAAAGTAAGCAGGGATGCCGACGACGGTGACTTCAATGATGATCACCACACCCCTTTCATTCCCTTTGTTTGTTCAATGTGCAGCGGTGCCTTTCTGAGGTACTCGTGTTTTGCAGGTGGTCTAGTGACCACAGGTGCGGCGCGCCCATCTCACGCTCGCCTCCCTCGAAACTGATGCGCCGCTGACGAGGAAGAGCGAAAACGAAGGAGGCTATGGGGATATGATCTCAATTAATTTTTTTTTTGGGGGGGGGTTCGAGGAAAAAAAAATACAAACTGAGCTTGGCTGCGTGGGGGTAGCTTCCCTCTTAAGCTCTCCCCATTGTTTGTGCTTTGACCCCCCCCCCTCTCTTTCCACTCCATCCCTCCCTCATCTCCGCTTCAAACCTTCCCCTGTCCCCGAACTGCTAATGTTGTGCTTTGCTCCGCACTTGGTCCACCGTTTTTTTTTTTTCCTCGTCATCCAGCCGACAGGTCCCTCCAATCGGCTCCCCCCCTTTTTTTTATTATTATTATTTGCGTTCCTCCGACCTCACTCCTCCTTGGACAGAAATGCAGCGAGAGGTGATCAAGTGGGTGCAGTCTCTTGACCTCTCTGCACCGATACAAAACCCAAAGCGCGACTTGGCTACTGGCCATTTGGCAGCGGAGATCGTGGCGCGCTACACTGGCACCAAGTACCTGGACCTTAGCCGACTTCCCACAGGCGTTGCTTCGGCCACAAAGTGTGATGTCTGGTTCCAAGTGTACCGTGCGCTACAGCAAGTGGGCTGCACAAACGTGACGCAGCCCCTGATTGATGCGGTGCTTCGACGGGAACCCAACGCGGCACTCACTGTTTTGGAGTACCTCTATGAACACTTCACCTCTCATGCGCTGTCGATGAGGGGTTTAGATGCAGTCGGGACGGGCAAGAACGCCTACGTGCAGCCACAGAATGCTGCTTCCACCGCGAAGCTGTTGAAGGCTACCAGTGCGATGTCGAAGAGCAGATTGGACAGTGGTATTGATGAGGAGACCTCAACTGACAAAATGACTCTACCCTCCTCTTCTGCGACTGCGGTGCCGTCCAATGGGGCATTCGGGCATGGTGCAGCGGCCGACGTACTAGCCTCCGCACAGGACACCATGGCGGGTGAGGCCGATGCCCTCGCAAACCACCCACATCATATTTCGACACGCGATCTGCAACATCGCTTAGCACTCATCGACAACGATGAGCTCGCGGGTGGTGCCAATGCGCTGCGCGCGTATCCGCGATACGCCCGACCCACCGCAAGTACGCTCGTCCACGCTGCGACCGGCAGTAGAAAAGATGTCGTTCTGGATCGACCCAAGTATGCGCCAGATGAGATTCTCCAGCGACGACAAAACCAGTGCATTCTCCAGCAGCACGCCGTTGTACAGAAAATGCAAGAGGAGCGGGATGGT
Organism: Endotrypanum monterogeii; assembly: GCA_000333855.2. NCBI lineage: Eukaryota > Euglenozoa > Kinetoplastea > Trypanosomatida > Trypanosomatidae > Endotrypanum > Endotrypanum monterogeii. The sequence goes on from CM007339.1 coordinate 214,521, forward strand.
GCCAAGGAGAAAGCCCCGTCTCATACCCGAAATGACACCTTGACGGAGACAACAACGTCTTCTCCGGTTTCGTTGCCGCCAGAAAAGGTGGTCAGAGTGCAGTCGGGCAAGAGCGCCCCCGCGACTGTCCCTCTCGTCACACTCTATCGTGGCAGATTCTACCGACAGCCGGATCCACCGGCGGCGACAAGAGGGGCGAAGGGATCTAGTGGCCCCCGTGACGGCAAGAAGGGCAAGCAAGGGGAGCTGTCACCTATGTCCCGACAGGGCGCTTCTGCGTCGTCTAAGGATCATCTCACGCTCAACGAGGACTCCCTGGAGCGCGAGAGGACTTCAGCTTCAGGCGACACTTCCCCGACGACCGGGATCTCGGGTGGTATTGGTGGCAGTAGCGGGGCAGGGGGGTCACGCATCATGCCCAAGATCCGTGTCGCCGTCCAAACCGCGTCTATTCAAGCAGCACTGACGCAGCGCAGTAGTAGCGCGGAGATAAAAGCGCGTGCAGCGACGTTGTCCCGTGAGCACTTCGCCAAGCACAACTTCTCGCTGCGATCGGCCCTTGGTGAAATTCTTTCCGATGTACTGACAGCGCACAAACAGCTGCAGAAACTTTTTGACTGCTGCGTTGAGGATGGAAGCGGCGAGGTGCTCGACAACGTCCTTGGCCACCTTCTCGCCCACCGTGAGGAATTTCCCCCTCTATGTATAGAGGCTTGCTGGCAAGCACTCGCCCAGCATGTCGACGGCATCGTGGCCATACTTCAGAAAAAACCGGAGGAGTACGCGTACCTGATCGAGTCCTTATCTTTTGCTTTCACTCGGGAGGCGGCCCAGGTCCCACTGCTCCACATCTCACAAGGCGTTGCGCTCTCCTGCGAGATGGACAGTGCCTACAAGGATGGTGAGAGCGTTGGGGCCACTGCACATGGATCACAGGTAGAATCTGTCGTAGCGACGCGGCGCCGCAGCACTGTCGCCTTGAGCGTCCCCGTCGCGGGTTCTGGGTACTCAGCCGCGTCGGGTAACAGCAGCACGAGCAAGTGGCGAAGGAAAAGTCTTAGTGAGGCTCTTCTTATGACGACGCCGCATGCCACTTCTGTGGGTATCGGGTCTGATGAGACCCCCATCGCTATTTCGCCAGCGGTGTCTCGCTCACGCGCCATCATAGACACCAGCGACGGCTTGCCGCTTGCTTGCGCATTCCGTTTTCTCTATCAAATCGCCCGCCAGCTCGACACGGAAACGGCGGCTCACTTACTCGAGCGTTACGTGCTGCGCTGCACCAAACCGTTTCTCCTCCGTCGTGGGACTGTGGCGGTGCGCGAGGCGATTGCGCGTGTCGTGAGTGCGTCATTCGCACCCGTCCCACGTACAGGTATTGCCGGTTTAGGCGACACTGATATCGATGTCGAGGCGGAGAAGGCTTTTGTTCAGTTCCTCTCCGACACGCTGGCACGCGCCTTGTTGGGGTCCACGCCTACCGTGCCTACTGACAACGGGAACGCAGCGCCAGGGCCTTCCTCTGACCCACTGATGCACAGCATGTCGGTCTGCGACGCATCTACTACCCCTTCGCTACACCTGCATCTTCAACGAACGTACTGGCTGCTTGTTTTTCATGCTATTGCCGAGTACCCCTGTACAACACACTACGGATCGGCTTTGCCTCACGGCGTCGATGGGCCGCTCGCTACGTGTCTGCGGAGGGGTGCCATGACCTGTTTATCGTCGACTGACGTGGATCTCCGTAGTGTGGGTGTGGGTCTCCTAATAGAGTACGCGGAGCGATGGCTTCCACGTGATGTAGTGCTGAAGGGGTCGGCTGAGGAAGATTCGGTAGCGGGCGTGCTCGACCTATTTTCGCGGGTCATCCCCTCGCTCGATGCGGTCGTGGTGGAGCCATCGATACCTTGGTGGAGAACACAGGCAGCCAACACGTGGGAGTGCCGCTTGATGGTCGTGCGCCTGTGCGTCATTCTTCTCGCTCATTCTTTTTTTCAGGGTGCAGTGACAAAGAAGTCGAGTGTGGGAGGCAGCGAGGATACCTGGACGTCTGCTGCTCCCAACCAGCGCTCTTTTGTCGATGCCGCTGCCGCGGAGTGCCTTCTGACGTTCGACAAGGCTCCTTCCTGGCAGCTGCAACTGGCACTGGCTATGGCAGCCAAGGCTGTCGACAAATCCTCCACACCGAAGCTGACAGACGCATGGTGCCAACTCCTCTTCAGAATTCCCCCTAGCTCACTCTTGGAGCTACTTTTGCCGCGCGATGGGGATACTGTTCGGCTGCGACTGCTGCACCCGCTGCGCCCAGTGCCACCTTTCCGGGAGAGTTCAGACGGTCTCGAATGTCGGGTTGTACAACGGAACTCCCCATCGCACCAGCCGCTGATGGCGCCTTTGCCGAATGAAAGCACCGCCTTCATGAGCAACAACTGTTTTCTCGGTTCCGCTCCACCGGAGTCGTGGACGCTAACGCCGGCGATGGACGGGGGTGATTACGCCTGCGAATCCGGTAACAACGTGACTACTAGGGCAGCCGTGCATTTTGTGTGGGGCCGGGTGATGTCTGTTTATGCTGTTTCGCCCCTCAACCAAGTGTGGAATGTGGAAGGGATTGTGGATGCTGTATTACCGCCGCTGACAGACAGCAACGTTCCAGACGCCACTGAGTCGTTTTCGGCAGCGTCGCTTGTCCAGTCCGTGCTTCCGCTCCTCGTCATGGTAGCGGCATTACTGAGTCCGCCCGGTACTACGATGGAGGTGGCTGCACCTCGGACAGTGACTTCAAAATCCCGCTTACCGTCGATACGTTCTGCTGACGAGGAGTTGGAGATGGTGAAGAGGCAAAGCCGCTCCTTCTGGCGTGAAGCGTTGCGTCGTGCCTGGCCTCTGTTGAGGGCTTGTGGTGTTTCACAGAGCTCCGCCATTAACTTAGCGCACCCAGAGCCCGAAGAGGACGAGTCACATCTAGATTTTGATGGAGAGGAGGCTGTGGTCGCACCGAGCGAGCCTCGCCTGACCGCCGAAAGTCTTGGTCTGAGTCTTGAAGACTTAAATACTGTTGTTCTTGCTATTTTTTTTCGCGCAGCAGACAATGGCATCGTGGTGGCAGAGACCGAGGCAGCTGCCGGAGACAACGCCAAGCTCTGCGTAAGCGCTATTCAGTGGGCGGAGATGATGATCAGCGAGACGTCAACTTCTGTGCTGTCGCCATGAGCAGATATGGATGAAGGAGGTGGTAGTGGTGTGAGGGCGAAGATAGATACCTATCTTGATCTTTATATACACATTGATACATTATTATATCTATTCGTTGACTCATGTATGTATAGTAGAGGGGCACCAGTCCAGTGGCGATCATAGGCCTCCACCAATCTCCCGCAATTTATTCTTTCCGTGTACCCACGCCTCGTCAGAGAGGTGGAGTCCCGTCATGATGCATTCCCGATTCCCATACACCTTTTACACCTGCACGCTGCATCTCGAGAGATCTTTTCTTTTTTTTCCTCTCTCTCTCTCCCTGTCTGTCTGTCTGTGTGTGTGTGTGTGTGTGACCGCCTGAACAACAAGTAGAGAGAGGACAAACAAGCAAACCGCTGTCTTTGGTGGTCCATGTATATTCTTCAGGGTGCGAGGATGGAACGCCTCTCGTCGCCCTCCCACCGGGGCGGGTGTCAGCTCTCGCTGGTTTGCACCAGAGACCTACAAAACAAAACTGTGTACGAGGGGGAAAAAAAAGTAGAGGGAGAGGGTCAGCGAGAGAAGACAAAACAAACAAAAAAAAATGACTTCTCCCAACATCATGGTGACCTTCCTCACCTTTCGGCGTCCAAACAAGCTCACCACTTTCTGATGCTCTGACGAGAGGGCCACAAAGATGGGAAAGGAAAACTTTTCGATGCTCTTGGCTTACCACCGGCGGCGTGTCGGTTGAATGGAGTGCACTTTTCGGTCAATAAAGACTGCAAACATCTATGAATGATTGGCGCGTGTGCGAGCGGGCGCATGTGCGGTCCTTGCCCGGTGGATTTCTCGACCGTCATGAGACTCGTATCAGTCATGGTTCTGCTTCCATGCCAACACCACCACCACCACCCCTACCGATGTCCTCTTAGAAATCAAATAAGTATATACCCTGCTCTGACTCCCCCTTTTTTTTCTTTCAATTATTCCATTCCTTTTTTCGATGACCCCCCACTCCGCCCATGCTACGCGTTCATGAACACATGCACAGAGATATCCCTTTCATTACCCCTTCCCTCTTCCCAATATTATCCCCTTCTCCTCTAGTTTCCTAGGAAGTGATAACGGAAGCACAGCAAGTCATACCCAACGGAGGTATCCACAGCCTCTCACCTTTGCTCGGCCCTTTTTTTTTTTTGCCGAGTGAGACATTATTTCTTTTCTTTTTTCATTGTTGGTTTGTGTGCGCGTGTTTTATTTTTTCTCCCGTTCTCCTTCTCACTTTGAGATTTCTCGATTGTTCTTTCGGTGGCCAATTTCTCTGGACATATATTTTTCTTTGTATGTGCATATATATATATATAAATATTTTTAGCTTTCTAAGTGCCGTCACCAAGTAATACTGCGTGATATTTTCTCCTTGAAGTTGTATGATATATACCTTTATTTCTTTGCCGCCTGTCACGCCCCCCCCCTCTTTCTCTAAAGATTGAGCAGATCAACTGGATATCGCGTATAGTTTCGTTGTAAGGGGAAAAGAGGATATGTAGGCTGTACTTAACTGTTCTCTCTCGTTTTTTTTTTTTTTCGGAGGTTAACTTTCCAAGTTGTTTTCCTCTTGTGTACTTTTTGCCTTTCTCTTCTTCTGCATTCCTCTCAGTCCACAGCGTACAAGCCACAATTCCGCACTATTCATTGCACGTACAGAAACACCCACACATTTAAAATTTGCTAGACCTTATTATCCTCATCTCTCTCTTTATAAATCTATATATGTGGGTGCTTGGAGGGGCAGGGTGACTCGGAATCGTGACAATCCGTTGCAGTATTTTTTTTTTTTTTGTTGTTGTTGTTCAGTAAAACATTGTTGACTACGCCATCGCGACCTCTTCCCACACTTACCTCATTTTGTGCGTTTTCTTCCACCGTGCACCCCCCCCCGCTTCCCTCCTTCCCTCCTTCCCTCCTTCCCATCTACTATCCCGTTCATTGCCTGTTGTGTGCCCAACACAATTTTAGGGCTCGCTGACACCTGGAGTGTACACAAAAAAAAAACGATTGAAAAACTATCCGATGTCCAGAAACATTCATGTCCTCAGCGCGCTGCTTGCCCTCGCCACGTGCCTCACCGCGACGACGGTGTTGGCGCAGCAGTCGCTGGAGTGTCCGATGGTGTGGGAGAGTCCGTCACCAACCAACGATGTGCTGCAGTGCCTGTCAAACTCAGACCGTATTAAGTCACAGTGGCGCTACTATCTGTTTCCCGGCTTCGCTGCGCTTATCTTCCTCTTCACTGTCATTGGGCTGCCGATTATGTACCTCTGCTGCTGCTGCACCTGCGGCAAGGGCTGTGGGAAACCGAAAACAGCTGCGGAACGCGATGTCTCGCGCTGCTGTTTGTGGATGTGGATCGTGATTGCAGTTCTTCTGATGTGCGGTGTGTGTTGTGTGCTGGTACTTGGCGCCGACATTCTGGAGAAGACAGCTGTCAACATCATGAATGACGCTGAGTACAAGACACTGCACTTCTTCAACGAAACCCGAACGAATGTGACGGACCTGTTGACGAATCACAGCGCGGACCCGCCGACGCCGCCGCCGGTCGACTTCAGTGAATTTGACGTCGTGAACGATCAGCTTCATTCCTACATCGATACATTCCGTCAGGATTTTTTGGGGTATTTTCGCATCGCGACAATTGTAGTGTTCTGTGTCAGCGCTGTGGCATTTGTTCTGCTTCTGTTCATGGCGGTCTTCGCGTGCTGCCGTTGCGGCGGGTGTTGTCCGGTTGTATGGAGTTGCATCTACTTTGTGTTTGCACTGGTGTTTGCACTGCTCGCGGTGCTATTCACGCTCCTCGTGTACGTGATGTTCGCCGCCTGCGGTGAGGTG
>CM007339.1:223126-242403 GCA_000333855.2 Endotrypanum monterogeii
CTTTTCGTCGATACGTCCATCAGCTGACTATTATATATATATATATATATATATATATATACGTATATGCCCATATGCGTATAATTCGTTGGCGTTGCCCCGCTCACTAAAATTTGAACCCTCTTTTGAACGAGAGGGAGTGGGTGCAAGTCAGAACTTAAAGCTGCGTTACTGCGAGCAAGTCTTCTCTCTATTTTCTTTCGTTTTGTTTGTTTTGTGATGTACCTTTGTCCTTTTTTTCCTTCCTCCCTACCCACTCCCTTACGCAGAGAAACGCTGCTCCCCTATCAACAGTGTGTGGACCTTTTTTTGTCTTTGCACGTGAGGTGCAGCGGGCACGCTGGAGAAAGGGGAAGGTGAGGGGAAGAGGGTGAGTGAAAATGTGAAGATCTCTCTTCATATATATACATATATATATATATATATATATATATATATAATGTGTGTGTGTATATATAATCCGTGTCTCTGTGTCTAACAAAGGATGGGATGTCCAAGAGAGTTCACGCTTGATGCGCCGGTGTGATTAGCGGCGCTGGGAATCCGTCACCCGAACTCACACTGGAGACTTCTGTTGTAGCCTGGTGTGCCGAAGAGGGGGAGTGTGTGTCTGTGCGTGTGAGACAGGGTGATGAAGGGCTCGGTGACGGTGAGTACGGTGCACGCCACACGGATTGGAAAAGTTGCCAGTGTCCGACAACACCGAGGATGACAGAGAGGCAGAGTGTGAATAGGGGTCTTGTCGCCCCTCCCCAGATGTGACCGTATATATTGCACAAGTGTAGATCTCTCTTCCCCCCTCCTCCCCCGAAACAAACAAAGAATCATGCAGTAGTCCCTGTCAACTTGTGTTTCATCGAGCAGCATGCACATCTCCTCGAGGGGTGTGCTTCCTGATCCATTTTTAATTCTCAGCGCTTCTGACCCCTCCTCTTCCTCTCTTCCTTCCCCTCCCCCCCTTCCCCTTGGTCACTTTGGGTGTCCCTCCTCCTCCTGTGACCCTGCTGGGCATCGTACACACCTACCTGCATCTACCGCATCGCCATCTGCGTTGCGAACCCACTCAATTGCATAATGCGCACAAATATCGTTGATGTGCATTATGTGAAAATTAACGTCGCTGTCTGTTTTTTTTTTTTGGGGGGGGGGGCTGATCGTGGCAGACTGTGGGCTGCTGGTACACACCACGGAGCTCGGCCCTCAACAAACACGCACATCCTCTCGCCTTTTGTTCCCCCGGTAGGGTCAAGGGACTCCCATCTCTTTCTGTCACGTTTCTTATTTCAAAGTCGAGCCTCTGCACCTGACAGCCAGATTTCCATAATTGAAGAAAAAGGTGTCCTAGTCCTCCGCAGGGAGCTGTGCGGGAACACATACACGTGGAAAGATACGCACCTCTTCACAGTACTGGTGCCGACACACATTCACGAAATTGGCTGAGTCGCCCCACACATCCGCTTGTGCGCGACACCACAGGCCCTTCACGCGCCTGCCCCCTCCCCCCTTTCTCAGCGTACACTTGTGTTTTACCGTGGCGAGTTGCTTTCACAGCTATATACGCACACGTACAGATATATATATATATATACATACATATAATTTATTTGTGTGTATATCTTTCTCTGTGTCAAATATATTTGAAATATCTCCTCTCGCACCCGAGAAAAAGAGAGGAAGAGGGAAGGGGGGTGGTGAGGAGTAGCGAGGGGAGATCCTCGGGACGTCATTCTGGCTTGTTTGCGTTTGTATTTTTTTTGCTTTGTTGCTTCCTTATTTCCGTCTTTCCCTCGTTGTTTCCGTAAGCGTGACTGGCGCACCCCTGGTATACCCTCCATCTGGAAGTGGCCTGCTCGTATCGACCTCCCCTCCTCCTTTTTTTTTTCTGCCGTCACAGTCTCTTGTCCCTCAGAGTGGTCTCCACAAGTGTTGTACCGGCGCTTCCTCACCTCACGTCTGAGAGGCATCGCTCGACAGACTTTTTCCCTCTCCTCGTGCATACGAAGCTGGAGCAGCTTGGGGAGGCTCCCGCCGAAATAGACGCACGGTAAGAATCAAAAAAAAAAAAGAGTGAGGTGGCCAGCTCACTAAAAACTTCCGAAACAACGAAAGAAAAGGACAGTGTGCTCCCCGGTGGTATTGCTCACTAATATTATTGTCATCATTCTTTTGGCATAATGCTAAAGACAATTCATGTCCTCAGCGCGCTGCTCGCCCTCGCCACGTGCCTCACCGCGACGACGGTGTTGGCGCAGCAGTCGCTGGAGTGTCCGATGGTGTGGGAGGGTCCGTCACCAACCAACGATGTGCTGCAGTGCCTGTCAAACTCAGACCGTATTAAGTCACAGTGGCGCTACTATCTGTTTCCCGGCTTCGCTGTGCTTATCTTCCTCTTCACTATCATTGGGCTGCCGATTATGTACCTCTGGCACTGTGGGGCCTGTGGCAAGGGCTGTGGGGAACCGAAAACAGCTGCGGAACGCGATGTCTCGCGCTGCTGTTTGTGGATGTGGATCGTGATTGCAGTTCTTCTGATGTGCGGTGTGTGTTGTGTGCTGGTACTTGGAGCTGTGATGGTGGAGAAGACAGCTGTCAACATCATCAATGACGCTGAGTATAGCACTTTTCGGTTCTTCAACGAAACCCGAAGGAATATCACGGACCTGTTGACGAATCACAGCGCGGACCCGCCGACGCCGCCGCCGGTCGACTTCAGTGAATTTGACGTCGTGAACGATCAGTTTATCATCTATCGCGATCTTTTCCGTCAAAACATTTTGGGGTATTTTCGCCTTGCGACAATTGTAGTGTTTTCCGTAGGTGCCTCTGTGATTTCTCTGCTTCTGTTCATGGCGGTCTTCGCGTGCTGCCGTTGCGGCGGGTGTTGTCCGGTTGTATGGAGTTGCATCTACTTTGTGTTTGCACTGGTGTTTGCACTGCTCGCGGTGATATTCACGCTCCTCGTGTACGTGATGTTCGCCGCCTGCGGTGAGGTGGACCTCCACTACAAACGCGCACCTGGCATCTTCCAGTGGTACCTGGTGCCGCTGTGCGAATCGAAATTTGACTTCCGGTCGGTGCGAGCTCAGGTGGCAGCACAAGAGCAGCAGATCTCTCAGGAGGCCTGTGGACAGCTTCTGAACTACTGCGATAACGATGAGGCGTACCCTCGAGATAAACTTGAGCATATCTTTTTGTGCGGGAAAGGTATCACCGATAAGACGCAGTGCAATTCGCTGGACGACGTGGTGGACGTCATCTCCGCGACATACGCAAAGCCGATCCTGACGAACACACTGTGTGTCAACCAGACAGGAATGAAGTATCTGGAAAACTGTACTTTTTTTGCCTGCTCCCAACGATGCAAAGATTACAAGGCACCCGATCTGCCGGCCAAGACACTAACGACCTTGGTCGTGAAAGCTGTTGGGTTTGCTGCCAACGCGAGCACTGCTCTGTCGTACGTGCACCCCCTTCTGGGCTGTGACTTCATCATCGACAAGGTGGCCAGCACAATGGAGACACTGGACTATGGTGGTAGCTACACTGCCCAAGCCAAAGGCATTCACAGTTGCTCCGCACTGCGCACGGCCTCTGTGATGCTGGGCACTGGCTTCTTCGTCGGGGCGCTCATATTTATTTTGGGCGTCTGTGTCATGCACCGTGGTGCCCTCCTGTGGGCAAAAAAGGTGTTCAATGAGGGTTACTGAAAAAAAATTTTTTCTGTAACCGTTAGCCAAAAAAAGGCCCACGGCGCTACAGAGGTGGCAGAGAAACAGAAACAAAAGTTGCTGGAGGGTATGGAATGTGTGCACAGTGACTTACACCAGTGTGTTTTCAAACTTTTGTCCGGTTAGCACCACCGGACGTGAAGATCAGATAGTATACCTGCACCAGTATATTTTTATTTCTGCGTGAGAAATACATAGTTTTGATATTTCACGTGTACAAAATGGAAAATTGACTTGGGGCGGATGCTGTATCGCGAATGGGTGTGTTGATGGGATAGTTTTGCATTCCCCGAGACACATCACTTGCAATCACCTTTAACGACTCAGACAATGCTCAAATTAGCCCTCGGATTTCCATGTAGGTCTTTGGAGAGTGTCTGTGCACGCACAAGGTCCACTTTTATCCCCCAAAATAAAGTTGTCCTGCATGGGTTATTCATAAACTCGGGCATTGCCAATGCGAAAACGTTCCTGAGCAGTTTGTAACCTTTTTTTTTTTATCCGCACGATTTTTTTTTTTTTGCGTGTGTTTTCTTTTGTGATAAGAGCGTCTGCTGTTACTCACACACCAGCCACTGACCTATTCGGTTACATGTATGTATGTACATATATATATATATATATGCGGGTGCGCAGTAATGTGCGAAGGTGGAGGCAGGGGAGGTTTTTTTTTTTACTGGAAAAAAGGATGATGGATGTGATCGGTGCATACATCCAACTCCACCTTTTTTTTCTTGTATCTCTCCGTGATTCGCTGATGTCGCCTTTTAGTGGGAGAGTCTTTCCCATATCACTTTATACTTGAACTAAATATATATATATATATATATATATGTGCAGACACATATATATATTTGTAAACGTGTGTGTGTGTGTGTGTGTGTGTGTGTCTGTGTGTGTCTATTTCTCTCGTGCCATTTTATACTCCACGTACCCCGTCGATCGGACAACGAGCTGCGCCTTGACATGTGCGTCATATTTGTCTCTGTAGTGGTGAGTCCGTCCCGTTGGTCCTTTTTTGGGACGTACGCAGAGGTGATAAACAGGTTGCTGCTGTCGCTCAGCACTAAGGTAGGCCCCACTTCTGATTTTCCCTATTCCCAACTCTGCGCCTGCATTGGTGACGCCATAGTCGTCTCGGATAGGCCGCGTAACTCCGTCCAAGTAAGGTGATGAGGTATTTCTCATTTGATTGGAAATCCGAAATCGCGAGTGGCTCGCTCTCTTCATAATGAAAATAGGCTTCCGCCAGGATATAGAGTGTAGCGTACCCCTACTTGTGCATTCGGGACTGGGTTAGGCGCTTCAGTTAGGGGAAATCCCCAGCAGTCCACTGCAGCCCCCTCCAAAACCGGTGGAGATTCTGTTTGACAGTCCCGGTGTTGTGCAAGAGAAGCTGGTGATGTTACTGCACGCTCGTTCTGGTGGCGGAAGACTGCATGCACGCCCCAGTCCTTGCGGATCAGGTCTAGTGTGGGCGCTTGGCTTTCCTTACGACTGGGTACCGGTTCCTGGCACTACGTTTGGGCGGTCGGTACCGCAAGGGATTTGTATATACATAATGATGAGATGTTTTGATCAACTGCTTACAATAGCGGAACGAATCACGTAGAGAAGAAGGTGGTAGAGAAAAAGAAATAGGGATTTCCTTGCCTTTTTTTTTTGGATGTTGTTGCAGCTCCAAGTGTACTCCTCCTTACGCGAGTGACCTGAGCTTATATATATGTAGTATTGACCCTCTCACCGGTCCTAATCGTCTCTTCTGATATCCATCGCCACGCCCCACTCCTTCCCGCATCCCTCTCGACAGCAGTTCCTGACGAATCATTTACCTTTTTTTTTTTTTTTTACGAGGGCGGATCACGTTGCTTTAATCCACCTCCAGTTTTTTTTTTTTTTTGGTGTGGTTGTGTGTGTGTGTGTGTGTGTGTGTGTGTCACCACCCACGTGCGCAGTTCCTCTACGCCTCTGTGTCATATGACTGTACCAGGGCTTTTTGTTTTTTTCTTTCTTTCTTTCTGGTCGTGTGACGCCTACTGTATGCAGCCCTCGATATATAAGCAATGTCCACTAGGAGAACAAGAAAAGTGATGTTGTGGAGGGGAGGGGGGGGGGCTCGAGTTCATCGGAGTGGCTGATTTTCTTTGTTGTTGCTGCATAGTTGAATCCCATGCTTTCTCATAATGCACCCTGTTTACACACACACATACACACACACATATGTATACCGTCATTGCTCTCATTTTTCCCTTTTTTTTCCCCCTCTACAGCCGCTCCTGTTTTCCATGCTCTGGAGTGTTCACCTGTGCTTTCGATTCTTCTTCCCTCTTCTGTTTTTACCTCCTTTTTCCGTAACGCGTACGTGATGCTGCAGCAACAGTGCGGTTCGCAGCGCACGGGTAGGCGGGGTTATTAAAAGATTTTTTAAAAAAAAATCTGTTATTGGTATCGTTTCTTGAACGGTTTTTACTTTTCTTTTAGAACCCTACTTCACGTGTCCTCTTTTCCTTCCTTCCTTTCGGAGGGGGAGAGGTGGGGGGGGGGGGCGTAAGCGAGGGGAGAGGTAAAGGCGTAGCTTTACGTGGATGCAAGGCTGTGCTCTGGCGACCCCGCTTCAAAAAGGGGGGGAATAGGTGAGCTTGTAAGCAGAGGTCACAAGACAGTCATCTATACACATATGTATATGTGTATTGTGTATGCCCACTCCTTTCTCTCACCAGATTTCGTTTTGTTGCCATTCGTTTCCAGTCCTGTCATCTCCACCCCACACGTGCAAGCACCACCAGAAGAAGCAAGTGGAGTAAGCACCGGCGTGCGAAACTTGATCTAACAACAAGGCAGGAGGGCGCGATCAAGGGCACAATATAGCTGACCATAACCCTCCCCCCTTCCCCCATAATCATCATCACCTCAAGGCTTCTCCCGTGTTTGTTTCATGGGCTGTAGGTACCAGAAGATATGATTTCTGCACGTACGCTTCAATCTTATGCACCATACACTGACTGTGTCGTTGGTTTTTTTTTTTTGTTTGTTTTGTTTATTACGCGGGTAGAGGCGGCGGAGAGCTTAAACGAGGAATTGATGGTTCCCGCAAGGGCAACAAGAAAAAAAGGAGATGAAGCATAAGACAGTCAGATCACGTGCGTCTCTCCTCTAAAGGAACATGTAGGGAAGATCAGAAGGCGAGGCGAGCGACAGATGCGCACGCTGAAATGTTACTGCTTTTTTTTTTTGGTTCTTCTCGACCCACCTTCTTTTCTTCTTTATAACATAGACACGTCTACATATGTATGGGTATATATATATATATATATATATATATTTATGTAGTGATGCAACTTCTGTTGCTAGGCGTGTGTGTCTGCATGTGTGTGATGCTGCGGTTGTCTTTATTGTGCACCTCTCTCATGGGCTAACGGTGCACTCAAGCACAAACTACACCGGAGCATCAAAAGACAATTTTTCCCCTTTTCCCCTTCCGTCGGCCCCGTCCGTGCCCACCCTTCTATATCCAGCTCAACTCCCAAAAGAAATGAAAGATATGAATGCATGGCCTTAGCAGATCAAATTGATGTGTAGCCCTTTTGTTGTTGAAGAAGAGGATTTGTTTTTACCTGACTACGACCACACACATCCGCTCTCGTACCTCACGTCGTGCCTCTTTCTGTGGTTACTTTTCTCCCCTCCATCGCGAGGGCTGCACCTCATCAGACGGTCAGCTTGCGCGAGGTCACACAACCACCAAAAAATAACCAATCCTGTGAACATCTGCACGTCACGCCTAGAGACAAGCGGAGATGTATACACACCCTGTGACGGAAACGGAAGAAGCTGCGAATATTTTTATGGTGTGTACACTGAACGAGGGATTGTTCTTTATTGAGGTGCTGGCGTTGCAGTTATGCGAGGAGGGAAGGAGAAAGGTGGGGGGGGGGGCGAGGGAGGGTTAGGGTGCCAAATTTTAATGCTGTATTCTCCACTGATCATGTCCAATTGTGGTTCTCCACCTACGAAACTATGGCCAATCTCTCTTTCCGTCTTCTTTTTTTTTTCTCTGTTTGTTTCCTTTCGATCTCATAGAGCCCCCATTTAACTACACAACCACCCACACACGCATAGACGCGCACTCATTTAGCTCAGCATCAGAAAGCATCACGGCTCGACACACTGGGAGTGGGAGATCCACAGCAACAAACCACTTCCCCACGTGTGGTGCCCACGATCGCCGCACTGTGCTGCATGGCCCAGTGGACGCCTATTCCCCCTTCCTGCCTCCACTTTGGCCCTTTCCACACCACATAACATCCCTCCCCTTTTTTTTTTTACCAAGGAAATGCAGTTTTCCGAAACCGAGTCCTCGAGCGCGTCAGCCGCCTCGACCCCACGAAAGCGGGGCCGTGACAAACTGGTGGTGGCGAATGTAGCAATCCCGCCCACGAGTGCGATGCGCGCCTTTCACGCGACATCGTCATCGGACAGACGTGGTACCGACGACAGGGGTGGTCGACAGCGCTTCATTGACACCAGTCCTCTGCGACTCCAGCTCACCGCGGGACTCGATGGGGCCACCGGCTCTACCCCAGGTACCCCATCCACACGTAACAGTAGGAATAGAATACGGAACGACGACGGAGACGACGATACGTGTTTCTTTTCTACACAACAGGCACCTCCCTTCTTTGCCAAGGCATCCGCCGCCTCCTTTGCGGCGCCAGCTTTTAAAGGGGAAAGCAACAGAACTGGTGTGGCTGTGACGGCGTTACAAATGACTCGCTCCTCCTCTCAGTCCTCAACGTCGTCGCAATCCTCTATCTCTGCACCGAATCGTTCTCGGCGTGGTGAAGAGAAGTCCACTCTACATCGGAGCACCTCCAGGATTTTGAACGTTGGCCACTACTTCACTTCCGATGCACGACGGGGCGGAGGAGTCTCACCTCAGTCGATAGAATCCTCATCGTCCGATACATTATTCCACCCACCTCCCGCGGCCCCTCCCAGCTCAACCGCCTGCCCTTCGACTTCGATAGCACCACACGCGGTGGCAGCCCCACTCCCGGCTAAAGATGAAAGAACTTCGCGCACTGAGGTAATGACACACATACCCAATCACACCCCCAGTACCACAGCGGAGCACGAAGGTTGTTCATTCGCACTAAAGGGGGGAATGTCAATGGCTTCCTCCGCCAGCACACTCACCAACACGAGCTACACGAGCAACGCTGACCCCAGCTTTGTGGATCTCTCAGCCAGTCACACATTGGGGGACGCTGTTGTTTCGGTTGCGGTTGTGCCCGAGGCAACGGGAGCCAGTGTATCTGGCGCACAGGATTTCCAGCCCTCGTTGGCATCCTTCATCAGCAACTCGTCCGGAGCTTGCCTGCCACCCCATTCTCAGTCCCCGGGCACACAGCGTCGTTCTACAGGGCACGGCAACCCGGGGTATTCAAACGTTGATGACGCCTCAGCGGACGGGGACGGGGGGCAGAGGGAGGAGGAGGACGAGCTGAATACCACTGCAGGGAGCCGAGCTGCCCAGGCTGCGCTGGACGCTGCAGAGCAGTTCAAAGATCGAGAAGGTCATTACGACGCTTCCCCTGTCGCTGTTCCCACCACAGGGCACTCTTGCTCTGTCCATCCATCCAGGACACTGTTGCGAGAAGAAATCGACGTACCCCTCCTGCCACAGACGGTGGCTGGCTGTCGGCCTGATGCCAGAATTGACAGCACCGCGAGGGACTTCTTCACCAAGGACAAGGAGGGCAATGACGCTTCTGTGTCAAGCTTCCCGGGGAACAGGAGCGCCGACTCTTTGCATACACCCTCACCCACTGAACAGCATCTTTTTTCTCGCACAGAGAATAGTGAATCTTCTCGCGTCACGTGGCCGAATGTCGCAGGGCTCGCTGGCATTTCAGAGCCCGCTGCACATCCCGCTGTCCCGCGACGACAGCAGCCACCTCCACCCCCGACCCCGTCGACCACAAGAAAAACGGCATTGTCTCGCTCTTCTTCCCTGGACGCTGGGGAGGGAAGCGACAATACCAGCTGCGATAGCAGTCATTGCAATACGGATCCGACTTTAGAGCGGCAACGCACCCCCCTCATCAGTTTTGATACCCATACGACCACGGCCTCTGCGGAAGCGGCTCAGGCCGTCGTGAACTACAGTGCCTCGCTCCTCCCACCCACCCGCAGTCGTAGCAGCGACAGTCATTGTAATAGCGAACCACACAGCAGTGGCAGTGCCCGTGGTGGATCTGAGGGTGGCAAGGAAAAGTCAGCTTTGCCGTCCGCAAAGGGTGCGCAGGAACTGGTCCATAGAGTAAGCAGGAGTATCGATAGCAGCGTCAGCGACATCGTCTGGGTGCATCCACAGCGCCGAACGACACCGGGGGGCTGCAGTGCGCTGGAGAACAACCCGGGTGCGGAAATTGTCGACTCGGCAACGATGCTGTCCAGCTCCATGACAGCGACTGACATGGCCGTGAGTCTTGGCGGTGATCACGTCGACACGGGTGTGTTTGCATCAAACCCCAAGGGAGGCTACCCTGAGCACTTCCTCAACACTGCACCCTCCTCCGAGGCGCATGGCGAAACGCATACAACGGCCGCCTTCCCCACAACAATGACCACAGGGGGTGGAACGTTGTCCTCCCGCACCAGCGTCCTGCTGATGCCACCTTCGCCATCCCAGCCACGCGCCGCGATGTCTGCAGGCAACAGCGCCTGCTCCTCTTCTCTCTCTGCAAACGCCGATGCAACTGTGCTCGAAGATTCATCCCATCGAAGCAACAGCCATGCGCTGCGTCCTGCGCAGGAGCGTGACGCTTCAGGGCAATCACCTGAGGGTGGTGCAGATCAACAGGTGACAACGATGCAGCGCATGACAAGTTCTAGCAACTCCTTGTGCTCGCCGTCTTCCTCTGCGGGCACGGGGTACGGCGACAGTGAGTTGAGACGGACGAACAACTACCGAAGTGAAATCTGGCCGATGGGTGAGCGATCCTGTTTCGCGGAAGAGGTGGGTGACAGTGACCGCCCTGCCTTGTGGCCACGTGCTGCGACTACCGGGTATGTGGCGGAGGAGACTAACTACATTCCTTCCTCCAATTCGGCATCCAGTACAGCCCTCGACGCCGACGCGGTCGATGTGGAGGACGTGTCTGCCGCGTATGTGCGCTCCTTTGTGCACAAAAAGCAGCTCGTTAAAGATAATGACCGTGAGAGCGAAAAGAGCGTGGAAGACAGAGCAGTCATCAGCTGGGAGTGCGCTGCAAAAGGCAATGTCCGTCCACTAGCGCTGCAGGAGGCTGGGCACTGGGATAATCTCCTGGGTGAGATGGAGCTGGTAGACTGCACCGTCATTTCCCGCGTGTATGAGCACCGTTCGTCGCCCCAGGGCTCATCTTCGCACGTGAGTAGCGCGAATGGAAGTGTCCACACCGATAATCAAGACGACAGCGATCGTTGCCTTTTTAAAGTGGTCTCGCTTTTCCCAGTGGCCGCCGAAGACCATGGCGCCCGGTGGTCACGGTATGCTGAGGTGCAGGGCCGTCTGCTCGCTTTGGCTGAGGAGATGCGTTCCACACAGCGTGCGCTCGATGAGGCAGGTCTCACTACAACGGAGTCGGACGTACGGTCTCTAGATTCCCGTGGCGTTGACGCCCCCGACGCGACAGCTTCACCCCAAACCGGAAGAGTTGAAGGTCTCCGGGATGATCCTGACGGCCTGTTCGCACAGCGACGGCAGCGTGTCACCTGCGCTGGACTCCTCAATGTGTGTGTGGACTCCAGGTGCCGCATTATCGCCCAGCTGGAGACGATGTCGTGCATGGTGACGCTGCGCTGTCTTCTTGCTGCCAACGCTGGCACCGGGCTTCGCGAAAACGAAGTCGTCGCCCTTATCCGTACAGTTGTTTGTAAGGTCGCAACGATGCACAACGCTGGTTTTGCTCACGGCGCACTGCATGCCGGCAACGTACTCATTTCTAGTTACGACGGAGATGCAGTTTTGACACAGCCGTGTGGGCTGATGAGTCAAAGTGCGTGGCTGCCGTCGGACTTGTCCGTGATCAGCGTCACGCGTGCCCTTGCGATGGCACCATACCTCTTGGAAGTCTGGGGAACACACCGACCGGATGCTAAGAGCGCCACGTCGAGCGGACTAGGGTCGTCCCCTCAGCGACCCAATTCCCCGGAGCTTATCACGTACCACAACTTGTCTGCACTCGGATGGCTCGGGGGTGACGTCACGAAAAGATCTGCGGATTCTGATGAAAACACTAACATCGCCAAGGCGACCACCGGCGGTGCCGCCTACATTCCCACCGCTGCGGACGACCTTTACGCTCTTGGCATGATGGCGTTTTTTATTCTATACGACACTCCCCCATTCCAAGTCGCGTCGTTGTGGGCGGTGGTGGGGCGCCTGGGAGCTCTGGCTGACGACTACACGGCTGCCATGCAGTCCACCTCCTCTTCATCTTACCCGGTGGCACGTAGCAAAGCGCGCCGTCTGATTTCGGATTTCTGTTTTGGGACTGGTCGATACAGTTCTGAATCTAGCTATGCCACAGGATCTTCTCCTTCCTCAGCAGAACCCTCGCAGTCGCCCGGTCCAACTACACCTGCGTCCACAGCCGTGCAGCAGTATAGCCTTACACCCTTTCGAGAGGAGTTCATTCAGAGTGTACAATCCTTCATTGTGGACTGCGTTGAGGCGTCATGTGCAGCGGCGATGTTGAGTCGAAAGAATGGCTGCGCCTCCATGTCAGAGTGTTCACCATCTGGATACTTGAACGCGCAGGAGTTGCTCGCTGGACATCCCCTCTTCCAGGTGCCCACTCCCACGACACAGACGAATGACGTCGAAAAGACAAAGGGCCGTACAGGCAACGAGCTGTCGATGGGAGCGAGTGAGGCTCAGAGTGACGCAGATGAGAAGATGCGCGATACGGTGCATAGTGTTGCCTATCCAGCGTTTTGCACGTGGAGTGCTGCCCGAAAAGGCTGTGGCTCAGCGCCCTATCTGAGTCGTCTGCACAGCAACGCTTTCTATACCGCTCGTTCCACAGCTCTCTGCGAGCGCATCTGTCGTGGCGCTCAGGAGAAGGACTATAGGACAGTCAATGCACTAAAAACTTCGTCTGATGCTGAGTCGCTGGAGACGCTCTCGGCTTACAGCCCGCAGGTGGTCACAGCGCCACGGGCATGGTGGGCCCCCTTGCTACTCCTCGACGAAAACAACTTCGGTGTGAGAGACCGCGAGACCAGCCTGCACACCTACACAGCGACTTCGGATGAGAGACTGCCGACACCGTGGCATTGGCAGCGACTTGCGGGCTCTCGTTTGGCGGCAGACTCCGCCGCGCTATTGTCCCTGTCTGCGCTCCTGCGTCCATCTCCTGTAGAGGCGCCTGGCTGGCTAGCTGGCCCTGGTCGCGATGGCTTCTTCGACAACAATGCCTCAGGCGGTAGCGCTGCTCGGCAAGGGCTCGATTCATTGGAGCCACACATCACCTCCGGTAGTCGGTGTGAGCTGGATAAGGACTTCGTGCTCCACCACTCCCTCCCCGCCCTCCTATTGGCAAAGAAGCAGGACGGTGTGTTTTCCTTGGGTCGCTCCTTTCTTCTTTCCCGTGTGTCGCCTGTAGCGGACACGCTAATTCTGCAGCGACTGACAGACTGCACCGTGACGCTGCTTGCGCCTTTTCGGTACATTGTACTCGACGGGCTGCTACGCTGTGAGGTCCGGCTTGGTCCCTGCGAGTACTGCGTGCTGCGGGACGTACACAGTTGTCCCCTCATCGCTATCGCCGCCCGCCAACTTTACGGGACTAACGTGACCGAAACACACCTGAGCTGGAGTGGTCAGGGCAGCGGTCGACCTGGGCTCAAGTGCAGTCGTGACGTCACCACTTCCCTCTACGGCATAGTCTACGAGGGCCTTGTTGAGGACTATTCAAGGATGGGTCTGGCACTGGAACACTCTTTCTGTTTTGCTGCCCCGCGTGACTCGCAGGAGACTGCAGACCTGGGTAGTTGTAGGGGTAATGCGCTGATGCAACGACGGACTTTCGAGCTCATGGCGACTACTGCAGCGGATGCGAACCGAGGGCATGTTGAGGTTGGGTTATGCCTTGCCCCGGAGGCGCCATATGCCCACGCGCTGATCCTGAGCAGCACGCGCTACGTGCACAGCGGCAGGAGAAGCGGTGGTCCGCAGAGTCCATGGATGGCGTCGCCTGACGTGTATCACTTCTTCGGTGAGTTGGCGGGAAAGGATGTGGTCGTGTGTGATGTCCACGGCAACGTCCAGGATCGCGACGGCCGGCCGATAGTTTTTGTGATTGGCGAGCTGGGCGATATTGTCGTGGAGCGGTGCAGCCACTGCACCATCGTGGTGGTCGGGACGCCAAGTAATCTTCAAGCGTCCGGGTGCCACGATTGTCAACTGATCTACATGGCGCGCGAGTCGGTCATCGAGGATTGCACTCGCATGGAGTGTGTTGCCCTTGTGACGGAGTACTTGCTCTTGCAGAGGTGTGATACAGTGCGTGTAAGACCACTCTTTCTTGATTGTCCCTTCAGTGATGAAGTCCTACGCTGCGTGGTCAGTGGAAGCATTGGTGGCTCTGAGGAGGAGCAGGTAGTTGGCGCTTACGAGGCTGGTCGGGTTGACAAACTGAACGCAGTCCTGCGCGGGGTTGATCACGGCGTGTATGTGCAGACTTGCGAGAATGTAACGATAGAGGATATGAACTTCTATTACTCATGCAGTAGCCTCGCCGGGGGTACTCAACACCTCATGCGAGGCGACGAGGGTGCACGAAAGCGTGGAATTGTTATATTCTCTGTTCACCACGCGAGCATGCCGACTCACGCCGCCGACGGTAGTCCATTAAACGATGCCTCGCAATACATGGGAGAGGCCGCTGAGTCACTCGCTGAGCTTCTCTCCCTCCCGTGCTCTCTGGAGCCCCTTCATCGCTATGGGTGTGTGGAAAGGGAAGTAGCCGGTCCCGCGAATCGGGCGGCTGTGTCCTTCCACGACTTACTGAACTGCTCCGTCTTCCGGGTGCGCGGTTCCTTATGCCCGCCAGAGTTGCCATCCTCCTCCGGTTGTCCTGACGTCAATGCGACACTCGCCAACGTTTGCGTGGATCGTGTGCATGGAGGCGTCATCTATATCGAGGACGCAGTTCACAGCCTGCGTCTGCGCCACTGCGCCGGCCCGCTGGACGTCGTCGTCTGCGCTGCGACGACGGTGATGATGGAGGGGTGCGTCGGCGTGCAGCTGCGCACCGCGTGTGTCAGCTTTCAAGCTACTGACTGCGCTCACTGTCATGTGGCCCTTCACGTGAACGATCCCCCACAGTACCTCCGTTGTATGAGCATGCAGACTTCCCCACTCAACATCACGGCGCGGGAATTCGAAGTACTGCTCACCGCTGCTCGGGTAAGTCTGGAGATTAATCTGTACGATACCCCCCGCCTCCTGTCAATGGAGGGCGGGTCTACAAGGGAAGTGGGGCGACCGAGTCCTCCTTCGGAGGCGTGCGGAGTCGATGCGTCCAAGGGCTGTAATGTAGAGACCCCTACTACCTCTCACGGCATCGCTGATGTTTGCTCTGCACTCCTCGCAGCGCCGGACACAGAGCCTTTAGATCTACAGAATAGCAGTCAGGATATTGGCGAGAGAGGTGTATCACCTTCCCAGATCCCACGCATGATGCTCGCTCTCCGTCAGCCTGTAACAGTGGTCGCCCCACTTCCAGGATTGTGCGTTAGTCCGAAGCAGGCTCCTTTTGTTGAGGAGCTCGAAAGGCGTGTGACGGCGTGGGCAGAGAGGCCGTTCGCAGTTTCGCGTGATGAAGCCGTCGTCATCGCACTGTATGCCTTGGCCGACGTCGGAGACGCACCCCTGAGTCTCACAGAAAGGGCAGAGTTGTCGGAGCCGGTGCAGCACACGGAACCACCCCAATCGGGGACTGGGATTCGCAACGCTCCGGGGGCTGATCAGACCCCTCAGCTCATGTCGACTCACGCGTCTTCTCTGGTGACCTCCCCATCCTCTTTAACGGCAGGCGATGCACCAAGACAGATATCAGGCCCAGCTCTGCAGAAGCCCTCCTCTGCAGATGTTCAGCTCGAGTCTCAGAGAGAGTGTCCTCGCACCAGGGGTAGCGCCATCGCTGCAGCAACAGCTCCAATGCACACTTCATCTACATCGTCTGCAGGTGAGGCCAGTGCCAGGCCAAGCACCGCATCTGAAGCTCACGTGCTGAGCGAAGTTGCCGTGGACAACAAACTCATAATTGCGGAGGAGGACTCCGTGAAGAGGAGCATCATGCGCCGATCGCCAGAGCCGCCTCTTTCATTATCACCGCCCACTCGCTATGTAGATCCGACGCAAGTGTCGCTGAAGGATAAGGTCCGAAAGTCACCTGTAATGAAGTATCCGGTCATTCCAGTGCAGCCCCCGCAAACTCCACCCTCGAATCTCTCACTGACGAGCGCCCAGGCTGACGAAGGCGGCTTTCTCGACTCGGCGGCATCGCCGCCCTCCACGTCAACTGCCGGCTTTCCGTTTGCGACTGGGCTTCATGGCATCGCTCTGGTGACTGAGATCGGCACCTCAGTGAACTCAAGCTCTACCCCACCGCCGCCGACGCCTGGGGCGACCAGAGTGTTAGACCCCACACAAGCGGGAGCCTCTTCGACAGTGGACGTCTTCTCCCGCACACAGGTAAATGGGGTCTCAGTGGTCACTGGGAGCACTCATTCGGCCGTGGAGGAAGACAGTGGCCGGCAGGCGGCCACCACCTGCGTTATGGGCAACGTAGGTCTGAGGTCTACATCTCTCATCCTGCTCCCCGATCACTGTCAGTCGCCTGTCATGGCAGGAGGCTCCACCGGCAGTTGCGACGAAAGCGAGCGTAGCGGGAAGCCCCCTACACCAGCTGATGAACCCTCTGATGCTTTCGCTAGAGAGACGCAGGTGCAGTGGCCATCTTCACCCCAGGAATCTTCGCATCGTCTGACCCCTGAGGGCAGAAAGAGCGGTGGCGGAGCTGAACCGATCGCGACTGTTGTTCTAAGAGAAGAGGGACGACATCACGTAGGCAACATCGTCACAACATCCTCGAGTAGCTCCTCATGCTTTGTCGATGAGTACCCGCGGCGTTCCCAGGGGTCATACGAGGGGAGCACGCAGTCAGGTGCCGACGAAGACAATGGTGATGTGAAGGGCTTGTTGTCGAGGCCACCTACAAATTTTGTGCACGTCTCGCAGGACTCGCTCATACCTCAGCAAGGCTCGTTCCCTGCCACTGCTGCTGGAGTGATGCCATCCAAGGCCACAGGTGCCGCCGAGGGTGACGATGCCAGCGATAGCGGCGCCTCGATGAAGCGTGAAGCTGTGCAGGATCCACAAGGTAGAGGCTGCTCGATGATGCCCCACACGGACCTTCCGGGAAAGACCCTGGGTCAGGATGCTTTTGCAACGCACGGGGCGGACATGCGGGTGCACGATCTGATACGTCGGGTGGAGCAGGCACGTCAAATCTACGCGCGAAGACAACATTCGTGGACATCATCAGCGAGTAGCAGTTTAGAGACGCGTGTCCAGGCAACCGTACTGAAGCTGAGGTCCCTCAAGAACGTATGCAGTAATCCAGAGTTGTGAGTATACCTGGGCAGTTGACAATCGGTGAAGACGAGCAGAGAAAGCAAGGGGGAAGGAAATGAAGGGACGCATACCACGTGTATGTCTGTGTGTGTTTTTTGCTGTATACTTCCCCCCCCCCTCCCCCCCTTTCCCTCCGATGGGGGGGAGGTGCGCTGAGAACTCAACTTCCACCTTTCCTGCCCCTTTTCACCATAGACAAGTGTTCGCATGCGCGGTAGACCACGATAAGTGACCAATATCGTTTTTTTTTCTGGTTTTCCTTTTCTTCTGTCTGTGTGTGTGTGTGTGTGTGTGATGTGCGCGTCCTGCCGGAGTCGTGTACGAACCCATTGTTTACTGCCTCGTCTCCTCGCTTCGTGCTGCTTGCCTGCGTGGTCGACCATTGGCACTCAATTTCATGCGGTGGGGTGACATCGTAGCCACTGACGAGTATTATAGCAGTCACCCATTTGATTCGGGAATGCAATGCGATGTACTAAATAAAGTTTTTTTTTCCCAACTGCAGGCCGAAGCACCAGAGTCGGTTAAAAATTCTGTTTGTACATCTCCCTCATCCAACGATTGAGGTGTCGAAGTGCTGACCTATCCAACCCACTGGAGAATAGGGGAACCACGAGAAGGACGTCTCACCCTGTCTTCTCCGTCTGCCTTACTGGCAATCTGACCATTTATCCAGTTTCCGAAGACGACTTCCTATTTCTATCCCCATACACTTTCTTCTTACACCGTTGCACTTTGTCATCTGAGCGTTGGCTGGTGGTCACGCTCCCACGCCCTACTTGCGCCTCGAAATGCTTGTCATGACTGTCTTCTGACGCACTTGGTTTTCCTTCAATCCCCTCCTCCCTTTCACACCTGTTTGGCTTTGTTTCGCGTTATTTCGATACGTTCATTACACTTTACCTGTGTTTGTTTGTTTGTTTGTTTGTTTGTGTGTGTGTGGGGGGGGGGGGGTCATCGTTGACTTGATGTGGGCCCGTAACATCACAGGGCGAAGAGAACATTACGGTTTAGGTAGAAGTAGCACGCTGGGTTGTGGACCTTGCATACAAGACAGCAGTACTACAGCAAAGAAAAAAAAAGGGGGGATAAAAAAGAGCGTGGCCAAAATATTCAGAACGTCTTCTTCAAAAAACTAACTCCCCCTCTTCACACAAGCACACACACACACACACACACACAGATACACATTACCACACCCGCATCAAAAAAAAAAAAAATCAACACAGAAGCAGCTCAACAGAAAGTACACCTTTTCGATATTTGCGCGTGCGCTCTTTTTTTTTTTCTTTTGTGTGTGTATTTGTTTCCTCGTGTCATTGAACGGTGTCTGATTATAGCCTCTGGATTAGTATTGATACGCCGACAAACGCGCACTCAGAAGGCGCACAGGGGACATACCAATCCAGATCTTCATCCACTGGCACCTACACTCTTGCGAGTCTGATAAGTGGTCTTCACCTGTATCGTGTTGGTGTCGCTTTTTTTCCTCCTTTTTTCCCCTCTTTCCCCCTTTACAAGAGTGTCCTGTCCCCGCCCCCCTTTTTTTTTTCGCATTCCAACTCGTACATTTGTGACGTGTGCGTCTGCCTGTCTACCCTGAGCACACATTTTTCTTGCATCTTTACAGGGATCCAAAGGCTCCTCTGAAGCTGTCTGAGTGGGTAAGTGGAACTCTTTCTTCCTCCCCTTTCTCGGCTGCTACACGCACAAATATATATATATATATATATATATATATATATATATATATATGTCTGTGTGTCTGTGTCGTGTTAGTTGTTACGTTCGTTTGTTCGTTCGTTACCGTAAACGTAACGTAAGTAGGTAGGTACGTTATTACTTTATTTTACGTTTAC
>CM007339.1:242507-255194 GCA_000333855.2 Endotrypanum monterogeii
ATATATATATATATATATATATATATATATATATATATATTGTCTGTGTGTCTGTGCGTGTTAGTTTGACTGTTTTGTCTGTTCCAAAGACGAGTAGAGGCTATATTATTTTGTCATCTCCCCTACCCCACGCGTTTTTTTCTCTATTATTTCTTTTCCCCATCGATTTTCCCTTACCCCACTTCTCCCACACGCATACACACAAAAAAAAAGAGTGCTACTAGTACTCTTCCCAATCTTCAGACTCCTCATCGGTCCAATCCTCCTTTATCCTTCGTTTGGCGTTTGTTTAAATCACCATAATTGTTTTCGCTTCGGTGTGAAGAAGCAAGGAGGAGAGAGGGCATCTCATCTCAGCAGCGTTCCCCCTGACATTTGATTTTCCTCTCCCTTTCTTTTTTTGTTTGTTTACGCGTAGTGAACATTTCTAGGCGCTTTTTTTCTCTCTTAAACCTTCACTGAACATTTTTTTTGTGCACGTCGCTTTCCTTTTTCTCTCTCTTTTTCCCCTTTGCCTCCCTCCCTGACTGCCCTTGTGCCTTTTTTTTTTTTTCAGCGTGTACATTGCTGAACCTACCTAACTTGGTGTTTTATGTCTGCACTCAGCCTTTGTGGTTACTTCTCTGAACTAATCTTATCCTTTTTTTCCAACCGAAGATAACTTGATTATATATATATATATATATTTATATATAATACTTTATTATACTACACGCACACACACACACACACACACACATATATATATATATATATATATATATATATATATATATATATGGGTTTTTCACCTCTTTGTGCACGCTGCCTTCCCTCACTTCTCTTCATCTATCTACTTCCGTTTTCTGCTGTTGTTTTTTTTCTTCTCGGCGCGTACCCCGTGGTAGTGCCTTTCTTTTATCGCTTTTATTTATATTGTTTTCGCTGCATTCCGCTTCATCAGCATCTTGGAGTGTGTGTGTGTGTGTGTGTGTGTGTGTGTGTGCATTCTCGGAGGAACTTTTCCACAGCCATTTCTTCCCTCCCCCCCTCCCCCACACACCACACACACACCGCACTCATACTCACACAAAAACGGTTTTCACTGCTCACATATACGGGGCCTCGAAAAAAATTGCCGCCCTCTCCCTCTTTTTCCCTTTTCATTCCCCTGCTTTCCCCCACCAACAAAGGCCACTCCCGTTCACATTGGGTATCGCTCCACTGCTTCCCCCCCCCCCCTCCATCCCCCCATCCCCGGTCTTGCCTTCTGAGTGGCATCTTGCTCTTGTGATTGCTGCGATTATTTGTTTTGTTCTTCTACAAAAACTCCGAGGGCGGGGGTCTCATCCATCATCCAACCACCACTACCCCTGCCTCTCCCTGGTCACTGCCCGCCTCTTTTTGGTGTGTGTTTTCTGTTTTCATAATAGATCCAATTGACCCCTCATTCTTTTTTTTTTTGTGTGTGTGTGGTGGTGGTGGTGGTGGTGGGAGAAAAAAAAAGAATTTGAAGTTCAGACTAGCATACTTGAAAAAAGAAACCTCACTCCCTTTGAAACTGTTGGAGCTGCTGTCCGTGTGCACACGTGTTTGTTGTGTTCCTGTAATCTTCGGCATCTGGATTGCGGCCCCCTATTTTTTTTTCCTCACCCCCTCCCCACACATCATACCACTCCTCCTCTCCCCTTTCTGTCACCCCGCACTTCATCCATCCTCTTTTCTTCAAGCCCCCCTCCTTTTTCTCGTGTGTGTGTGTGTATGAAAGTGTATGTAGGTTGATGTACGTGAATGAGTGATTACTGATCTACACAACTTCCTGCCTCCCACTGTCTCGAGATTTTCCATTACGGTTTCCCTCTCCTTTCTCATCCCCCATCCTATCCCCTCAGGTTCTCGTGTCAGTCGATCTTTTCTCGTTTCTTCAACACTATCGACGTCTGCTTCATTTTTTGTTTTCCCTTCGGTAATTGCTGTTCTCCTCCTCAGTCCTCCCTTTAATCTTGCAGCGGACGAGTTTCCGCTCGTGCTAGCCGACGCGAGCAGAGCACTGTTTTAGGCATTCTTTTTTTTTTTGTCCCCCTCCCCTCGCTGGAACTGGAGGAAGATACGAATCATCGTTAACGCCCCCCCCCCAAAAAAAAGAAGCTGCGCTCAGTCGAAGGCCTTTTAAAGCATCCGGTGAAAGACGAAGTTGAGAAGGGTAAACGGTGCACAACCCCCACTTGTTTTTTTTTTTTGTTGTGTGTGTGTGTGTGTGTCTGCGTATGTTCTTACAGTGTTCACCTCCTTGCAATTGCGTCTACATTTTCTCTCTCCCTTCTTCCCCTCTCCTTCCCCCCCCCCCACCAGTTCTTTGACTCTTCTGTTACCTCCTCCCCCCCCAAAAAAAAAAAATTGAAAAGTGGAACAAAGGAGAAAAAAAAACCGCAAAGAAGAAGAAAAAGAAGAGTCTCGTGTCTACTCAACCGTCTCTGTGTGTGTGCTCTTATTTTTCTTTCGCTGTCGTCGTGCGTTTTTCTCCAGTTGGGCCATTGGCCTACTAAAAAAAAATATTTTCTCCAGTTGAACTTCCCTCTAAGCCTCCATTTCCTTCCTCCCCCTCTCTTTTGCCCCCTTTCTGCTTCTCAGGTGTTCGTGTCGCGGAGGGAGCGTGTTTGGTGTACCTTTCTGCCCTCCTCCCCTCCCCCTATAAGTGAGGTAACGCCCCCCCCCCCCAATTATTTTTTCCAGGAGCGGTGAATACACACACATATCATATATATATATATATATATATATATATATGAACTACCAGCTTATTGCTTTGGATTTTGCGACAGTCGCAGAGGCTTCCCTCCCTTACCTCTTCCCCCTCTCTCTGTGGGGGTTCGTAGATTTCGGTTTTTTTTTCAAGTGAAACCGAATTCCCCAGACCCTTTTTTTCCCCCTCCTCTCGCCCCTCCCATTTGTTCTCCGGCGATCTCGTGTATTGTATGTCCGTTGATGCGCTGTTCGACTGACTTTTTGGAAATATTTTTTTTTGTTTGGTTTCTTTGGCGATAAGGAGTTCAATTGCTGCACGCGCTTTCTTTGTTGTTGGGTTTCTCCTCTTCGAGTCGGTGTACACATTTTTTTTTCTGCACCCTCTTTCTTTGTCCCCATTCCCCCACAACTTTACACTTACACACATTTTCCTTTTGTAGACCTTTAAAAAGTATAATAATAATAATAATAGTAATAGTAATATATGTAGAAATCGTGTGTGTGTATCTGTGTATTGCTATCCCGTTGATACGGACCGTTGTTATCGGCCCCTCTTGCACTCTCCGTCTCAAATCTTCTTCTCTGGCGAGTGCTCACGGTCAGCGTGCGTCAATCCTTTAGTTTTTTTCTTTTTGTGTGTGTGCTTTCCCCTCTGTCCTTTTTTCAGCGCGGCTGCCCGAGTGCTCCTCGCTTGGAGTGTCGAGGATTCGGGTGCGCTGTGGCTCCTCAACAGCCCGTCACATCTCGCCCTCCCCATATTTGCTTTTGGGGGGAGGGGCTTTTCTCTGTCGCCTGTTATTTGACCAACAAGACTTGTTTTTTGGACATCTATATCCAAGTGTGTATGCATTTATACATACATATATATATATATATATATATATATATTTACTCGTTTGATTCATCTTTATTGCGTATAAAAAAGAAGTTTTGATTGCTTTCCTGGTCGCCTTTCCGCCGCTACATCGTCTGTTTTTGCGTGTCTCTCTCTTACACTGCAGCGAGATAACGTATTTCAGCACAATTCACTAATACCACACATTTCTCCTCCTCACCCCTATCTGAGAGTACAAAAGCAACTATATAGAACTATATACATTTTTTTTAAAAATAATTTATATCTTTATTTCACTTCGAACTCTTTGAATGGGAGCATAGAGATCACTCAGGGAAAAAAAAAAAAATATATATATATATATATATATATAATAATAATCGACAACAACACTTCTCTGTTCTTCTGTGTGACTTACCAATTCACCATAGACCTCCCCTCTCATCTTTTTTTTTTCCTGTTTCTCTGAAGTTCATGAACCATGTCGTCTCGCGTCTTGAGGACCCCCGACAGAGCCTCGCTCACAACGGAATCCTCGTACAGTGACGTGGTTAAATCTGTAGACCAGCCCGCATCAGCGGGTAACTCGGAGAATTTGAGCACAGTGCAACAGGGTCGGTCTGTCGAAGGGGGCTTGCCATCTCCAAGTGTCATTTCTGAAGGGGCGTGCAGAGAAGGCATTCGCGATGGGCGGTGTAGCACGACCCCACCGCTGAAGCCGCTCGAGAAAGGGACGCGTTGTGCTTCCACCAGCGGGGCACCGCTCTGCGCGTCGGCTGGTGCAGCGGTGGACGTCGGGGTTAAGCCGTCGCATTCTTGTTTTGATCGAAGCGGCGTGACGCTGGCACTGACTCAAGAAATATATACCAGATCTCCGAAACGAGCTGATAGCGACCCGCCGCTGCAGTCGTGCTCCCCCTCTTCGTCCTCCTCTTCTATCACGTCAAAGTCCATTATAAGGGTGCATCAAAGCGAGATCAGGAGCGCCATTTTGGGCCGGGCGATTGCGGCCTCATCGATAACGCCAAAGGCGTGCGGGGAGAGGGCGACGTCGGGTGAAGAAAGATCTTCCTCAAAAACGGTTCCTCAACTGTCGCCAGACGGCCGCCTGCGAGTGTCGCCGCTTGCACCAGTCAGCACGCAAAAGGCGGAGGTACTCTGTTGTAGCCCCGCATCCTCTCCTGTTACATTGTCAACACAGCTCGCCTCGAGGATGGCCCACTCTACCGATACCATACCTATGCCATCTGGCAGACTTTTGGATCGGAGCTGTGACGAGGCAAACAGCGCGATCGACCGTCCGCCCGTCGGCAGCGTTGCACCATCGTGCGTAGTCGCGCAAGCACCGAATAGCGGACTGCGACCGCCACCGCGCCCTGGGACTGCGCCTCTCAGCGGTTTCGCTCGCGTTGGCGGAGGGTCCTCGTGCATATGCTCCACCCCCTCTGCCAGTGCATCTGTGTTGAAGGATCATTACTGTAGCAGCAGTGGCACAGGAGGGCTTCCAAGCGAGCTGAGCTCGCTTCGCCCGTCTCGCGTCAGTCATTTTCTTCACGATGAGGTCACCACCGAAGATTGCAGCAGCGACACGTCGGCTATGGGGACTGTCAACGCTTTGTTTTCGTATGTTCACAGAGGAGCCTCAACCCCAGTGATGGGTGCGCAGCTCAGTCAGAAGCCCAACAGCAGCTCTGCTCCTGGTGAGCTCAGCAGTCTTTCCCTCGACCCCAACAGCGCTTCGGCGACGGCGGGTGTGACCAGCACACTAGCCACTTTGCACGGGCGCACCGTATATAACAACAGTGGCGGAGCAGAGATACCAGGGGCTGGATGGTCCTCCGGCCTGCGAACGGTCTCCTCACTCACTTCTCAACGCTGGGGAGGTCCCAATCGCTTTGGGGTCGGCGGAGGTGTACCTTCTGCGTCTCGCGGCATCTTTCAAAGCGGTCTTTTTCTTTCCATCGACGAGGGAGACGCATCGCCGCCCTTTGCTATGGACGCCCCCATGACTCCAGAGAGCTTCTCGACACTGCTGCTGGCGCGGGAGAGCGTCGAGGGCGTTCATCACAGCGGTCACGCTGGTAGCTCACCTTCGGTGACAACAAACACGACATATGACGGTCGATCCTATACTTCTGATAATAGTCAAGCGCTGCTGAGGCATTTATCAAAGCAGCCGTCGCATGTCGTGGGAGGTGCAGACGAAGTGTGGAGAGGTGGGGAGGCGGCCACAGGCGGGTTGGAGGAGTGGTGCGTGGACGGGGGTCGTCACAAGAGCCGTGGGATGCGCACAAGTGGTACCACCGTTTCCTACGGGATAGGTCTGCAACCCAACGTGGTGGAAGACCACGGAATGTCCAGACTGCCCTTGAGTGGACGTCACATGACTCCACTAAGCAGTTTGCAGCTCGTCGGAAACAATCAAGCGGAACTTCCCCTTAGCGGCATCAATGTTGATGCAATTCCTTCCACGCCAACGGCTCTCGATTCCGTCCGGATCCCGCAGCAGTCGCCCTCGAAGCGTTGCCGGTGCTGTCGGCCGGACTGTGTGCACCGCAGCAGTGATTGTGCGGGCCGGAAATACACACATTCAGCGTTGGAGACAGATGTTATCGAGACAGACACGCTGGAGCGCGCGCGGGCTGTATCGAAGGACGGCACAAGATCATATGAGGTCGTGAATGAGAAGTATGTGCTGTACGACTATGAGCTAGGTAAGGGTTCTTTCTCGACTGTGCGCCTGTGTTATAGTGTGGAGGACTCTCAGTATTACGCCGTGAAGGTGCTCGATCGTGTTCGGCTGAGGTGTCGTCAGCTCGGCAGTGAGGCCAGTCTCTGGAAAATTGATCAAGAAATCGCGATGATGAAGCAGGTTCGGCACAAAAACATCGTAGCCCTTCACGAGGTCATACGAGACCCCAGGATGCGCTATATCTATCTCGTGCTAGAGCTCGCGGAGGCAGGTGGTGTGTTGACAATGCGAGACAACGGTGACGTTCTACCGCGCGGCGACAGCAGTGTCCCGATGCACTACTCCGAAGAAACTACGCGTGGGATCGTCAAGGGACTACTGAACGCGCTCATGTACATGCACTATCTGGGCGTCGCACACCGCGATATCAAGCCATCGAACGTCTTACGCACTGCTGACGGTACAGTCAAGCTGTGTGATTTTGGAGTGTCGGTTCTAGTCGGCGAAACGCCAATGCACATGACCCGCGAAGGTAGCGTGGCTTTCCTGGCGCCGGAGCTTCTCATGTCCACCGAGGTGGAGGTGTCAAGCTTCGAGACCCCTGCGAACTCATCTCTGAGCGGCACACGGGGTAGTAGGACTGGAAACATACTGACGGAGACCGCAGCGCTTGAGCGCATCTTCGCTACGTGTTCCTCGGCAAACATCAGTCCGACTCGGCTGGTGTGCACCGACGCGTCGACGTCACCGATGAAGGAAGTAGCTCACTCATCCCAGCCTCTGACGCCCTCCTTTGCAACTGGCGCCGAGGAAGGAAGTACAAACACCACCTCAACCCACGGGACGCAAGAAAAGATTGCGAGCCTTCTCGGAAGCACCCACACGAGTGCCTCCTTACCCCCGCTACGTACCTCCCTGGCGCACCGAGGTAGCGGCGATGGCGCCATGAGGAGCGCCTTCGCCATTACCCATTCGATGCACTCGCGTGAGGCTGCCGCACCCGGTCATAATAATAATCCGGGGGCTGTCGCCGGCGCTGGTGACTCTGAAACCACTACGGTACCGCCAATGAGCATGTCGTTCCTGCACGCTGTCCGAAAATCGGTAGATCTTTTAAAGGCAGACGTGTTTGCTCTGGGCGTGACTGTGTACACGATGCTTCTTGGGCAGCTGCCTTGGCGCGCGTCAAGCGCTGCATCGCAGCTTGCAGCCACACTCGCCGAGCCCGACCCTTTTTTTCGGCTCTACCGAGCTGCGTACGGCGACGCCTATACGTGGCCAGAGAAAGTAAAGGAGGCGTGCACCGTTCTCGGTAGCAACACCGTGTTGGTGTCTTCTGATAAAAATGTGTCGGGGGAGGACTATACAGGCGGTGGCACCGAAGGAACCGAAACGTTCACCAAACGAATGGAGCAGCGGCGCAGCAGTGACGCGAGGAAGGAGGACGTGCCGACAGCCGCACCGAAGGAAAACCCGCCTGTCGAAGGCCGTCAGTCGAGTGACACTCAAAGCGACTGCGATGAATGCTCACTAGGGCGGACCATGTGTACGCTGGCAGCCAATGAGCTGAGCGGAGTTGTGCGCTCTCAGTGCGATTCCTTCGTTGGGAACGAAGGTATTCCGAAACAGTTCATCTCTCATGACAACACTGCCGCTGCCGCCTCGCTGCGTCGCGCGGGTGGGGTTTGGGTGACTTCATCATCTGCCCACGAAGCGGGTGACCTGCGTGCTTCCACAGAGCTGCAAAGTCAAGGCGAGGACTCGGAAACGGCGTCACATAGGTTGTGTCTGCGTTCTTCTCCCACCATGCATTCTGCTGGAGCCTATTTTGATACCATGTCCATGAAGAATGCGGCCCCCGTTGTGGAGGTGGCGACTGGGCAGCACAGGAAAACACCCGTTAACCATCCCCGTGTCAATGGAACTGAGTCTATAGAAGGGGAGCTGCAGAGCAGGGCCGCCGTGGCAAATAGTCTGTTGTCACGTGTTTCCACCTCACCAGTGCACTCAAGAACAGCTACAGCACAGCTACACACCAGCGACCCTGTGGTGGCTTCCATCTCTGCTTCAATAACGTCAGACCAGTGTCCTTCGCGTGAACCGCGGGAGGCTGCCGTAGATGGCGCCTCAGGCCCGCTACCGCTGAGGGTGCCCAAGTCCTCGAGTTTTTGTGGTTCTCTGACCTCCTTTGCCAGCGTCTACAACAGCGAGTGTGAGCACTGGCTCCAGTGTGATGAGTGCTTGGTCGAACCGGACAGCATAGCAGAGAGCACCATGTCCCCAGTGCAATGGTCACAGGAGCCCTGCCGTGGTGCGATGCGATCTGCACTCTGCACAGTGACCGGCTCGAACCCTCGGGACGCAGATGCTGAGGCGTGGAAAAACGCTACTGACATCCAGTGTGACGACCACAACGTCGATCACAGATCTCACTCAACCACAGAAACAGTAGCCTGCAGGTCAGCTACCTCAACTGCCTGGTGTATGTCCAGTCATTTCGACGATGATCACGAGAACGATGAAGAGATGGATACGTGTGAAAGCATCTATGAGCGTCTTTTCGAGCTAGAGCAGCCGTGCCGCGCGTACACGGTGGCGGAACACACCCCTGTTCCTGCTGTGCCGGGCCTGTCGGATGAGATTAGCGGCACGGCAGTTGACTTTGTGCGAGCGTGTCTTGTACTAGACCCGGCTGAGCGCCGCACTGTGTTTGAGCTCTTCCGCCATCCCTGGATTCGCGGAGGAGAAAAGACGTTGGTGGGGCACGAAGCTACCCCTACGCCGTAGGTGCTCGTCAGCAGCTTGCCTCGTATCTTCAACGAAGGTGCACACCGGACATCATGGCGCACCGATTCCATCTACTAAAATATGGGACTACCCCCCCCCCTCCCTCCTTCTAACTTGATCTGGAGCCGAAGACACACCTACGCGCGCACATTGTGCGTGTGCTATGCTCCGGTGCCTCAACGCTTTCCTCCGTTATGTTTTTATTTTTATTTTTGCGTCAGTCTATTTTGTTGTAGTTCGTGTCAACTGCCTGAGGTATGTGTGTGTGTGTGTGTACGGAGGGGGGGGAGGGACTTGAAAGTTTTTACACCCTTCCTCGAAACACTACTCTCCTCCCACCCCCCCCCTCCCCTTCTTGATGCCAGCTCTTTGGGTGGAGGCGTGTACCGCGGATGTACAAAGACGTACACGTGTGTATATTGGAATATACGTATTCTGTTCTCACAGCTTAGCAGTTGGTTCTACATATATATATATATATACACATATATACGTGTGTATATAATGGAATTCACATATGATCAAATGAGCAACAGTACATTTGCATCCCCATGCTGCCTGGATGGACAGACGCGGAAAGCGAAGAGAAGGGCGGTCCTTCATTAACCTTCTCGTTAATAGAAACACTGATTACATACCGCCTGCAAACCATTCGCTCGCTCACAACACTTCCTCAATTCCTGTGTTGATTGCTTTTCTGCATCTTATCTCCATTCCTGCCTCTCTCCCCATCCCTCTACCTTTCCTTTTTTTTAAAAAAAATTTCCTTGTCTCCCTCCCCTCGTCTTTACGACATAGAAATCTACAAATCATTACGAGTCATTTTTTTTGTGTTTTTTTTTTTCGTGGTTGGAAGTATATAAAAGAAGAAAGCACAGATATCCGCGTCTATTATATGTCTTTGGGAGAAAAGAATCTAACTTCTGTAAAAAAAAAAGTACACACACAACTAAACACAAATCCTGACCCTTTGCTGACGTAGATATCTCATAGAGGCGCATCGACCGGGTGGTGCTGATCTCCTACCTCTCATCAAATCACCACTTGAACCTTGAAGAACTCCTTTTTTTTTTCCTGCAGTTCTCCACCACTTGTCACAAATTCATTGCATTTCACGACCGTTACTGCATTTGCTCGCCTAACCGGTACTATACACCCTCATCCCAAACTTTTTTTTTTGTGTGTGTACCTCTGACATCGCCTACTTCAGTGCTACATTTATCTTCTTTCGCGCAAGATTTGCACGTGAGGAAACGCGTTGGCAAAAGGAGGAGGGGCGTTGGGCAACTTGTATCATTCTACACGCCTAAGACCACCACTACCTGTCAGAGAGTAGGCGTGTCTATAGGATTCTGAAGATCTTTCGAGCCAGTTCACCTAGACAGGTTTATTATATGTATAATATAACCGCATGTTTTTAGTTATATCTGGTCTTCCCTGAAACGTATTTTTTGTTGTTCCTGTACATCGAGGATTGAGTGCGCCTCTCCCTTTCGTCTGTTTCTGTTAGTGTGTGAGAACGTGTATTTTGCCCATATTATTTTTTTCAAAAAAACATTTGTGCGTTTCTGTCTTCATTGGCGTATTAATTATTCTTTCTATTTCATTTGGTTCTCACTTTTCCCTTCCTCCTTAACTTTGTGTGTTGTTGAGCGTTCTTTAACGTTTTTGTTTGCTTTCTTGTGTTTGTTTGTCTTTTTTTTTGTTTCTCTCGTGATTCTCGTCTTTTTTTTTTTTTTGTAATCGATTTGGAGACTTGTCTACATTTCCCAGTTGTTATTGCTTACTCATCCTGTTCTTTATTATTTTTTTTTTTTTCGATAGCCTCTTTTCTTTCTAAACACCGTCTACATTGACTTCGAAGGTGTACGTATACATATCTATATAATTATATATTCATTTATAGGCATACGTATATACACGAACACACTTGATTAACCTACTGTGTGTGTTTTTTTTTTTTGCTGTTGTTGTCTTTCCTGTAGTGAGCCCTCTTCTTGTCTCTCTACACCCCTCTCCCTCCCCCTCCCCCTTTTTTTTTATATTCCGTAGTTTTCTCCAACATTTGTTTTGTGTTGATCGCAGCTTCAGCTGTTTTTGCTCGTCTTTCCCTCCCTCCCTTCCCCTACCTTTTCCACACGTGGTATTTCGACTGGCTGCGTGCGTGTGCCACACGTCTGTTTATTGTCGTTATCGAGGAGTGTTGTTCCGCTGCCTCTGGTGCTCCACACCATCCAAAAAAAAAAAATCTGTTTGGCCTCCGTTCTCCCCCTCCCCCTCATCTTCCTCTCATCTTCGGGGCTTTCTACACGGGAAAAAAAAGATATATAAACATTCATTTCTCTCACTACTTAGTGGCGGCTTTCGTCTCCTCCTTCTTTTTGTCTTCAAAAAGGAAAAGAAAAAGTGTGGTCGCGATCTTGACGACATACTGTTTGTTTTCTGTTCACTTCTCGCTCACTGTCGGACGCTCCCTGACAATATTCGGGCTCCGACGTCTCGTGCTACGGGTGGTACACATTTCCTCGTCCTCTTATTTCTCACCTTTATCCCTCCTCTCTTCTACACACCTGTTTTTTTTTTTTTTTTGGGGGGGGGCTTCTTTCATTGTTACTGCTCTTTTTTTTTGTTTTTACACCGTTCGTCTACCTGGCATTCTTTTTGATCTGAATTCGCTTCTCGTCGCTGACACGTTCGGAAGAACCGAAAGAAAAAGAAAAAAATAAACAAAAAAAAAACGGTAAGAAGGTAGTCGGAAACACGCACACAAACTTTTTAACCCTGAGTCTCTCTTACGCACACACGCATACGTACGACATACACAGCATACACACACATATATATATATATATATTCAGGTTTTTTACATAAACAGAGACACAAACTCTTTACTGCAGTCTCGCTTGTTCGTGTGTGTGTGTGTGTGTGTGTGTGTGTGTGTGTGTGTATGTGTGTGTTGTTCACTGTCTGTAGTGGCGCCTCCCATTGCTGCATCTCCCGCCCTATTTCCTTCTTTCCTGTCACTGTTTTTTTGTTTAGTCCTCAACGCACACTTGTCTTTCGCTGTCCTTTTCTATTCCTCTTCATACCTCCCCCCTCCCCTCTCCCGGTGAAGACTCTGACTCATCACACATATCGTGCCCTCTGTCGCCAAACAAATACATACAGCACCACCCTTTCTCTCACTCTTTAGTTTGAGGTGCAATTGTTCTTCTTCTTCACCCTGAGCTGCTGTGCGGGTGTGGTTTTGTGGGAATCGGTGTTCTCGTTTATCAAGATAGAGTTTCCTCCTCCTGACCTTCCTTTATCGGTCCACGAAGCACCGCGTCAAAGCCTTCACGTCGTCGGGAGGCAGAGGGGCACAATTGACCAACAAGGCGGCCCCACTTCCCCCCTAAACTGCTTCCCTCACTTGTGTGCGAAAAAAAGAAAAAAAAATTGTTTTCCGGTTCACGGAACCGTTCGCTCTCTTTTGTTTGTGTTTGTATTTATTCTTTTTTTGGTGGTTGTCGTCGTGCTCCTTTTCCCAGGAAAGGTGCAAACATCCTCATCAACTTTGCCGTTGTCTGTATATCTTATTTGCCGGTGCAGGTGCGTCTGTACTCGGGGGCCTATATATATATATATATATTTTTTTTTTTTTTTTTTT
>CM007339.1:261740-288100 GCA_000333855.2 Endotrypanum monterogeii
CGCTGACCCTCCTACTCGTAAAAAAATAACATTTTTTAGTTTGTTTTGGTCGGTTTTTTTACTTATTTGTTTTTCCCCGGCGCAACCTGCACACACACACACACACACACACACACACAACCTCCCCATTTGCATGCATATTTTTTTTTTTTATCATCAGGACGGGAGTCTCCTTTTTTTTTTCTCTCAAATATATATGTCTCTGCTTCTCTGTCTGTTAATGCTTTGTTGTGTACTCGCTTTGAGTGATGCCGCACATCTTCCTCAATGCGTTGGTTCCCTGTGAGATGTCTCTGTAAAGGAGGAGGGAGGGGGAATACGTATATCTATACACTGCGAGAAGAGTGACAGCTGGCACATATGCCTAGATGCCTCTCCCCTCTTCTTGTTTTTGTTGAAAGGACTAGGGGACGACTTTTTTGTTTTTATGCACCTTGGCCGCTCCAGCACCCCTTGGTTCTAAACACTAAGACACACACACACACACACACAAAGATGATCGCCCCCTCACCCCTCCCCTCCTTTTTTTCCCCGCACCCATAAATCCACATTCTGCTTCTTCAGTTCTTCAGTTACTTGCTGCTTCCTTCTGATCGCTCAAGAAACCGCCGTTTCGTTTGGGTGTTGTCTGTGTGTGTATTGTCTGTGTGTATATTCTTTCGCGTCTGCTAGAAGACGTGCTCGTGTAATGTATTTCAAGCGAGATTGCTTCACATAAGTCTTCGTACTTTTTTACCTGTGAAGCTGTTGTGCTGTGAGGATGTTGGAATGTACCAGTCGTGCTGTGTGTGTGTGTGTGTGTGTGTGTCTTGGTGTCGCACACATTAACTTCTCTTTATTTCTCGATCTCACTGTAACATACATCTACCCCCCCACACACACACACACACACACACACGCAAGCATACAAATATATATATTATCATTTAGTGATTACGAATTAATAAAAAAAGGTTGCAATATATTCCTGAATGAGAGGAGGAGATGTAGGGTGGAGAAAGCTGAAGGGGAGGCACGTAGTCTCTCCCACAGCACCTCCAACTCCTTACCACCTCACCTCCAAATAAATTATTTTCGCTTCCCTCATTTTAACAAACTGGGGTCGTGAGAACGTGCCCGTACGATGTTATTCTCCATAGCATTATGGTTATGACTGTTTCTTTACCTCCCCTCACCTTCTTGTCGACCTCGACAAACATATTTATAAATGTGTGTTTATATATATATATATATATATAGTGCCCTCCCACTGCTCACACCCCTTACCACTCTCTTCTCAAGCCTTGGCACTCTGCGCCGCTGATGGACGGAGCTGAAGCCTGTTAAGCACGCCCACAAACACATAGTCATTACGAAAAGACTTCAAAATATCGGGGAAACAAAACATAGCCCACACAAAGTTTTTATTTTTCCCTTTCTGGTACCTCTCATTACTTCCCTTCCCCTCCATCCCTTGCCCCTGCCCACCATTTTTTTTGTTGTTGTCTAATCGCTGTTGCTGTTCAGGTACGCGAGACAGAAGCACACGACATTGTAGAAAAGTGGGGCAATAAAGAAGGAAACGAGAAAGCGCAACACCAGATGTCCATGTTAATTCTCGTCGCAGCGGTGGTCGTGATGGCGATGGCGGCGCAGATGGGGGAGGCTGCTTCACAGATTTACGTTGCGCCGGAACCAACGGTTGGTCTTTCTTCGAAGAATCAGGAATACCTCATCGGTGTGATATCGATGGTCATAGTGATTGTAGCAGTCATCATGGGTGTTTCTTCGATGATGAACATCAATTATGACGATGACACTCTGCTCATGGTAGAGGTGGCGGCGGAGGCACATCAAAAGGAGTGATTATCCCCCCCCCCCCGGAAGTAGAAAATACTTACACGGAGCGCGGGAGACGAAGGCAAAAGCGGCTGCTGCCCACCTCCTCATCGCCCCCCCCCCACTTCATTGTGTCTGATCATTCTTTCCAAAAAGAGACGTAAAGTCAGGTGGTATGAAAAAAGGAAGAGGACGAGGCTAGAGATAACAGACTTCTTTGACATATGGTCAACCCTTCCCCCCCCCCCTCACTTCACTTCCCACACATAGATCAAAAAGGTTCCGTCAGTCTCTGTCTGCCTGTCTGTGTGTGCTGTGAAGATGGAGGAGTTAGGGGAGGAGGAGGAGGGAGGGGGGGGGTAGTGGAACGCAATCACGCGTACCGAAGGGAATAAAATGACTGTCGACTTATCTGGACGTCAATGTGCCTCCCCCCCTCCCCGCTTCCTCTTCCCCTTCCCCCTGTATGAAAGGTGATCAGGTGAAGTGCATGCTTCCCGACAGTCACGTGTGACAGGCGCTTGCGCTTTCATTTGCACAGTATGCGAAGCGCACGACACACAAATCTTTGTGCTAATGGAGAGCAACACATCGGTGACTCCCCCGCCTCTTACTTCATGGAAACGTAGGACTTGGCCGCCCGTTGGATCATCGCGTACGCGACTGTCCTTGTCGCTTTTTGTTTTCTTTATATCTCGCTGATCGATTTTTCGCAACCCCTCTTGATGAGTTAGTGGGTGCTTTGTGTGTGTGTGTGTGTGTGTGTGTATTAGTGTGCCCAGCAGCAGTGATGATACCAGTTATACCTTTCTATCCGACATCATGTCCAGGGGAAGATGGCGAACATCGACTGCACTTCCCCGCATGCGCTATTTAGACTTGTCTGTCAGCTGCAAAGGTGTGTGTACGAAAGTCTGAGGTGAAAAGGAGGCCCTTAGGGAAAAGACGGTCTCGGCCTAATGAGTCCAAGCGCGGGTGACTACGCTCGAATGCCTCTTCCCTGGCCTAGTCAGGTCCATCACACAGCGGCAGAACATACTCAGTCCGCCTGTGTGGGTGCGTATGCGTCTTCGTTTGTTTGTATCGATGCGTGTACATCTCACAGTCCTTCTATCAAACCGCTTGAAGGGATCGTCCAAGGTCGTCACACCTCACGCCTTTTGTCGATATTACTTTTCCTTCCTTCACCACCACCCCCCTTCTTCTCGTCCGTTCGATACCACGCCCCTCGAATCTGAACATTATGGGTGTGAAGTCTTACTGTAAGAGAGAGAGGCGCACACACACACACACACACAGATATATATATATATATATATACTCCGTGAGTCTCTCGCAACTTCTCAGACTCTGCGCACACAAAACCTTTGCGCTCACCAAGTGTCACCGCCCAGAAAGTCATTGTGCAATAATACTAATAACAATAATAATCGTCAAACACATTGGCAGTAGTGGCGCCTTTCACTTCCCTCCCTCCCCTCCCACAATCGTCGTCTCTGTTCTCTTGCTCCCAAGCGGCGGCATATATATATATATTTATACATTTCCCTTCACCCACACTCATTCAATTCATCGAAACAGTTTCCGTGGCTGAAGGGACACGCACAACAAACAACAACAAAGGAAAAAAAAAAAGAGAAAGTCTAGGGGACCATGCAAATCGAGGTGAAGCTTTTGCTCAGGGATGGGGAAAGCTATCAGCGCACCCTGAACACCCTTGCCAACCACCGTCTTAAGACTGAGTGCTACTACGATATATTTTTTGACTTTCCGATCCCAGCACTGCAAGAGCGGAACAGCATGCTCCGACTGCGCGTTCCGTGCGATCCGGCGTGCATCAACAGCCGCCCCGAAACGTCTGCGCCGGACGCAAGAAGAAGCGACAACAGCAACTATGATCCAGAAGAAGAGTATGAGGCGCTGATGCGTGCGTGCCGTGGCGAGGGCTCGCCAGTTTTCCAGGGTGCGGGCGATGAGAGTATCGCCGACTGTCGACATGCCGCGCGAGCGTCGTCCGGTGTAGAAGCCGACAGCGGATCTTTACACGGTCTACCGGTCCCCACGCT
The DNA here is from genome assembly GCA_000333855.2 of Endotrypanum monterogeii. Classification (NCBI taxonomy): domain Eukaryota; phylum Euglenozoa; class Kinetoplastea; order Trypanosomatida; family Trypanosomatidae; genus Endotrypanum; species Endotrypanum monterogeii. Next base: position 265,625 of record CM007339.1, read on the forward strand.
CATTCCTGGCGCTAACGGAAAGCTTGTCTTGAAGCAGAAAAACACTATAGAGCAGGGCCATCAACTGAGCTTCGTGATCGAGGACGCACAGGTGCCACCCACGGTGGTGGAAGCTCTTGTGCGGCTTGTGCCCGAGTCACTGTTCGCAGGCGCGCTTCCCGATTCTCGAGGGGTGAATGGAAATTTTCGCGACATCTTCCCCATATTGTCAGACTACGCCGAACAGCAGCGCCGACTCGGTCACGGCAGCGGAGGCGACTCTGCGATGGTGCGAATACTTCACCACCTGGCCGATGTCGCTTGCTCGTACGCCGTGCCCAACGGCGCTGCGGCGTCGGCTGTGGGTCTCGACAGCTCAAATGCCCACTTTAGTCAGCTCCGCTTCGCTTCGATGGGCGCGTCTGCCGTCTATCCAGATCAGAGGGGGGCACTGTCACGGGGAATCGGCAGCGAAGAGAAAAGAAAATTGGGCGAGGATGGCGGGGGCGGTGCGGAGGCCCCAACGACGTGGCCGCAGCTGGTGGCAGTTGCAGGCTTCATGACTTTGCGGAAGGTATTCGCGTACGCGCCGCTACTAGCACTGCAGCAAGGCACCAATGGGGCGCTCGAGCTCACGACCAATGAAATGGAGTTTAGAGAGGGACTGCGAATTCGGCTAGATGTCAGCTACATTCTCCCAGGATTGACAATCTACGAGCTGGAGGTGCCCAAGTGTGGCGTCGCCGTTGACGAAGTGACGACTGAGGTCAGCAACTTCCTCCGCTCCCTTTCCGTTTCGTTTGACAAGGGCAGCGAGAGCAAATTTGCGCGGTACATGCAATACCTTTGTGGAACGCGTGATGCTGAGCAGAACGCCAGCGATGTGAAGCTGCGACTCACGAATGTGCACGGCTACGAGGAGGTGCGCCGAAATCTAGAGCAATTCATTTTGGCGACCTCTGCCGCCAACGTCCCGAGCTCGCAGGACCAGCGTCCTATCTCGAATACCGAGGTAATCTCCGCCGACGGCGCAGATGCCGGGGATGCCACAGACTTGTGCTGGCGAGCGAGCTGCGATGGCTACTTGCAGGAGGCGAACGAAGATTTCTTTTTTGACAGTCCTGAGCAAGCACTACGGCGGGGACACAGCTTCCTGCGACTTCGCAAGCAGCACCGCTCAAACAAGTTCGTTCTTGCTCTTAAGGCTCACCAAGCGTTCAGCGGCGGTCACCAGAGCTCGCTCTCCAGCAAGGTGAGTGTCTGTGAGACTGTGGCGCGTGCTCTCATCGACGATCCCACAAAATTTCTACACGAGCACGCTGAGCACCTGGCGGTCATGCGAGCCGTGTGGGGTGAGTTTAGGGTCCGAGCACTGGTCCGCACCGCCACCTTCACGACGGAACGCCTGACAGTGCCCTGGTGGTCTGCGCAGGCGCAGCAGTCAACCTTTCACCGAAACTGGACGAACGGTGCGCTGTCGACTGCACCTCAGCACAGTCAGCTCTACCCGCTCAGCTCTTACTGCCTCTCCCAACAGCAGCAGCACAGCCTCGGTGTCACTGCAACGTCGGGACCCGCCATGCCTTTGCTGATTCATTTGGACAAGACGGTCTACAAGCTGCCAGCTCACTCGCAGGCGCCCCGTATTCCGTTCAGTCCATCCCAGTCCTGGGGCGCTCGCCAATGCGAGATGTACGAGATGGAGGTGACGAACATTGTGGCACCGACAGAGCCCAAGGATGTTGTGACTGAACTCACAAGTGTGCTGAATGGGTTAGGAGTGGAGTGGTCGGTGGGAGTGCGCAGTAAGCTTGAACATTATTTCTCCTTAGTGGAGGTTTAGGGATCAAAACCAACTCCACTTCTCACCTCGCCCCCCCCCCCGCCTCCTTCCCCTCCCTCACGAGTAACCACTCTAGACCCTTCGACTTCAAAGCATCGTATCTGCGTAGGCGTGTGAGGATAATGACCCCACCCCCTTTTTTTTTGGAGGTAAGGGGGAGCTCACGCCTGAAGAAGTAGCACAGAGGTGAAAATGAATGCAGTAATTGCAGTGTCTGGCGATCAAAACCGAACATACATCAGCTCATGATTATGTTGTATTCATAGATATACGCGACTGTCCGCTTGTTTGGCCTTTCTACCATACCCCATCCTTTCACCTTCTGAACCCAGAGAATGGAATAGGAAAAGAAGGAAGGTCTGATCCCGCTTGATCCCCTGGCACGTTTTTTTTTTTTGTGTGTGGGGGGGGGGGGCATTGCAAGTGACATAGTACCGGATTGTGGTGTGTATTGAAAGCGGCGGCAGTGGCTGCGGGCGGGTGCGTTCAAACGTACCTCTCATACATATTTTTTGTGTGTGTCTTGTGTGTTAGCTGGGCACGGAAACAGGGAAAAACATATCGCCGTGACGGACACGCAGAGGTAGTGAGTCGATGAACGTGTAGACAAGGCCGCTTCTCCGATTCCCTTCGATGAGAATGGTGTTCCCGTACATATATATATATATATATATATATATATATATATATATATTGGATAGACAAATGCGTCAAATATAGATGTTTCCCCCCTCCCCTCCCAACACATACTCCAAGAATTGTTGGCAACCCACACAAAAATGTGCACATCTTATCCCTTTGAGTTTTTATTTTACAACGGTAACGGAAAACTCTGTCAGGGGGGGGGAGGGGCGGGAGTTAGAATTGCTTTTCTCTCCTGTTCCTTTGGGATATTTATATATAGATATATATGTACATATAAATATATTATTCGGGGCTCTTTGATAAAGGTAAGAACAGAGTTGAGGGGTTGCACAAACATAGGGGGAAAGAGGAGGATTACCGTGTGCATACACACTGCCCCGCCCCTAAAAATCAACTCTCTACCTATTTTGTCTCACTTGTCTGCGCTGACTTCATCCCTTCAGATTCTATCGAACCGTGAGCTGGGTTGTGTGCGCCGGCTCAGCTGTACCTTAGGTCCCCGGGTTCCGTATTACGAATATCAGTCCATACTCGCGCTGACCACATCTAAACTTTCTACGCTGCTGCTGCTGCTCTCTCCCTCTCACCCGCACATCTTCCTTCGACACTGACTACGCGTTTTGCTCTATTTTTATTGGGTGGCTACAACCGTGACCGAAGCACCTCAGCTTGTGCCTCCCATTCCTTTAGCCCTAGGTATCTGCTTTCTTACACACACATATATATACATACATATACACACAGACCTGTGTACTTGCTAGTTGTACCCCTCCTGCACCCCTCGGCTACTCACCCGTGACATCCACAGCAGATTCACTATGGCCGGTGTCAGCAAGTCCGCTTCAGCGGTGAAGCGCCCGAGCAAGAGCGTCGGAAGCCGCAAAATGCACAGGGCAAGCCGCGCGATTGCCAAAAAGGAATCCAAGTCACAGGGCACGAGAGGCGCTGGCACCAAGCGTCAACACCGCTGGCGCCCGGGTACTGTTGCCCTGCGAGAGGTACGCAAATACCAGCGATCGACTGATCTTCTTATCGCGTGCGCCCCATTCCGGCGCCTTGTGAAAGAAATCATGTCCACCCTCAAGGACACAATGCGCATGCACAGCACTGCCCTCCAGGCGATTCAGGAGGCAACGGAAAGCTATATTGTTGGCATTCTCGGTGACGCAAATCTCTGCACCATTCACGCCAAGCGTGTTACGCTGTACCCCAAGGATCTGCAGCTAGCAATGCGCCTACGTGGTGAGCGCGCGTAAATATATATATGGATGTAGGGAGAAGCTTTAGTAGTCGTGATGCGGTCAAGGGGGGGGGACACACACGCTTACACACATATATATATATATATATATATATATACATATTTTTTATGCATGTACATGTTTGTATGTATCTGTGTGTGTATCTGTGTGTATGTCGAGAGCACTATGAAAAAGGCAGCTAACGTCGAAGCCTTCAACGATCACAAAACCAGCTTACTCATGTCGTGGGCGTTTCTTTCTGCCGCCTCTCTTGGATGCTCACCCCTAGACGCTTGCTCGGCACGCATCGTGTTGACCCCATTTCTTTTGCATCTCCTTTTTTTGCCTACCAGCGTCCATGGCAGTCGCTACGATCCCTGTCCCATCTTTATAATCAGTGACGCTTGCCCAGTTAGAGTCTTCTCTCCCCCTCCCCTTTTCGTTTACATTTCCATCGGCTCCTCTTTGAGCGCATACACAACTACCTATATACGCATGTGTGAAGGTGCATTAGTGTGAGTGTGTACAGGGCCATGTGAACGTCTTCTTTTTTTTTCCTTTCTCGCTCCTTTTCTTGTCAGGTTCACGAGCCTCCCTGCAACCTCTATCTTTTTTTTTTCCCTTTCCCCTCCTTCAAGGTTTCCTTTTCATTTCCGCAGAGGAGGACTAGAGGCAAGAAGAGGCTGCACAACCCTCGGTGTCTATGTAGGTTTGTCTGTATGCAGGTGCATCTGGAACGGTTGGCGACTCTCTGAGAAAAAAAAAATGAAATATCCGCAGCAACGATGACAGTGATTATTAGATGTTTTTTTTTTCTGGTTGTGCTTTTATATCATCCGTGATACCTCACATTTCGTTTACATATTGCGGTCTCAGTTAAAAAAAAAAAAAAAGAGGTCGTATGTGTCTGTGTGCAAATGTATGTCGGTGTTGCTGTTTCCTGTTACCGTTTGTATGTTTGTGTGTGTTTTTCATTTTTCAATCTCTATCTTTGTGTGTGCGTTGCCTCTTTGCGCCTTCCTTCTCATTCTCTTCTCCCTCCCTCCCCCCTCATCCCTGCTTTTTCTCGGTCTTTCTTTGTTTTCTCTTCTGGCTACTTATGCTACTAGCTTCATCAGTGTGAGCGTGTGGAGGGGGGAGGAAAGATAAGTAGGTGTGTGTGTGTGTGTGTGTGTGTTACTTTTCTGTTTTGGATTTTATTGTTTTTTTTTTTGTTCGTCCATGACGGTCCTCTTCAGCTGCCCAGACGCTGCCACTCCTGTAACCAGAGGTTGCCCCGCTCTGTAGACGCGTCTTGTGTGGCGATTGTTGAGTGTGCGTATGAGCTCTGTTGGGGAGAGAGAAGGGGGGGTCTATGTATATGTATATATGTATATATATTTACACTCCAACATGTTAGAAAACATGACCCTTAGTTCTCTGCCCCCGCCTCGGCCACCTCCTCCTCGGTGAATAGGTCTCTCCCTTGAAGGAAAAAAAAAAGAAAGTGGAAATATACAGTACAAAGAATGAAGTTCAGATTCAAAAAAAAAAAGCTGAAAAAATTAAAAAATATAGATGAACAATAAACAAACGGAGTCACTCCCTCCGCACACACACACACACACACACACACACATACAAGCACCCGCACACACACTCCTCCCCCCTCCCTCACCATCCCCCCTTCTTCTGCACTCACCCGCTTTTATCAGCTTCATGGCTCAATTTTCATGCTGTTGCTGTGTGGTGTGGTGGTGACTGCTCTGCAGAAAAAAAAAGGGGGAATAGGGAGGAAGAGGGGGGAGGTAACGCACCACTGCAAAGACAAAATGCACCACTTTTCGATCTGATCTCCCCGTAAAAGGTGTCAATTTTCGTGGTTCGGCGTCACTGCGCTGCCATGTTAGGTATGCAGCCGTTGACTGTCTCATCCGTCGCAGTTGAGGACTCCATTCTCCTCCTCCAGCCCTCTCACACTGCTGATCTATTTGTCCTCTTTATGTCTGAAAATCCTTCTTTGCGATGCACAAGTGAGACTCTCGTGCACGAACTCATCTCATCATCTCCCACGTCGCCACGAATCCGTGCATTTGAAGTTAAGGAAGGGGATTTCTCGACGTCCATTCAGCTCGTCTTGGCTTGATAACGGAGTCACCCCTCCCCCCTCTTTTTTAAACACACACACACACACACAACATATATATAGAGAGAGAGATGAAGTCATTTGACTGAGTTTCTCCGGCAGTAACGGATATCTATTTGCAAATTCAGTTCCTGTAGTGGTACGCAGGCGAAAACTTGCACCGTCATTCTCAGATACTGTAGCCCCTTTGCGATACGGTTTGGGGTGCGGCTTGCAGGTGACTTCAGAGGCGCCTGTCATTGTAGAGGCGATATTATTTTTTTTTGGCTTCCCCGTGCATTCGACTTGTATCACGCGTACACAAGCGCTCAAAATATGAGGCTATTTTATTTGTCTCCCTTTTTGCGTGTTCATAGTAGGATAGATATGAATACACTACCACCGCCCCATACCGTGGAAAGAAAGCACCAAAGGGCGCGTTATTAAGCCTCCCCCCCCCTCCCCCCAACACACACACACACACACACATGCACAACCACATCCACTTTTCACTTGTCCCTTCCTCGACCTCTCCTTCTTCCCCTTTCCATGAAACCTTCCACAGGCTCTTCCCTAGTGAGTACAGCACGCCGTTGGACGAGGACACAGGCTACAGTATTTATTTCCCCTCTTTTCCACCTCCCTTTATTTTTTTTTTTTTTGGGGGGGGGCTTCGTCCATTAAAGAAAGGATAGTTTTTTTTTTTTAAGCTTCTTCTAAAGAGGAAGAGGAACAAAAAAAAACTCAAGTCAGCTCTAAAAAAAAAAAGAGAAGATATGCGCGCTGCCGGTGCAGCGCCGCTTGCCTGCTCAGCAGTCACTGCCTTTGTGGTGGTCGTGTGCTTGCTCGCGTGCAGCACAAGCACCGCGTTGGGGAGCGCATCCGGGAGCGAAGAAGTTGCGCCGCTGTCTGGTAATGATTACGCTCAAAGCAGCGGCCACGCCAACGGCGCGGCAGCCCAAGAAGTGGAAAGTGGTCTGGTGTGGGTTGTTCTGACGGATCTGAGCCGCACCAGAATGACTGCCGATTCCCTTCTTGAAGCAATGAAGGCCTTCCTGACGAACTCCTCTGCGACGCACAAGCACCTTACGACACTTTTGCGTCCCTCACCCATCATCCTGGACACGGGCGGTAACGTCCTCACTGCGTTGAGGCAGATAACAGACCTTCTCGAGAAACCGCTCAACTTTCCGAGCATCCTCTTCCTCGCTGACACCGCCGACGTGTCGACGTCCGTGGTGGATGTGTTGCGGCAGGACGTCAAGACCTCGGACATTCTCGTTATTTCCGTCCACTCCTCGAATATACGACTCTGCGACCCGAGCACGAACCTTCGCACGATGTGTATGGTTCCACTCGACATGATGAACGTGCGTGGACTGCTCGAGGTGGCTTCGAAGCAGCTGAGCTGGCACTCTATGAGTCTCGTCTTCAGCAACAACGGCTATGGGGATGGCGTGCGCAGCACAATCACCGCGCAGGTGCAATCGGCGTCCACCACGCCTACTATAGTTGCACAAACATTCATGAACAGCGCTCTCTCGACAGCAAATGACGATGCCGTTATCGAGTCCCTCACGGAGCACTATGCACGAGGTGTTGGCTGCTTTCTCCGTGAGGCGGAGATGCGCCGCCTGCACGAAGCCATGGAGCGCAACACGCGGGCCGCCAAGCGCCTTTTTCTCATCGGCTCTCGCGAAAGTCTAAACATTTTGCCTGCCCTCACCGGTGACGTCAGCACAGCCGAGAAACCCTGGGGTGCCTTGTTCGTCTCCGCCTATACATCCCCGGTGGATCTCGTCCAGCAGGGTTTCTTTCCCATCTCGGCTGGCACCGCTGTAGATGATTACAGTGCCTTCGTGCTGAGTCACTTACTCGACGGTCTACTGATGCTGGACGCGGCCAAAGGGACGATAGACAATATGGACACACTGCGTGCGACGCGCTTCGCAGGTTATACGGGGAACGTTGCCTTCGACTCCGTCTACTTCCAGCGCGTCGAGGTGGTTTTCTCCCTTATCACCGCCCAATACCCGGTTCAGAGGCCACTTGTGACCTGGAGCCTCAAGAACTATTCCTCGGTAGCCCCGCAGGTCAACCGGAACCCAGAAGTGACCGCCGCGCTCGTCACGGCCTCCCCACTGCGAGCCGCAAAGATCTGTATGACGTCGCCCCCCAGTTGTGCGTCGGTAAGCAATCTCATGACAATGCTTTTCGTCCTTTTAATGTACAACCGAAAAGTGGCCAACAGCAGCGGTGACAACGTTTTCAATTTCTACCCAGTCGCCCTCAGCGTCGGCACTAGTGGTGTTACGGGGCTGGCGTCGCTGATCCCGATGGCACGGACGTGCACGGTGCTCTCGGGGCCCGGCTCCGACGCGGTGGTGATGGCTTTTAATCCGGTGGTCAACGAGTTTCAGATTCCCCAACTCGATTATGGTGTCTCCAATGACTACTTCACCGACAACCCGTTTGTCTTTCCCTTCTTCTCTCGCAGCTTGCCGAAGAATACTTTTGCTGATGGAGCGGTGGCGGAGATATGCACACACTACGGCTGGGAGCGAGTAATTATTATCACCTCAAAGGATCAATTCGCTGCCTCTCACGCGCGGTCGATGGAAAGAACGATGCAGCAGCAAAATCTGTACGTGGAGATGACATATCACCTCCCCAACAGCGACAACGCGACTTTAGCGGACTGTATGAATGATATCTACGCGAAGCGGGTTAGTCGAGTTATCATTGTCACCAGCTCATTCACCGACAACCAGGCAAAGAACTTTTTCACCCTCAGCGACCATCTCACGTATATGCGTCAATATATTTTCTTTCTGGGGACGACTCTCTGCAGCATTGCTGAGGTCCCAGAGAAGGGGGAGGCACTACGCCAGAAGCTTCCTAGCTCCTTTTGCATCTACCCCTACATCTCACACTCGCGTTTCACTGAGATGAATACTCTTTACAAAAGTAGTGAGTACGCGACGACGAGGCAGGAAATGCGCAAACTCATCAGCGATGGGGGTTTTCTTTCGTCCGTCGAGTCATGCGACATGAGCTCGATCAGCCCCTACACCGGCTTCGCCGCAGACGCTGGTTATGTGCTGATCGACGCTGTGTCTCGCGCCTTCGCTGCGAACGTGACGCTCAATGTGGCCTCTCGATTATTGCCGTTCATCCGCAATACGTCTATCGACAAGTTCACCACGAACTGCACCATCAATTCTTCAGGAAATCGACTGTACGCAATTTATTCCATTGACATTCAACTCTGGAATGGAGACGCACTGTTCATCGGCACGTGGAACCCGAAGGCGCTGCCGACACTGGACATTACGAACTCGTCCTTTGTCTGGCTGACCAACAGAACCTCGACACCACTAGACACGTTTCGCGACGCCTCCTTCGTCCTCGGCTCAGCGTTCTCGGCGTCTACGGGGACTATTGTTGTTTCCATTCTCGGCTTCATCCTCACGATTGCTGTCTTTTGTTTTTGCTACCGTCACTACCGCATGCAGAAGATGGTGGAACAGGCGCTCGAGGCGAACCAGTTCCCGGTAACGGACGAGGAGCTTCGCCGCCTTCGCGGCATCAAGGATGATGTGTAGAAAAAATTCCATTTTTTTCTCCCCCCTCCCCTTCCAAGAAAAAAAAAAAAGACGAAGAGGCTTAGTTGCGCGTCGTGCGACACAACGTTAGTGGCTGCATATACGTTTATTATTATTATTTATATGTTTTTTTTTCGTTTATTTCAGCACATTTGGTGATGATGACGATGTGCGTCTCGTGAGCGATTTGTTGGGCGGATTTTCCCGCTGAAGCCGTGCTCACCGACGCATCTTGTGAGCCATCCGCATCATTGGTCTGGAATGTATGGTCTGGGAAGATAATTTTGTTGTGGCGGATGCCTTCGTTGCTTTCGGCATATGTGCCACCCTATCGTGCACCACCGTGTTCTCCACTTCTTTTCCCCTCTGTTGTTGTTGCTGGCACCCGCGCTATTATTATTGAAGTCAAAGATACTATATACACTATTACATTATAGATATATAGCTTCGCACGTGTCTGAACTGCTCTCTGCCCTCCCTCCTCCTCAGTCTACATTCAGGTAAAGTGAAGACTAGGTACCTCACCGTCACCATAACCACACCCATCTCTATCCATGCTTTCGTGCTCTCAGTGCGTCTCTACGCGATGCACACATGGGAGACACTCAAGAGTTGGAAGGATGGAAGGCACAGAAAGAAGGCGAAGAAAAGTGCGTCACTGATGGGGTGTGCTCTCCCCCCTCTCTCCATGCTTTTCGCTTCGCCTGTTCTTGTTCATCACAAGAGATCCTGTAGAAGTTATCGGCGTGTGGTGAATAGCGCTGCCCCTCTCTCCCCATGCACACACACACACACACACACAGGAAGACAACACTGACACACACACATATATATATATATATACGCAACCGCCTGAGATATGTTAATCATTTCTCCTCCTGTCACCTCTTTGGCCCTCCCCCTCCCTCACCATTTGCTTCGTTATCCTGACGCCTCAATCGAGGACGCACGCACGGACTCTACCTCTCACCCTCGACCTCTTCTCCGCTCTCTCTCTTTTTTTTCTCTTCTTTTTCTTCCGGTGCCGGCACGACTGCGTGCCAGTCATCCGTCTGCAGTCAAGTTGCCTCGTTGCCGTTGAGTTCGAGGGTTTTCTTTGTCGTTTTTCTCTACGTTTCAGTTAGCGACGTGGGTTAATTATTAGGTTAATGTTTTAGTGTTGCGCCGCATAGATCGCCCCTGTCACAACCACCTCCTCCCACACACATAAACACACACGTGCACACGTCTCTCCATGTCGTGTAGCCTTAGCACTTTCCCTACCACGAGGGAGGCTTGTCCCATCGCCCCCGTCTCTGCGCTGCGTGCAGCCGTCGAGAGACTGCAGCAGCCAGACGCTACAGCAGCTGGTAGTGTAGATGTACGTCGGCCCAACTATCTTCTTGATGTTCCCGTCAGCGCCATCGACGTCGACCGATGGGGCAAGCGGTGGCAGGAGGCGATGGCTGAACTATCCTCATCCTCCCCCTCTTGTGGCGTGGGCACCAAGGGCCATCTATATTTTGAGTCTGCTTCGTCAGCGTACACAGCGCTCATGGCAAAGGATGATGCAGGTGCCTCCGCGGGCGCCAGATCAATGCGGCATTTGGCACCGTTCCCACCTTTTGTTTTCTCCTCTGTCAAGACGCTCTCGATGACGCAGCTGCTCAAAATGCGACGGCAGTGGCTGCCGCACCGCCAACGCTTTGCTGTCCATCAGCAACGCATGGGCTTTCTTGACGCTGTACTCAGCCACGCTGTCGTCGCTCTCGTTGGTCCGGTCGGCAGCGGCCGCACGCTGCAAGTGCCCATCGTCCTCTCCGAGACGGAGGTGCTGAAGCGGCGGCGGCTCATCATAGTGAGTACAAACGCCGCTTCTGCAAAACTCACGACAATGCGCCTACGCGAGGAGCGCGGCGAGGACGTGCTATGCTCGCGCACCGTTGCTGTAGCCATTCCGACGCACAACGAAGTGACGGAATGTACGAGCATCGTGGTGACCACCGCGGATGTGATGCTGCGACAGTTGTTGTGTGACCCGTGTTTAGAAAATGTGGGCTGTGTCGTCTTCGACGATGCGCATTTGCGCAGTGAGTCCACGGAGCTCTCTCTCTCGCTGCTGCGCGATCTTTTGGCTGCGCAGCAACAGTGGGAGCACCAGCTAGGCGCGGCAGCAGTATCTGCATCGGCGTCGTCCCCGAGTGGACCCACAACTGCCGACCCTAATGCCCCTGCGGTGCCGAATGCCGATGGGGCACATGGGGGTCGACTTCACGTTGTGCTGAATTGTCCCAACGAGGCGTGTGCGACAACTCTGCTGTCCTTCCTTGCACCGTCACGGTGCACTGCCACAACCTTCGCATTGCAGGCCAACCCAGCCATTCTCACGGCTCCCGTCACGTTATTCTTGGAGGAAGCGGTGCAATGGTTGCTCAAGAGCGAGAAGGAAGGGAGTTGCCCTATCGGTGATGGTGCGGCGATGGAAACGGCTCTCCTGTCGTACGCGGAAAACGTGGATGCGGTGGCCCGCATCATGGCTGCCGCGGACGCCGACTTCGCTCACCCGGCAGCTTTCCGGCGATATTGGCTGCCGCTGATTCTACAGTGTGTCGACGAGTTCGACAAGGCCGACCGCCAAGCGGCTGGTGCGACGGAGGCTCGAAATTTATCACCGCTTTCATTGATCCTCATTGTGGTTCCCAACAATCACTACGTCCACGTTGTCGCCAAGGCCGTGCAAGAGGCGCAGCGAAACTCGGCAGAGGGAGACCCGGCAGCTTCCCGGATGTGTACGGCACTTGCAGAAGACTCGCCTTTTGCAGATTTCACGGCGGTTGCACGGCGCACTCTTGTGAAAGACGCACACCAACGCTGGATCATCGTCGCGACGAGCGAGCTCAGTCAGTCGGTGCTGCCATCTACTTTGGACGTTGGGCTCGTCGTGGACTGTGCACGCAACGGCTACACGACGGTGGACACAACGGCAATGGTGGACACGGTGGTGATCGAGTACAGTACAATTGCGCAGCTACGACACCGCCGGAAGTTGGCAAAAATGACGACTTCACCTGCTGCCAGCGGCGACAACAACACCCCCACCTCGCCAATGGTAATCCAACTGATCCCTAAGTCTGTCTTACACGGTGCCCACCATCGTCGTCTGAGTGCTGACCCCGCCCAGCATATCGTTTTCCGACTTCCCTTCAGTCGCTATGTTCAGTTGTATCAAGTATTGCAGGCACGTGAGGAGGCGATCCTGTCGCAGCGAATGGCTTTTTCTTCTGCTGCCGGGGGTGGCTACGGAAGCGGTGGTGGCGCACCCTCGCTGGTCACCAAGGTGTCCACCACTCTTGCGTCCCACCTCATTGGCGTCCCTGCTGCGACGGCGACTCGGTACGAGCCGCTGAGACGGATCATGGCATCGGCTGAGTCCTACCTGCGCGCCGCTGGCCATCTGGCAGTGGACACCGAGCCTGGCTCACCTGCAATGGGGCAGCTGGTGCTACAGCCGATCGCGGTGCTCTGCTTGTGCATGCCACTACCTCTGCAAGTCGGGCGACTGCTGATCGCTGGTAGTGTGCTGCGACCTCCTCTGGCGGCCGTCACAGCAGTGGGTGCGCTCTGGTGCTGTAGCGACCTTTTGTCGTTGCAGGGTGCCAAGGCAGTGCGTGCGGTGGATGTCTCGGATGCCTCACGCGAAACTGTAGAGGAGTTGGGGGCGCTGTTGACGGAAGCGCGGCTCTTCTTCTCGCGCGACTCGCTGAGCGACGTCGTGAGTGCCTTCAACGTCTATCAAATGTGGTGCTCGACAAAAGGAAGGCCAGAAGCAGAGCGCGACTTCTTGGTGGAGTGCGGTGTCGCTCGTGAGGTCCTGCAGGCGGTCTTTGACACACAGGTTCAGCTCTGCATGCTGGTGCGCACCTATGGACTGGAACTCCAACCCAGCGGGCGAGACGGAAATAGCGGCGCCAGCGCGGAAGAATCGCAGGCAGACAGAGCTCTACGACTCTGCGTGGAATCGGTGCACCAGGCTACCTCCCGCAATGTCGAGCAGGTGTCGAGTGCATTAGGGGATGCGATGGCGGTACTGTCTCCAGAGGTCGCCATGAGCAGTGCCCTTCACGCGTGCATTACGGCCGCACTGTACCCAAACACCGTGGTGCCGACGGGCGACAGCGGAATAGGCTTCTTGTACGACGGCATTCCCACCTCCAGCGTCAGCAGTGCCAATGGGACAGTGGAGTCGTCCGCTGGCGGATCTCAGGCACCTCCAGCTACCGGGCGCCGAGTAGCGACGTTCAGCAGCGACTGTGTTCTCGCGGATCCCGCACAGTTCATAAAAGCAGCGGGAAGAGCTTTTCTTTTTCTCTCCAAGTCTATTGCGGACGCATCGACTCGGGAAGCAGCTGCAACTGCGTCATCGTCCACAGTAGCAGCTACCGTTGTCGAACAGGTGGATCCCTTACATGAGGCGGCTGCCTTTGTTTTCTGTGGACATTTTTATGAGCGTCCCCGGAAGGCACCGATACGTTGTCGTGGCTGGTCGTCGGTGCTGACGAGTCGCTGGCGAGAGACACGCCGCGCGCGGGCGTTGCCACCAGTTTCGCAGCTGCCGCCAACGTACATTGCCCTGCAGTCGTATGATACAGTACACTGTGATCAAGTTGTCTGCATCATGGATCAGAACCTTTCTTTGACAATGCGTGCTACGACGGCCAAGTGGCTGCAGCAGCTTCGCACCCACGTCGGCGTGCAACTGTCCGCGCTGGCACGTGGGGTCCTCACGCCCAACAAGGAGAAGTCCATAACGGAGGCGTCGTGTGCGCTGGCGATGGAGCTGACGCAGGCGTGGGAGTGGTGGGAACGTCGTCACCGGGAGGGTCGAAGTTGGCTGCGAGAGGAGCGAGTAGTTGTTGCCCATCAGCAACGGGAAAAGGAGGAAGCGGAGACGTGGGCCGAGGGCGACGAGCAGAAGCGGGCGGCGTCGGCAGCCAAGCTTGCAGCGCTGCGGCAGCGACTCTTCAGCTATTATGAGTGGCAGGTTCGACCGGGAACTCCTGTCAGTGTGGTCCTCCCTTCCAACGCGGAGCGGCAGGCGTTTGCCAAGAGCGTTGCTGCAGCCGGTGCTGCGTCGCTGAAAGGGAGCAGCGAAATCGACAAGAGCGTCGCGGCTCATCCTGGCGGTCAAGACGACGGCGGCGGCGGCGACGACGTTGCCGGGGAGGGTGCCGATACGGCGCAGGCTACGTATTCCGGTAAGGTACCACCAGCAGATGTCGACCACATCTTCCGTCTGTGCGTGAGAAGTGTGGCTGCCAAGGGCACGCGCGAAGCGGAGGCGCAGCTGCTACGCGACAATCCAGATGTGTTCAGCTTCCTGAACCCTGAGGATGAGTTTCACGAGTACTACCTTTATCTGTTGCGGCAAGCAGCGCCAGACATGGAAGTTCTTGGCGACAACTTGGAGGAACTCATTGCCTTCCTCGAAGGTCTGGAGACGGAACTGCGTGAGGAGCTCGGACTGCCGGATCCCAACCTGGCGGGACAGGAAGACGCCGGGGGAGCATTGGGTGGGCAACGGTACGGCGAGGACAGCGCGAGCGCTCTCGGTATTTGGAGTAGCGACGGTAATGACAGAGAAAATGGGCAGTGGAACGCAGGCCCGTTTGGCAGCGCTTATGCCGTGCGCGACGTACCAGTTGGAGAGGGTGACCTGGATAGTGACGGGGACGGCGGGGGCTTGCAGCTGGAGTCGGCGGCGATCAACCTCAAAAAAAGCGCCGGACCTACACTGGCCGAGAAAATCGAGGAGGCAAAGCGAGCCCAGGCCAAAGCGGCACCGAATACATCCAACTCGACGGATGGGGTGATTCCTATGATGGGTGCTACGCCCTCTGTGCCAGTGCCGATGAGTGTGCCCGCAATGCAACCGCCAGCGAGCAGCAGTGCTCCGTTTGTATCGACCAGCGCAGGTGAAACACTGGCCGACAAGTTGCGCGCCATGCAGATTGCCGCGTTAGGGGGTACTCCCGCAAATGCCAACGATGTCGAGCGAGTGCCGTTTGCGACACAGCCAACTGCAACTTCGATGCGTATAGAAGCAGAGCCTGTCGCGTCCACTGGGGTATTACCCCCGCCACCCACGGCAGCTGACTTGCTCGCCGTCATCAACGGCAGTGACAATTCAGAGGCAGCACACCCCGATCCGTCCATCGGGCTGGGTCTTCAGCAGGCCCCCCCAACAGCTGAGGAACTCATGGCTTTGTTAGGGACAGCCCCCCCTGCTGCGGCAGCCTCCAACAGCTTCGGTGGAATCCCAAGTACCACAACACTACCCTCTGCCGCGATGGCGGCGATGATGATGGGGATACCAGCGACGCCTCTTCATCGGCCTCCACCAGCCATTCCTGCCAAGGCAATCGAAGAGCGACCGCCCTCTGTGCTAGTATACCCGGTGCCCGATATTCGCAAATATGGAAATGTGCGCCTGCTGCTCGCGAAGGGCCTTAGTGATTGTCTCAACATGCGAGTGGGACCCACAACCATCGTTGGCCACGTGGCACGCATCGATGTCCCCAACCGCAACGTGGAAGCGCGCGCATTGGCGCTGAAAAAATTTACATGTGGCGACACCAAGATCACCGTACACCTCTTCAAGAATGACCGCATTATCGATGACCCGGAGTGCCAGGAGCGGGAGCGTCGCCGGCGCCGCAATGAGCTTCGGCAGGAGGAAGCAGAACGACATGTGGAGCGCCGCCGTCGCACTGGAGGCTCCGCAAGTGACACCGCGCCGATCCGTGCGAACGCTGCTCGTGGAACCAGCGCCGTTGGCACGGTTCCCATCGGAAGTGGTGGCATCGACCCCACATGCCCAGACGCTTACGACGATCCTAGTGCTTACAGCGTGGATGCGCCCGTGTTGATCCCACAGAATCATGCGACGAAGACAACTCCTATGAAGATCGGCGTCCTCTCATCGTCGGAGGACGACGATGAAAGCAGTAGCTCTGAAACATCATCCGCATCGCTCTCGGAATAGGCGGCGCGGTGACAACAAATATTCCCTGCGACCAGAGGAAGGTAGACGAGAAATGGGGCCCTGGACGAAGCAAAGTGATGGTGGTGTGCTGGTGCAGTCGTGTTGTTGGTGTAGTTGTTGCTTTCGCGCACAACAACTGCGAAGCGTCTATGCTCATAAATATATATATATATATATATATTTTAATATTTTTTTAGCTGTACGCGACCCTTAGGCCTTTGTCGAACATTTCTCAGGACAAGTTAAGTTGCATACAATAAGACATGGATGTGATGCTTCCTCTCGGATGTTCCTTTCCCACCCATTCTTCTTCCATTGCTCTAGCAAGCAGTAGGTGAGATGTCGGCGCGAATACGTGAAATGCGTCGCCGGAAGGCTGTAATTATGACAACCCAAGACGAGCGTAGTCCATGCTAGACTCTTAAGCAAAGTAAAAAAAAAAACTTTCACAGCCACAGACAGGCAACCCGATTGCTCGAAAGAATGCACCCGGATGCTCTGGGTGTGGAGAAGAGGGGGGAGGGGGGATGTAGCGATGAGGCGAGGTTGTAGAAGCTTCGCTTGCATGGGGAAAATTCGGTGTCCTACGTTGGGCCTTTCGTGCGCGCGAAGGTGGCGAATACGTGTTTCCCTCACCCTCTCCTCGACGTCTTTCTCTCCCTTGCGCTAGTTTTGGTGATCCGCGATATCACCCTAGTTGCGCGTAGCTGAGTCGGCTGTGTCCTCCTCGAGCAAATCTGAGAAAAAATTACATTTTATCAGCCTCACCCGCTTTTATTCCTTTCCCCTACACCCTCGGCTGTCCTGCTCGCGACAGCAGCACTTCCTCGGCTTGGCACCTTACTGCTATTGTCTTTGTGTGCGAGTGTGCCCACATTGTTCCGAAACCGACCACTCTCTTACCTTGCAGCACTCACGTCCGGGGGTGGGAAGTGCTCTACGGAAAACGGATTTTGATTAGCACCTACATACAAAGGGATCGTGGGCACACCAGCTCTTTTTTTTTTTTTTCTCGCTACGATGTCCGCCCCCAACCATGATGTCAACAAGGTGCAGATCGGTTACCACCGGGCAGAGAACACGGAAACCGTGAGCTCGCCACACACGTATGCTTACAGTAGCGGCAAGAGCGTGCCATCCACGACCAAGCCCGATAAGCCTACCGTGTCGAACATCCGCATTGTGTCGGCCGTCGCCGGACTTCCTTTGCCATCCCTTCCCGCCAAACAATTGGTGAAACAGGAAAAAAACGAAGAATCCGACGTGACACCAAAGGTCGGTGGGGCCTCGTCCTCGTCGCTGCTGTCCTCCGAAGCACACGGCGAGCCTCGAGCCACCGTCGATGGGTTCCCTTGGTCAACGCGGCGGGTGGAGCGGATGTCGTTTGAGATGCAGAACGTGAGTCCGCCCATTGCAAACATGTTTCGTCGTGTGTTGACGACAGAGGTGCCGACGCTCGCGTTCGACCGTGTTTTGATCGAGGAAAACGATAGCCCAGTGCTCGATGAAATTCTGTCGCACCGCCTCGGCCTCGTCCCGGTTGCAGGTCCGGTAGCGAAGATGCAATACATCACGGAAAGCAATCAAGCAAGTTTTGCCAACCTTGATCCGAAGCGTGTTTTGCTCTTCGAACTCGACGCCACGGGCGCCAAGGATGCGCCTGTGACGCCTGTTTACAGTCGGCAGCTTCAGTGGGTACCACTGCCGGGGCAGCAGAAGCGTGGGACCACGCCTGGCGGGGCCGAGGAGGAACCTGGCGCCGCAGGGGCTGCAAGCTTCGGCGCAGAGGAAGATGATGACGCCGTATTTCTCGTGCACCCCGATATTCTTCTCGCTAAGTTGGGCCCTGGTCAGCGTATCAAGCTCAAAGCGATTGCCGTGAAAGGTCTAGGCGCGGTGCACACCAAGTGGAGTCCGGTGTCGGCGTGCTACTATGAAATGAAGACTTCAGTGGAGCTGTGCGAGCAGCTCACCGGCGCAGCGGCTGAAGAGCTTGTGAACTGCTGTCCCATGGGCGTCTTCGGCTACGAGGGTGGCGAGAAGGGAGCTGCAGCGATTGTTGTGGCACCGGAGAAGTGTACCCTGTGCCGTGAGTGCTTGCGCCACGAGGACACGGCTGCGGCGGTCGCCGCTCAGAGGGGTGACCGGGTCCGCGTGCAGAAGGATAAAACACACGTCATTTTTCACATTGAAAGCGTGGGTCAGCTGCACCCAGCCCAAATCTTGCGTGTCGGACTCCGTCTTTTCGCTGAGCGTTGCCGAACACTCGCGGAGGTCGTGCAGTCAACCGAGGTGAACGTGGTAGACACGACCGCAAAATCTCTGGAACACTGAGGTCGAGAAGGAAGGAAACCTTGGTGGACATCTCAAGAGCGACAAGGCGGATGCAGAGGAAAGGAAAGAGAGGCAAACAGAGAAGGAAAGATAGGGGGAGTGCGATGAGACGAAACATGCAGCAGCCCAACGTGTAGGCTGTGTTTTTCAGTGCTCTCCCCATCAGCCACCCCCGTATCGCTGGTCTTTCCGCGCTGGGACATTATTTTTTTTTTTTTGGTGTTGTTGTTGTTCTCGTGGATTCCCTTCTCCCCATTTCCTCGCCTCCCTCCCTTCTCTGTGTCCCTCTTATAAATCTTAATTGTCTTGTGTGTGCGTGTGTGTGTGTGTGTGTGTTTTTTCCGTCGCGCTTTCTTTTTCTCGCTATAGTTCTTTGTCGGATAAAGGAAACATTAGGAGACGAGAAAGCGACAGGGATGTGCGTCTGCGCGCGCGTTTGTGTGTGTGTGTGTGTGTGTGTGTGTGTGTGTGATGGTCGATCAGGTGTTTTGTTCCACCACGGCCATAACCCCTTTTATCCTCCTCCATACACACAAGACACGCACAATTCCTTCCTCATTCGCTGCCATCTTTACCCCTCCCTCCCTCCCTCTCTCTTCCCACCCAACGATCTTTTCTGTATAAACGAGAAGGGGAAGACGTCACCGTTGTGTAACGTCTATACATAAATATATTTGCGCACCCCTTACAAGCACGCCCACCCACGTACAGAAAAGGCAACACCCGAAGAGAGGAGAGGATAAAGACGAAAAGAAAAAAAAAAATCGTAAGTCGGCACTCGTTGCGGGCCTGTCTCTGTGTACCGCATCGACGGCAAAAAAAAAAAAAAGATTCATGAACTCTCGTACCCCTACTTAACAGATCCTGTTTTTTTTTTTCCTTTTGCGGTAGAAAGGAGAAGGGTGCGAGATGACGGGTGCTGTACATTGCTCCGTGTACATTTGATGCCGTTGTTGCGCATTTCGTTATCAGAAGCTGCACGGTCGGAAGTATGCAACGAAAGTTAACTCAAGGACGGTGGAGGGGCGCCGCTGTGCCGTTAACTGAACCCCTCCCACACATACAGGGCGGTTCATCCAGCGTCAGAAAGAAAAACGCCATGTGTTTGGAAGGCACCGCTGATCTTGGTCTCGTTCTCCTCACGTACCTGTTCTTTCCATCTCCTCATCTTTTTTTTTTTTTTCGACTACCGCTGAACATCCATACACGCACGCAAACACACACTGGCCACCTCTCCAGACACAGAAAACTCATTAGTCAACAATGACCAAAGGAAAAGGCCGCAATCCTGGTGCCAGCGGGCTCGACAAGCACCTCAAGCGGAAGACGCATCTGGAGAGGTCGCAGCCTAAGTCACGGCAACATCTCGGCCAACTCGAGAAACACAAGGATCACGTTCTCCGCGCAAAGAAGCGCAAAGTCAAGGTAAACCGTCTGCAGGCCATCAAGCGTGCTGCTGCACAGCGCAACCCCGATGAATTTAATATCGGCATGACCAAGGCAGTGATGGACGTGGCAAGTGGTCGTATGAAGCAGCGGCGGGCTCGACTGGTAGAGTCGGATAGGAAAAAAGACATGCAAAAAACGATCGAGCACAACCAACGGAACGTGCAGTATCTCGAATTTAAAGCTCAGGCTGATCAGCAGAGAGCCACTGAGCTTCTCAACGAGGAGGCGGCAGTGGCGCTCACATCCTCCTCCCCGCAAAACAAACACATCATTTTTGTCAACACCGCCGACGAATTCCGTAGCTTCAATCCGCTCAAGCACTTCGACGCCACTCCTGAAATGATGCGGCAGCATCCGGCTGTGCGTGGTCGCATCAGCGTCCTGGAGAAGACGGTCATGCCCGAGGAAATTCTCATGAGCGGTGGGCACCAGGTCAAGTCCGCCGCGCAGAAGCGCAAGGAGCGCCGCGTCGTACAAGAGAAGATGCGGAGATCTGGTGCTGATGCCACCGCTGAGACGCGCACCTCTTTTGTTGAGCGGCTGCGAGCCAAGAAGGAGCTGAAGCAGTACCAATTCACCGATCTGATTGAAGAGGTAAGGCGCGAGGGAGAAGCGACCACCTCCTCGTCGAAAAATGGTCTGGGAAAGGACGGCGTCCATGAGGATGAGGCCGCGCAAGATGAGGTGACACGACTGCTGGAGTGGCGTCGAGAGCAGGAGCGCCAGACAGCCATTGCCACGGCGCGGCACGTGCGCGAGGTGGGGCAGCGCATGCAGCGCAGCAAAAGTCTCACCGCGTTGGCCAAAAGCATACGCAGGCAGTCCCAAGGCATCAAGCGTCAGATGGAACAGAGACGTGAGAGTCGCTTTAAATCGGGCTTGGTGCGGCGCTCTCGTTGAGCTCACAAACTTCGACAGACATCTTTAGGTCTCTGTGTGTGTGTGAGTGATTGTGAGCCGAGTTGGTCGTGCACCACTACGCTCGGCCCTTCATGCCCTCCTCTCTCTCTCCCCCACCCCCTCCACCACCACCACCAACGGCTCCATCGCGTCTGCCCGTGCAGCACTGAGCACGCGCTGCTTCACGTTCGCTAAGCTACCAGGAACAGAACCCCGGTGTCTAGGAGACTCGCCACCCTCCAAGCTGGTACCACATTTCGATTCGCAGTCCCTCCCATTATGCCGGTCCCCGAGTAACAGCGGAGGTGTGTTGGTGATCCGTCCGCGACGCTCACGCCATATAGGTCCCGCGCCTGGAGAAGAGGAACATGTATGTCTGTGTCCTTTCCCCCTACATCAGGGGGGGGTACGTGGAGTCGGTGACCACCTCAGGTTGTTGGGCAGTGGCGAGGGCGTGTGAAAGAACGAGGAGGAGGAGGGAGGAGCGGGGGGATCTGAAGACATTATTTTGTGGGACATTTTTTGCATGGTGGCTAGTGGGGGCAGAAGGTGACGCGGGTGCTCGGCCGCGCTTTTTTTTACCCTACGACTGCAGGGTGAGCGGGGTGTAGAGATGAACAACACACACGCATACGCATATACCAAAAAAAAAAAATTCGCTTTATAGTGCGTCGCAACGTCTAAGGGAGAGGGTGGAACAGAACAAAGGGGGAATAGCATGGAAGGAATGATGCGCTGGTTTTGCGGCACTGCACTGCACTAGCGGACACCTCCCCCAACTAAGCAGAGACTTTTTATTTTTTGTAAAGAATAAAGCGAACAGCAACAACACCATTCGGAATGAAAACGAGATAAAGTAGGAGTAGCCCATGTGCTGGTTCTCTGTAGTCTAGGTCTGCCACATCTCGAACAGGTTGTCTTCAACTCGGCGCAGTCGGAGCCGACAGCCTTGCCGCCGTGAGCTATGATGGGAAACCCAGGCAGGAACATGGGGCTCTGTGCAAGTCGTTCAGGGCCGCACAAATTTACCACCTGCGCATTGTGTGCACTCTGCATAACTGTTGCTTTTGTGCCACTCATCTCTTCATGCACCCACCAACTTCATTCTGGACTAATATTGTTTGCGCGCCACGGATGTGGACAACCATCTCGACGACCGCTTATTGGGTGGAGCGAGGGTCTTCATCAGTACCTGCGGCCCCGTTTCTCGTACGCCCCCTGCCCCTCCTACCTAGGTGTATTGCAGGTATAGCGGCAATGAAAGGAAACATTTTCGATTTATTGTAAACCCCCCAGGAATAATATATCTGTATACATATATATATATATATATATATATATATATATATATATAC
>CM007339.1:288398-298426 GCA_000333855.2 Endotrypanum monterogeii
TATATATATATATATATATATATATATATATATATATACCTGTTCTTACATGTACTCAAAAGTGTAGATGAGGGAAAAAAAAAAAGGTCTGACCAGATTACATTTCTGGACAAAAAAGGATCTCGCCCCCCCTCCCCCCCCCCCACCACACACAGCAGGGAATTAGCGATATCGAGCCGCCACATTTGCCCGTGTGATATCCTTTTTTTTCTTTCCCCAATCGTAGGAGGAAGAGGGTGGAAACTGCACACATTGACAGGAAAGTCGAAAGTAGGTCTGTGCGCCGCCGCCCCCCCCCCTAGTCTTTCCAGTGATTGAGCTCCTTTGGAGGTAAAAGAAACAGTTTTTCTTTCCCCCATTCCCCGACTCTAGCCGAGGCAGTGAAGAAGAAGGGGGGAGACGCCGAGAACAAAGAATCCGACAGGTAAAAAAGCAGTGCGAGTGCAAACACTGGTGAGATGTATCTTCACGTGGCCCGAAGCTCGCTGTCAGGCAGGATACAGTCACTTTCCTGTCTTCCATATGTTTGCAACGCGCGCATCTTTTTTTTTTTTCTTCATGTATCTCCTCTTCCGCTCTTTCCTCTCGTCTTTTTTTTTTTCTGAGTCGAGGTTTCGTAGTTTAGACTATCTCACATCGCCTCTCGGCCATTTCCCTCCTTCCCCTTACTATATATATATATATATATATATATTTATATTTATTTATGTATATATCTGTGGGCGAATCGGAGAATTGAAGCGCGTGGGGTACATCATGAAAGGAGCTATATCCGCCCGCTCGCGCCCGGTGAGCGCGCGAACCCAATCGGTTTCTGAACGTCACCCCAGCCGCCGCAACAGCACGATATCCTTTACATCTATCTCTTCGTCGCCGTCTGCGCGCACCGCATCTGCCCGTGATCGCTCCTCCGCCGTGTCCAGTGCCCGTCGACCTCGTAATGGCTTTGGCACCCACGGCGTGCTCGAAAATACTCTATCGGCAACAGTCTCACATACCAATGCAATGAAAGTGTATGTCCGTGTGCGCCCCTTCAGCGAGCGCGAAATCGCGCAGAAGATGGGGACGCATAGCACCGTGCGCATCGATCCACAGAATCCTACTCAGGTGACAATCCTGGACCCATCGCGTGGATTTCGGCCCCTAACCACACACCCGTTCGCACAATGTTTTTGGTCCGTATTTGAGACAGACGAGAAGGCGCTGATGCAGAAGGTCGACTCATACCTAACAGGCGGTATGAACTCCGCACGCCGCTCTCGTCTCCAAACCCACATGACCGGTCAGACAGTGCCGAGCTCCGTTCGCCGCTCCACCCGCGCTAAACCTGACGCTGATTCAGACCCGGGGAGCTCCACGGCATACGACGGCGCTGGCTCGGCGCCGGTCATGGTGGACGCCAATGTGAGCCACCCGCCGTATGCGGGACAAGAGCAGGTGTACACGCACGTCGGCAAGCCGATTGTGAGCAACACGCTCGACGGGTACAACGGGTGTGTGTTTGCGTACGGGCAGACCGGCAGCGGCAAGACCTTCACGATGATGGGCTACGCGCCGAGCAGGAGCGAGATTCAGGCCCGCAAAGGGTCCTTTGCCGGCGCGGTGAATGACGGCGTAGGTACGCCTGCCGAAGGGTCCGACGAGCTGTTCGAGAGTGACGACGGCGACGACGTGGTGGACAAGAGAGGGCTGGACCCGAATGAGCTGCAGGGCATCATCCCGCGCGCGTGCGCGGACCTGTTCGAGGGTCTCCGCGCAAAGCGCGCCAAGGACTCCGACTTCACGTACCGCGTGGAGTTGTCCTACTACGAGATATACAACGAGAAAGTGTTTGACCTGATCCGGCCGCAGCGCAACACGGACCTGAAGATCCGCAACACGCCGAGTTCCGGTCCGTTTATCGAAGGCCTGACATGGAAAATGGTGTCCAAGGAGGAGGACGTCGCCAGCGTGATTCGCAAGGGCATGCAGGAGCGCCACACGGCCGCGACGAAGTTCAACGACCGCAGCAGCCGGAGCCACGCCATCCTGACCTTCAACATTGTGCAGCTGTCGATGGACGACTCCGACAACGCGTTCCAGATGCGCAGCAAGCTGAACCTCGTGGACCTTGCGGGGTCTGAGCGCACCGGGGCTGCTGGAGCCGAGGGCGACGAGTTCCACGACGGCGTGAAGATCAACCAGTCCCTGACAGTGCTGGGGCGCGTCATCGACCGTCTTGCAGACCTCTCGCAGAGCAAGGGAGGGGGTGTCCTCAACGTCCCCTATCGCGACTCCAACCTGACGTGGGTGCTGAGCGACTCGATTGGTGGCAATAGCCAGACCTCCATGATTGCCACCATATCGCCCCACGCACTCAACTACGAAGAAATGCGGCAAACCATCGTCTATGCCTCTCGTGCTCAGCAGGTGTTGAACAATGCCCGCCGCAACGTTGATCCGATGGTTTCGCAGTTGCGGGAACTGCGGGCACAGATTGCGGACCTGCAGCTGCGGCTGAAGGAGGCGGGCGGCAGCAACTACACGAACGAGTACGTGCGTGGATTAGAAAAACGTATCAAGGAGCTAGAGTGGCAAAATAGCGATCAGGCGCGCGTGATTAGTCAGCTACGCGCAGAGCTGGAGAGTGCCGGCATCGCTGATCCGACATGGATCGGGAAACCCTCCCTGACGATTGGTGTTGGTGATGCAGAGACGAGTGGCGAGACGGCTGGAGGCGGGCACGGTCGTGGCAGCCTAAACGCGGTGACCTACCGCCGCACCAACGAGCAGCTGCAATCGGAGTTGACGGCAGCGAACAAGGAGATTGTGCGATTGCAGACGACTATGCTAGAGATGCAGAAGGCGATGGCAAGGGGCAATGCTACTCTGAATGCCGAAAATACTATCGCGAATTTGCAAGCCAAGTATGACATGCTTCGTAGTGTCTTTCGCGAGCTAGAAGGGCACCTCAACCACTACAACACCTACTATTGGCGTTGGACAACAGACTACATCTTCGGCACCTTCGAGGACAAGATAAATTTGCTCATGCGGCAGTGCCAAAGCCTCATGATGGACAAGGACGCCTATGTAATGGACGCGCTGAACCGGGGTGAGAGTGAGCAACTGCGCCAGACGGCCAAGGTTCAGCGACAACATCAAGCCGAAGTCGCTGTCCTCACTGCGCAGTACCGGGAGTCGATGGAAAAGATACAGAAGGAGTATGCCGCAAAAGACATGGAACGTAGTAAGCGACAGAAGGACGTGTCCAATAGCTCCGAGGCGCGCATGCAACTCCTCCAAGAATCCTTCAAGCAAGAGAAGCGCCGGTGGACGCAGGAGCTCGATAGCCTGAAGCTCTCCTATGAAGAAAAGCTCAAGGCAATGCGCGCCGAGTACCAGAGCGACCTGAAGCACCTACGAGAGTCTCTCGCATCGACGCCCTCAGATCGCCAGCGTGCAGGCCTCTCGGTTCGGGATCTGCAGGAGGTGCATGAGGCGGAAATCAAGAACATGGAGACGAATATGGAGCGAGAGCGCTCGCGCCGTGAGGCGGAGCTGGAGACGGTCAAGAAGCAGATGAACCAAGAACTGTCTCTCAAAGAAGGGCACATAGCCGCACGTGATGCGCAGGCTCGTAGGGCGGAAGAAGAGGCAGCGAAGTTGCGCCATGACAATCTGAAGCTACAGAGCGAGATGCGAGCCAAGGAGCGACAGCTGACGACAGAGATAAAAGATTTGCTCACGAAGCAGGAGAACATGATTGCCATTGTGACCAATGTAGTGAGCAACTTCGTAGAGAACCCGATGTGTCTAGAGAAGGACATTGATACTCTGCGCGCTTTTGTCAGTGACGCGGACTACGCGAGCTTGCGAGCCAAAGCCAAAGTATTGGTATTCCATGAATCCACCCTTCGCCGGGCGCCGGTGGCGACACGCAATTTGACATCTGTCGACGAGCAGCGCAGTCGCGAAGTGGAAGATATTCGCAGTACAATCGAAAAAATGCGTCTGACTCGCAGCAGTCAGCAGGCAAATCTCCACCAGGTTCAACAAGACATTTACGAACAACTCTCGCGAAGCCGTGGGTTCCAGAGTGGCGCTGGAGAAAAGGATTGTTCGGATAAAGGCGACAATGACGGTGAGAGCAACACCACGAAAGCGTAAGTCTGGTGGCCGAAAACAGGGGAATGTGTATCTCGATAAGGCGCGTGTGTGTGGGGGGGGGTCACGAGGAAAATTGTTTGTTGTCTCGCTCACTCACATCCGTTTTTTATTTTCTACCTTCCACAATGGGGGGGGGGAAAAAGCGTTTACCACTCGCTTGCCTTCCGAGGGCTCCTGTGGACGAGTGATGAGAACACTAGGTTCTTGTCTTCACCGAAGGGGTCCGAGGTGTCGATATAGAACAAGCAACAGGCCCCGCCTTACATTGCCAGCTGACTCTTCTCGTCTTTCCTCCGCCCCCCCCCCGGCTCGTATCGGACACCTCCCCCCTTTTTTTCCGGTACACACACAACTGTTTTTTTTTTTCCATGATCTATAAGCATCTGCTCACCGGCGAAGGACGACAGTGCGACAGATAGGAATGATCGAGCAACGCCATACGCACCACGACTGGGAACCTCGCTTTGAATATTCAAAAATCTTCGCAGTGTCTAGTTCAATAGAGAAGGGGTGAAGGAGATGAGAAGACCCTGACTTAGAAAATTCTGTGCAGCGTACACCTCACACCCGAAGAAAAGTGAGATCACAAGCATGGGTAATACATATTTCACCCACATCCCTTCTCCCTGAAGAGGGTTCGCGGCTGGCGTGTTTTCAAGCACTTAGCTCGTCCTCAACAAGACGCGTGTGTTTGAGTTTGTGGATGTCCCCCCTCCCCTCCTCCTCCTCCTCCTCCTCCTTTCTCTTTTTTTTTCCCCTTTCCTTCCCGTTACTGTGTGCTGTGTTGAGTGGTTGTTGCGTGTCGCCCAATCCGGTTTTTCTCAGCCACTTTTTTTTCGTTTGAACCACCCTTATGTTCTTGTTTGCATATATATGTTTTGTTGTCTGCACTTGTGATCTTGTTTCTCTATCACCTTGTCTTCTTTATCTCGCTCTCATTTTTTGTGCGCGCATGTGTGTGTGTGTGTGTCTGCGTTCGCCTCAATGTCGCTTGTTTAGTCTTTACCCCCAACAGTATTTCTTCTTTTGAGCGTGCTCCCCGTCCAGTACACGTAACTGTCGTACTTCTTGTTCCACTTGTCATCATCATTTACATCTTTGCTCTTCTCACTTGTGTGTGTGTTTGTTTTTTTTTTTTTTTGCGCCTCTTGATGGTATTAGCAAAAAGAGGAAATGAAAACAAGGTCACGCTTGCTTTGTTGCCATGTCGATGCCGATATCGATCTTCTCACTTTTTCTTGATATACCCGGTTTGCTGCCACAACATTTATAACCTTCCCCACGAACATCTATATATATATATATATATGAAACTCGTTCACTGCGATTTTACATATGCCCAGATAACACACCCGCACACACACATCCCCCTCCCTCCCTCCCTCCCCTCCCCTCCCTCCCTTCATCTTAGAGGAAAGCGATATACCTATATGTACCTATATGTACTCTATATATATATATAAAGAAGCCTAAGCATTTTACTGCGATGGTCTCTACGAAAACAGAGAAGGTGAGTTGCGCACCTTTCCGTTAGTTGACGCAGAGACTGGCCACGTGCTCTTTCTGTGGATAGTTGTGGTGGTGGTGGTGTTATTTTTGCTTTATATATATATATATATATATATATATATTCATCTCGCATGTGCTTGTCCCCCACTCCTCTCCTCTAAAACCAGGTAAAGCTCTCCTCTCTTGTTCCTTTATGAATGTTGTAGGAAGGGAGATTTTCTGTGCCTCGACTCGAACGCAGTCCCTAACACCACCCAACCACTCCTCAGCCCTCCCTCCCCTCCCTGCCCCCCCCCCCATTCCGTCCCTCTTCTCTGTGTCCTCGCTCCGGTTGTACATGCAGTTTCTTCAGATCCCCCCCCTCCTCCCTCCTCCTCCTCGTTCTTTCACACGCCCTCGCCACTGCCCAACAACCTGAGGTGGTCACCGACTCCACGTACCCCCCCCCTGATGTAGGGGGAAAGGACACAGACATACATATTCCTCTTCTCCATGCACGCGACCTATATGACGTGAGCGTCGCGGACGGATCACCAACACACCTCCGCTGTTACTCGGGGACCGGCATAATGGGAGGGACTGCGAATCGAAATGTGGTACCAGCTTGGAGGGTGGCGAGTCTCCTAGACACCGGGGTTCTGTTCCTGGTAGCTTAGCGAACGTGAAGCAGCGCGTGCTCAGTGCTGCACGGGCAGACGCGATGGAGCCGTTGGTGGTGGTGGTGGAGGGGGGGGAGGAGAGAGAGGAGGGCATGAAGAGCCGAGCGTAGTGGTGCACGGCCAACTCGGCTCACACTCACTCACAGAAGCGCAGCTGAAAAAAAAAAAAGCACCCAAAAGGGCAGCTAACGAAAATTGAGGATCGTTTTTTGTTTTCTCAAAACAAAAAAAATTTGTTCGAAGTACCGATTGCTGTTAGACCTTCATCCTTTTTTTTTTGACGTTTTTTTTTTCCGTTTAACATTTCCCTTTCTTCTGTGAAGTAGAAGTGAAATGATATCGAACCCAACAGTGAACAGCTTAGGATTGGAAAGAAAGATGCCTCCTTTGTTTTTTCGTTGATGTCGGTGTCTTTGTTGTCGCTGGTGTCCGTGTTGTTTGTATGTGTGTGTCTGTGTGTGTGTGTATGTGGGTGGGTGTGATGGCAAACCTGCAAAACGTGAATCTTCTCCTGTTGATGCGTACGTGAGGCTAGGAGACGCATCACCACCACAACTAGCACCATAACAGGTGCTCAGCTACAAGCCAAAGCAATAACAACAGGCGGAATATATATAGGCAAGAGTTATAGATCAAGTGTTAAACAGATCCTGTGCAAAGATGCAAATTTCATAAAAAACGGCGACCATTGTCTCAGTCGCTTCGCCTGCAGCTTTTTTTTTTTGCGGCGGAGAGTTTTTTTTTTCGATAGCTGTACTCAAGATGCTTATGTGGGTGTGAGTACGCGATACTCGTGGATGAGGTCACTCAACACAGACGCACATACATATCAGGCACGTAGACAGACTACATGTAACAGCACAATGCACATTACATCCCCCACTCCCGGTGCACCATCCAATGGGATCTCTTTTTGTGGGCGAAGGGGGGGAGGAAGCTGACTCGTATGACGGTGATTTGCTCTATTTATTGTATTCTCGACTCCATAATTTCTTCGCTGATTTCTTTCCCCCCCCCCCCACGGCAACCACAGATTGACTGTGACACCAACACGCAACCACAAAATTGATGAATAAAAAAAGAAATCTAGTGTAAAACCCTCTTTCCATACAGTTACAACTACCACAGGACAACACGAGTAGCGCTCATCCTTATCGCTTACAGATAAACGCCGACCGGAAGGGGTCTGACGTACACTATTGCGCTGCAGTGCCCTTTTTCGCTTTTGTTTCTTCGTGTCAGAGCAAGTATATTTCCTCTTATACGCACTTGGCATCTATCGGCCTCTAGCCCCCACCCCCTTCGGCGTGCTCTCTTACCTATATATACATAAATATATAAACGTTTTGCTCCGCACGCGCTGCACTGCTCCTTTTTCTCTTCCCCTTTTTTTTATTATATTTCAATCATCCCAACGCCACTCATTCACTCACAACCGCATCACAGCAAAAAAAAAAAGAAAAAAGTAGCATAGCTGTGTGCCTGAGTGGTGTGTGTGTGTGTGTGTGTGTGTGTCCCTGATAAAAGCCTTCTTTTTTCTCACTTTCCTTGTGGATTAGTGGACTAGGTAGCAATTCCCCTACCCACCTACCCACCCCTGTCCTTCTCCCTCCGTCTGCGTGCCAGCTTTGCTTTTTTTTTTCCAGATTTTCCCTCGTCGACTTTTGGACTCAACACTAAAAAATTAAATTATATATATATATATATATATATATATATATATATTGTTTTTCTGGTGTTTTTTTTTTGTCTGCGTGTGTGTGGATGTGTGAACGCGTTCTCCCCTTTTCTTCGTGCTGTTGTTCTTCATACATATTTATCCCCAATGTTCTGCACCTCACCAACGTTGAAGCATTTTGATCATTCTTTTCTCTCTCTGCACTCGCACGCACACCCTCATACATACAGTGAACACGTGTGCGGGCGGATGTGATCATTGTAGCCCACCGTTTTTTTTTTTGTGCTTTTCTTCCCGCGATCCTTACCTCGAGCCCACCCATAAATTTGCCTTTGAAAATATCTCACCATCTCTTTTTATTTTTCCCTGTCACCTAGTGTGAGTGTCTCTGTCTTTCTGTGTCTTATCAATACTGCGTGGATGGGAGTGTCTAGCGTGTAGGTGACATATTTTTTTCACTGAAACCAACCAGGCATTTTCCAGTTTGGATAGCAGTGTTTTCGTTCATACATCTGTACACACACGCACACACACACACACTTGATCAATCTTTCTCCTGAAGAGAGAGGAAGAAAGCTGAGCAAAGAGTGGGAAAATCGGCTCAGCACGAATTTAGAAGTATAAACCACGTAGACGACGTACTCGTACGCCATCCTCCCCCTCAGACCACTTTTCCTTGATCGAACGGAAGAAAGGTAGAAGCAAAAATGTTGTCTCCTCTATCGGCTCGTAGCGCCTCGCGGCACACCAGCTTCTCTGGGTCGTCGGCCCGCCGTGCTAGCTTCTCATCTCGCACTGTCCATCCCGCTGGCTTGTCCGTTCCTCGAAGCCACCGGAGCGACTCTGTTAGTGCCACACCGACGCGGTACCGTCGGGAGGTATCGATCAGTGCTCGTCGTCGGCGCAGTGAGTTCTTCGACTCTCCAGGAGCCTCCAAGGCTAATGCTATGAAGGTGTATGTCCGTGTGCGCCCCTTCAGCGAGCGCGAAATCGCGCAGAAGATGGGGACGCATAGCACCGTGCGCATCGACGCCGAGAATCCCAGCGTTGTCACCGTCCTCGAGCCCGCCCGCGGGTTTCGTCCTCTGTCCACCCACATATTCAATCGATGCTTCTGGTCTGTTCTCCAAACAACAAAAGACGGCGATCATTGCGAACAGTCTGATATTCGTGAAGGTGTAGACACATTTCTCAACGGCGGTATGAACTCCGCCCGTCGCCCTCGCACACAGTCAAATCTGAGCGCTACACAGGTGCCCCTGTCTGCTCGTCGTGTAGGTCGAACTGTGACCGGTGGCGAAACGGATGGGATGGACGTGAGTGGCGAGATACCTGCATACGACGGCGCTGGCTCGGCGCCGGTCATGGTGGACGCCAATGTGAGCCACCCGCCGTATGCGGGACAAGAGCAGGTGTACACGCACGTCGGCAAGCCGATTGTGAGCAACACGCTCGACGGGTACAACGGGTGTGTGTTTGCGTACGGGCAGACCGGCAGCGGCAAGACCTTCACGATGATGGGCTACGCGCCGAGCAGGAGCGAGATTCAGGCCCGCAAAGGGTCCTTTGCCGGCGCGGTGAATGACGGCGTAGGTACGCCTGCCGAAGGGTCCGACGAGCTGTTCGGGAGTGACGACGGCGACGACGTGGTGGACAAGAGAGGGCTGGACCCAAATGAGCTGCAGGGCATCATCCCGCGCGCGTGCGCGGACCTGTTCGAGGGTCTCCGCGCAAAGCGCGCCAAGGACTCCGACTTCACGTACCGCGTGGAGTTGTCCTACTACGAGATATACAACGAGAAAGTGTTTGACCTGATCCGGCCGCAGCGCAACACGGACCTGAAGATCCGCAACACGCCGAGTTCCGGTCCGTTTATCGAAGGCCTGACATGGAAAATGGTGTCCAAGGAGGAGGACGTCGCCAGCGTGATTCGCAAGGGCATGCAGGAGCGCCACACGGCCGCGACGAAGTTCAACGACCGCAGCAGCCGGAGCCACGCCATCCTGACCTTCAACATTGTGCAGCTGTCGATG
>CM007339.1:298436-342981 GCA_000333855.2 Endotrypanum monterogeii
AGCCGGAGCCACGCCATCCTGACCTTCAACATTGTGCAGCTGTCGATGGACGACTCCGACAACGCGTTCCAGATGCGCAGCAAGCTGAACCTCGTGGACCTTGCGGGGTCTGAGCGCACCGGGGCTGCTGGAGCCGAGGGCGACGAGTTCCACGACGGCGTGAAGATCAACCAGTCCCTGACAGTGCTGGGGCGCGTCATCGACCGTCTTGCAGACCTCTCGCAGAGCAAGGGAGGGGGTGTCCTCAACGTCCCCTATCGCGACTCCAACCTGACGTGGGTGCTGAGCGACTCGATTGGTGGCAATAGCCAGACCTCCATGATTGCCACCATATCGCCCCACGCACTCAACTACGAAGAAATGCGGCAAACCATTCGGTACGCCTCCCGGGCGAAGAACATTATTAATTGGGTAAAGAAGAATGAGGATCCACAGGTGGTAATGATTCGAGGACTCCACGAGCAGATTGCGGACCTGCAGCTGCGGCTGAAGGAGGCGGGCGGCAGCAACTACACGAACGAGTACGTGCGAGGGATCGAGAAGAAGCTGTCCATTGTGGAGAAGAAATACGATGACCAGGAACGCGTGATCGCGAGTCTGCGTGCGCAGATGGAGTTCGCTGGCATCGCTGACTCGACGATCGAGGAAGGCTTTCTAGATTCCGCCACGCGTACCAAAGAAATTCAGGAGCGCTCCAAGGCAGAGGAGCACCTGCGCAAGAATCTCGAAAAGGCGCAGATGACCATTGCCGAATTGAAAGCGGAGCTCGAGCACGCGACTGCCGCGTCAGAGCAGGGGCATCTCCGAGAAAAGAAGAAGGCTCAGAGGCAAGAGGCAAAATCTCGCGTCCTCAAGGCTGCTGTGGCGCACTACCACACTCTGTACTCGGAGCTGAACCCGATAGATAATGTGATGCAACTAGTGAAAAGCAAGGAGGCCTTAATGCAGCGGTCATGGGCAAAGATCCTCAGCACCTCCCGCACCAAATGGGCAGCGGTTGTAGAGAAAAAATCCCGAGAACACGAGAAGGAGCTGTGCGAGATGAAGCAGCAGCACGAACAAGCACTGGAGACGAGAGAAGATGAGTTTCGTGGGCAGATGAGACGTACTGTCAATGAGGCTGCCGCTCACCAGGAGCAGATCTTCATCCGGCACCGGGACGCTATCGCGGAACTCGAAGGGCGCATGCAACGCACTCAAGAGATGAACGAGTTGGAGCGCACACGCAGCGAAGAGGAGAAGGAAAAGATCAAGCAGCGCGCTCAGCAGGCTCAGGAACTATTGCGAGATGAGTATCAAAGGGAGATTGAGCGGCTGCGCACCCGAATCGAGAACGATATTGGGCTACGTCACAAGTCCAGTGACGCCGTGCGCCACGTTGAAGAGATGCACAAGCGAGAGATGGCACGCATTAATGATGAGATGGAGCTGCTGAAGCGCACAAAGGACAGCGACTGCGCTCGCCTCCAGAACCAGCTGGAGAACGAGGGTCTACGTCGGGTATCTGAGCTCATGGAAAAAGACCGCCAGATGAGAATGCTGCGTAACGAGCTGGATGACGTGAAGCGATCGCTAGACAAGCTCAACGAGGAGAAGGTGACCATGGAGAATGAGTACCAGAACCAAATTCGAGAGCTGATAATGCAGCAGGAGCAACACCTTTCCCTGAGTAATGCTGTGGTCGACGACTGGCAGAGCAAATCAAGTGAGCACGAAACAAATCTCTACAAACTTCGTGTTTTTGTGCAAGACAAGGACCTCATGAGCACCCGACAAAAAATCAAAGAGATGACCTTCATGGAGCGCGAAAACTTTGATCAAAAGATTCAGGAGCTGGACGAGAAGGAGCGTTTGCAGGCAGCACGCATTGGACAGATTATATCCAAGGCCCGCCGCGCGTATGACGAACAAAACCGCAGCTTGAAGCGATTCGAGCGGGATATTAAGGAAAGGATTGGTCGTGCGAAGGCAATCGATGATGGTCATGACGCCTCCCTTCTATCGAACGGTATCCCCTCGTCATAGGTCGGGTTGGTGATCCGTGACGGAAGCCACAACCTTAGAGGCGTACTGCTCAATCTCTTCATTTTCTTTCTGCTCTACCCTCTCGACGGCGCAAAGTTCTGCAGGTCCCTTTATTGGGACGACAGCTCGTGCTCGGGTCGATTAATCCTCATCCTTGACAGCTAATGTGCTCTTCACCTGACCCCACTCCAGTGCAATGCGGTGCTCGCACACCGGATCGGTGGTACCTGAATGCATTTTGTTTCCCTTTGATTACGTGTCCCAATTGCGGAATGGATGTGAGGATCGTCCCTGTTGCTCACATCGATCATATGTTTTTTTTTTTTGTTATGCCTATGTGTCTGTGTGTGTATACCTTTTACATATTCGAACATCACTGGCGCGTATCTTCAGTTTGTTACATTCACACAGCGGCTGCAATATCACCAAGAGTGCCTCACGTGGTATCGGCCTTGTGCCATCGTACTGCTCAAGTGCGCTGGCATCCCGCGTTCCCTCTCCATTGCACTCAACGACCTACCGCCCACGTATGTCTTGTGATGTTGCTTCGTCCGAATTAGCCTCGGAGAGGACACGATACGCATGGCTGCTAGACTTCATGACAATGACGTCCCACTGCCTGGTAGGTAACGAAGCTGCACACACAATGTGCATACACACCCACAATCCTCAATCCAGGGAACCTCCTCCCCCCTCCCCCTTCCCAAACTGTTTTTCAGACGCATCACTCCACAACCCTCCCCCGCCTTCCCTTCTCGCCGCCACAAGCATGAGGGTTAAATGCAACACACAACTCTGAGGGCCCCTGAGATCGACATCAACTCCTCATGTTTCGCAGCACGTGTGAAGGGTTCCTCCGCAGGAATCCCCTCCTCTCCCCAAGAAACCTCAAAAAATATATATATGGAAGTGGAGGTGAGGGACAACGAGCGACGTGCACACGGCGCTTTGTTTTTTTTTCTATAGCGCTCCAAAGATCTGTGCTCGCATCCCAGTAAGCCACGTAGCGGTTTGGCGAGCAAGCACGTGGCTGCGAAAAGAAAAGCAAAGAAACCGACACTGATCAACTCTACAGAGTGCTCTGGTGGGGAATCCATAAAAAATGGGGAGAGAAGAGAAGAGAAGAGGAGAGGGCTGGGTGCGGTGTGCGTGCGCATTCGACCTACGCCAAGCTCTCGCGTCGACTACGAAGGTAAGATGGGGTACCACAGAGCATACACTATGGAGGGTAATAACCCGACGCAACTGAAGGAAAGGAGTCGTATGTCAACCAGGTTCACACTCTTGGAAGGCTATGTGTCTTGCAGCTGGGCAGCCTCGTTCTGGCTCTCCTCTCAGACGCAGGCAACCCCGCCTCTCTTCCACTCACACAGACAACACGTTACGGTACCTGGACGCCCAGCACCACCTCTTCCCTGCCATCAAACCGTACTCTGAACGCACTATGAGTGGTTAAAAGAATTGGAGAAAAATCAGAGAATTTTTCGCTTTTCATATCGCGCAGCAAAGCACGCTCGAAAAATGTATTCGGGAAGGCGAAGAACCACGGCAACGCGTGGCTCGATTATGTGGCGAGCGTCCTTTGGGCTTCAGGTGTCGAAGACTCGTACTACAGTTGAGCAAAAAGTCGCTACGCTGGGGTTTTGTTTGAACCTGTGTCGGTCTGTGGCGTGGTTTGTCATTAAAAGGGGGAAAGAAGGAGTGTTTACAATTTGACAAAGATGTCTCTGTATGTATGCACGTTGATAGCTTCTCACGTGTGGTTCTGTGTGCTTTTGAGTAGCCTCACCACTTCTCTAGTTGGTTGATCTCCCTACACATGGACGCGTGCGTCACTGATGAGTTAGCCGTATGTGTGTGTGTGTGTCTTTCGACACCATCCTCCCTGACCCATCTCCTTTTCTACAATATATATATATATATATATTTGATTGTACCCAGCCTACCACGGACCTTTTTTTTTTGTTGTTGTTGACATTTCTGCACTGCCGAACGATCTGCAAGCATCACGGCCGCTTTCACATTTACCTGCTCTTCTTCTATCTCGTTCACACAGGCGTGGCGTCCAAACATGTTTACGGGATATCGAGCCCAACGAGATCAATCTTCCCCCTCCCCTCTCCGCTTGTGGCTGCTTATAATATCATACCCTCTTGTACTGCGGATCTCCCTGGGATAATCACCTGCTGCGTATCAGCAATGTCCCCAACGCCCCTCTCGTCCTTCCCTCGAGTGGACACGCTTTTTTTCACTTTCTTAATGAAGCGGGGGGAAAAAAGGAAAAACAGGTCGCGGAGTTGAAGGATATTCCTCTATGAATTAAATGTCTTCACTAGACTTCGACGCATATGCGCTACGACGAGTTACACCGCTGTGATTGCACTCACACGTACCTCTCTCTGTCTCTGTATTTATGTGGTGAGGACAGAACTGCTCCTATATTAGCACACGAGCGACCACTCTAGCCGGAACTTGTAGAAAGAAAGAAAAAAGCGACCCTCCTGATCGCTGTAACGTTTCCGTACGTCTTCGAGTACACCGTATTATTCAATTAATCTGCCCCCTCCTCCTCTTTGTGTTTGTGGTGGTTCCTCTAACCACTCTTTGTCATGGGCCTTCTCTTCAACACACACACACACACACACACACACACACACACGACCATCTCAAACTTTTGCTCTCGAATTTCTCTTCCTGTGTACACCCCCTCGTGTCTTTATTCACAAAGGACGTGCCTAGTATATACACCTACACAATAAAGAGAGGGTCAACGAATACACGCACTCTGCAGGTTTCCATCTTTTTTTTTTGCAGGCAGTAGGTCTGAAGAACCGTAACACGATAGAGGTGCACATCCACGGCTCACCTCATAAAAGTCGGCTGTGATATATGCCAGATCCTCATTGCTTTTCGATCTGTCACCAGCCCACTTTACATCTCGCAAAGAAATCGTCTTTCTAGGTTTGGGGGTCTCGCATCTTCTTGCTTCGCAGGCGTCTAAAGGCGTTCTAGACGTCCTGTTACCAATATTTCTTTTTCGCTTGATTTTTTATTCGGAGCTGTATCGATTGCCCGACCCCTCACTTCCACCTACATACCTACCCATTGGGCCGCCTATGAACTGCTGAGTGCGTCTCCTCTGCTCACCTCTGCACTACAACCTCTCATTAAGCGTGTCCCACCCCGACCCCACCTCACCTCACCACTTCTGCATACAAGATATATTCTCCCTTTTTCCACACAGTGATCTCAGCGCCTTCTTAAATTATTAGTATCATCATTTTTTTTTCTCCCCTCTGAGTCTGTGTTTGTTTTGATCGGTAACTTCCCCCCCCCCTCTCATCTCCTCTCCTCTCCTCTCCTCCACATCACATATGTCACGGTCTTGAACGCCGTGTGTACACTTTCTTCCCTTTTAGAGTCATCATCTTCATTTTTTATTTTCTATGACTATTGTTGTTCATTTTTTTTTTGTTCTTGAAAAGACGAAAGGAGACATCTTCACGGGCACTTTTTTTTTTTTCCACCGTTGTGGACCCCCCTAGGCCCCTCGTGTATAATTTCCCTTTCCCCTATTTATAGTTCCACACACACCCACGCGCACACACAGAGACATATATATATATATATATAATTTCCTTCTTCTCTGATTGTGTATCTGGGGGAAATAACTAAGTGTCAAGTCAACATGATGGCAGCGGTGCCGACACACGCAGACGGTGAGAATGTCTCGTCGACCAACACTAAGCCGACCGGCTCGGCGTCAACGCAAAGACTACTACTTGGAGATGAAGTCAGCGCCATGAAGGTGTATGTGCGCGTGCGACCGTTCAGCGCATCCGAACTCAATAAGTGCGCTGGTGAGCTCATTCCAATCGTCAGAGTCAGTCCCGAACAACCCTCACACATTACAACGCTTGACCCAACGAAAGGCTACCAGTCAAAGGCGACCTATATCTTTGATCACTGCTTCGACAGCGCGTCCATCAACATCGACAACGAGTTGCAGGGCATTTCGTCCGGCGATGGTAAGGTGGGCGGCATCGTGTCAAACTCTTTGACCTCGCTGGAGGCGTGCACCGAGGGTGCGAGGAACCCTCTAGTACTGGACATCCTCGCACGAGAACAAGCCCACGTCTACGGCCACGTTGGGCGCCCGCTCGTGCTCAATGCCCTCGCCGGCTACAACGGCTGTGTGTTCGCCTATGGTCAGACGTGCAGCGGAAAGACTTTCACAATGATGGGACCGCCGGAAATGTTTTCTGCACCATCCGAGAGCACCCCTGAGCAGGTGAGGGCTGCGACGGTGGCGTCTGCGCAGCAATTCTGCCGCGCTGCGACTGCCTACAACGGCGTGCTCCGCTCGGCGCCGAATACCAATGCACACGAAGCTCCTGCAGACTCGCGCTTCCGGCCCTCTGTCTCCTTGACACCTGTTCCACACTTCTGCACACCGCGCCCTGGCAGCCGCAGGGATACAATATCGACGGCAGGGGATCGACTGTCGTCGATAGATGAAAGCCTATCGGTGCGCTCCGATGTGGCGCTGCAGTGGTCCCACCAAGGCGGCTGCCACGACAGCAGAAATCTCTGTAGATACGGCGATGACAACCTTCAGGGAATCATACCACGCCTTGTTCACGATATTTTTATGGACCTGCACGAAAAACGGGAGCGTGACAGCAGTCACTCCTTCCGCGTCGAGGTGGAATACTACGAGATCTACCGAGAGAAAGTCATGGACCTCCTAGTCAGCGGCAGCAGTAACGTGGAACTCCGCGTGCGGAACAGCAAGGCGGCAGGTCCCTACGTGGAACATTTATCCAAGAAGCACGTGCTGAACGAAGGAGAGGCCCTTCGATACCTACAACGTGGAAATATTCGGCGGCACACAGCCTCGACAGCGTTGAATGATCGAAGCAGTCGCGGCCACGCCATTTTTGTGCTGCACCTTGTACAAATGCGCATTTCCGACGAAAACAACACCTCCGCGAAGCTCACGAGCAAGGTAAACCTTGTGGACCTCGCTGGATCGGAGCGCACCGGTGCCCAGTGCTTGCAATCAAATCAATTCAAAGAGGGGGTCATGATCAACTCGTCCCTAACAGTGCTCGGACGCGTCATTGATGCTCTTGCCGACAGTTCGTCTGGAAAGCGCAACGTCTTCTGTCCTTACCGAGACTCTGTGCTCACTTGGCTGCTCATGGGGTCCATTGGTGGGAACAGTAAGACAACGATGGTGGCGACAGTCTCTCCGCATGCCTCCAACTTTGATGAAGTGTGCCAAACGCTGCGGTACGCGAGTCGCGCGAAGCAGATTGTCACGCAAGTCGTGGTCAACGAGGACCCGCAGGCGCGGCAGATCAAACTGCTGACCCTTGAGGTGCAGCGACTAAAAGAGCTACTATGCGCGGAGGGCAAATCCGTGGAAGACGACGACGACGTCGTCACTGATGCCTTGCAGGAGCGGATCGCTGCATTGGAGGGGGAACTGAGCGAAACACGGGCCGAGCTGGAACGAAAGTCGAGCGAGCTTACGGCTCTCAAAGCATCCGGGCGCTCGTCGATCAACATCCCCTCAACGTTAAAGGCAAGTAACGCCGGCGTCGCGGGTGCGGCAAAAGAACTCGCCAAGGCGAAATCAGACGTGCGTCGCTTGGAAGCCGAGAACCTCCTGCACTTGCAGACGGAGCAAGAACTAACGAGCACAACAGAGCGACTGAAGAAACTGGAGAAGAAGTATGGGCAGCTCCTGAGTGACTCGAAAGATGCGCTGGACGCTGCGAAAAAAATGGAAAAAGAAGCCCACGAGAAGGACAAGCGCATCACTGCGTTACAACATCAGCTAGAGGAACAAACTCTTAGGGTGCAGGCAGACTTGCTACCGCCCGAAGACGAAAGCGGCCGGGCTAGTCAGCGAGACTCGGAGCAAAGTCTCTCGAGGCTGTCTACCTCGATGTCTGTCGACACAGCGCCAATGGAATTGGCAGTGGACGCGAAGAACTCGACCAAGACCATCCCAAAGAAGGCGCAGAAAGTGAAAGCAAGATCTATCTCGAGGGCATCACCGCCGAGCTC
The DNA here is from genome assembly GCA_000333855.2 of Endotrypanum monterogeii. Lineage (NCBI taxonomy): Eukaryota > Euglenozoa > Kinetoplastea > Trypanosomatida > Trypanosomatidae > Endotrypanum > Endotrypanum monterogeii. Next base: position 306,540 of record CM007339.1, read on the forward strand.
CGCAGAGTATGTAGACCCAGTGCAGTTTCGAAGGCACGGCGATGATAAGAGACAGATTGCAACGCAATTGCAGGAGCGCACCGATGCCTTTCGCAAAAGTCAGCTAGAGGTGAAGCGGCTGAAGAGTGAGGTCAAGTGTAGGCAAAACAAACTGGAGATGTTGGAGAAGCGTCTACACGATCAGCACGCGGAAGCTACGCGGAGGCTGCAGGAGGAGCTTCAGGAGGTGAGGCGAAATCTCAAAGATGAGCGCCGACATAGCAAAGATCTGCGCCACGCGCTCACTGGACCGATGGAGGAGAGGCCAGTGTTTTCCTACGCGTATGTACTGCAGGCTACGTACACGGAAGAAGAAAAATGGCGCAGTACGATACAAGAGGAGGAGTCAGCAGAACGTGAGTATGTGAAACGAGCGTGGCAGCTCACCGAACTCAAAGCACCGAAGCTCCTGCAAGTAGAGCTCCAATATTCGGCTCGTCTTGCCGAAGTACAGCGCGATGCCGAGCAACAGCATGCTTGCTTTGTAGAAGCACAGACCAGGTATACAACTCTGCAGGAGAAACACGCTGAGCTGGAGGGGGCGAAGAGAGCAAGCGATGACGCAGTCCTCAGCTTGCGCCAACAGCTGGAGGAGCTGTCTGCCGCGCGTGAGGCGGCCCGTCGCTACCAAGCGGTGGCAGCTGAGCAAGAGGAGAAGGTCGATGCCCTGCACACGCTCGTATCAGAGCTTCAGGAATCGGCGGCGCTTCAAGCGAAGCGCGAGGAGAAGCTGAAAGATGAGGTCACTGCCCTCGAGGAGCGCCTAAACCAAGAGCAAGAGCAGAGTAAGGCTGCCTTGCAGCTCGTAGAAGCGGAGCTGGCAGAGAAGATGCGCAAGCTAGATGCGGCGGCGGAGGCCATGACTTCTTTGAAGGCCGCACATGCCGAGCAAGTGCAGCGTGTGGAGGCTGCAATGAAAGCAGAGGGAGGAGAATACGCCGCCGTCACGACATCCCAGCGACTTGAAATCGAGCAGTTGAATGATGCGCTGCGAAAGTCAGAGGAGTCCCGCAGGGCGCAGGTGCGGCGGGGAATCGAGCAAGCACGAGAACACGAGGTCGCTCTAGATGCCTTAAAGGCGGAGCTTGAGACGACCAAAAAAGCAGCCACAGCTGCTGAGGAGGCGTATCAGGATGAGCGAAGGGCACTTCAGCTAAAACTAAAGCAGCAAGAAGAGGCGCGTGTCCCAGATGTTTTGGCTCTCAAAGAAAAGCTCTCGGAGGCTGAGAAACAGCACAATTCTGATCGACACGCGTCTGCAGTGACAATCGCTGAACTACAAGAACGCCTTGCTGCAGCGGAGACGGAGCGCATCGCATCCGCTAACACCCTTCAACTTGAGGTTGAGCGTGCCGTGGCTCAGGTTGCAAACCACGAGGAGGCGGTTCATCAGCTTCGCTTGGAATTGGAGAAAGAGAAGGAGGCAACGCAGAGTGTGGTGCTTGAGCGTGCCTCAGATATTGCAATGCTGAAGGAGCAGCTGGCGACAGAGCGAAAGCAACATGAAGAGATCCGTGAATCTCTGAGGGAAGAAGCAGTGACTCTGAAGTCAAGGCTGGCTGATTTTGAGCAGCTGCACAGCAACGAGAACACGCGCGCTGCTGAAGCGGCCCTGGAACAGGAAAAATCTCTGGAATGCCTCCGTGCTCAACTGGAGTCCGCTCAGACCATGCATGCCGCCGTGGAAAGGGACGCAGCACACTCCCTCAAAGCACTGACCGACGAACTGGAGATGATTCGACCCGCACTTCACAAGTCCGAGGAATCCCGGAGACAGCTGATCCAGCGATCTCTTGAGCACGCCACGCAGCAGGATGCTGCGTTGGAGGAGGTGCAGCGGCAACTTTCAGAGCTGCAGGACGCCAGGACAGCTGCGGAAAAGCGCCACGAGGAAGATATGCTCAAAGCTGAGAAGCAGCTCGCGACGCATCAGCTGGAATCTGCTGAGACGATCAGCCATCTTAAAGAGCAGCTCCACAGGCAGCAGGAGTCCGCCACAGCGCAGCTGGCTGCGGTGTCCGCGACGCTTGAGAATCAAATGGCCAGCGCGAAGAAGAGCTCGATAGATCAAGAAAAGAATCTCTCCGAAGCCCTCGAGGAAGCCGCATCGCTTCGGACTGCACTCGCCAACTCGGAGGAAGCGCTAAAAGCGCAAATTCAGCGCGCCACGGAGGATTCAGCCGCACATGCGAGAGCCCTTCTCGAGGCACGGCAGGATGTGGAGCGTCTGCAGAAAGAGGCAGCTGTGGCTGCGGAGACGCACTCACAGGAACTACGCGAATGGGCGTCCAAGTGGGAAGAAAATGCCAGAGTCAGTGAAGCAACTGCTCAGCGTATGCGCACAGAGGCCGAAGCACAGCGACGCGCGGACGCAGAAGCCTCAGCTAAGGCACACACAGCTGCGGTGGACGCCCTGCAATCTACCGTAAAAGAGTTGCGTACCCAAGTAGGCCACATGGAAGCGTCTCTGGCTTCGGAAACGGAGCGACGCGAGCGAGAGGCCATCGACCACGACAAGGCTTTGCATTTGCTGCAAGACGAACTTCGACGTGCTCACCTGGCGAGTGTCGAGACTACTGCCGTGCACAAGGCGGTCGTTGAAAAACTCAATAACGTCGTTAGCGCACAGGAAAAAGCGAAGGTCGAAGAAGTCGCTGCCGTCACACAGCGGCTACGGGAAGCCCAGAAGCAGCTCATCTTATCTGAGGAAGCACACACTCGATCTAACGCGGAGAGAGCAGAGATGGCAGCGATGCACACCCAGTCACTGAATGCCCTTCGTGGCGCTTTGGCCGCTGAGTATCAGCAAAAACTGACTTCTCTCACAGAAAAAAAGGACGTGGAGGTGAAAGCCCTGCAGACGCAGATTTCCGAAAATCGAACCGTCACTCAGGAGATGCAAGAGGAGCTTCGAGACGCTCGTCATCAGCTGCGGCAGATGGTCGAGACTCACAGCTGTATCAGTAAGCAGATGGAGGCAGAAAAACAGGCAAACGTTCATCTCAACCACCTACTCGCCGACACACAGGCACAGCAGAAGGCTAGCGCAGCTGCCGCAGAGGAGCTCAAGATGATTTTGGAGGAGGCACAAGCCTCGATTGCCACACTCAAGGCAGAGAAGACGGAAGCGTCCACGAAGCTGGCGGACGCGATTTCCGCGCTGGAGACCACGCGTGCACGCCTCGCAGCTGTGGAAGGCATATCGGAGGAACTCCGCGAAAAAGTCGAGCTACAAAACCTCAGTCTCTCCAGCGCCAACGCGCAAATGGAGCAGCTGCGTGCGGAGGCTTCTTTGTTAAACGCGCAGTGTGCAGAAATGCAAGCCAAGCAGCTTTCCCTCATCAAACAACATCAGGAGGAAATTATAGCGGCGCAAGTGGACTTTCTCGCGGATATGGAGAAGGAGTATCGCCAGAAGAAGCAACCGAGCGAGGCGTCATCGCAAGAGAAGAAGAAGGAAATGTATTCCATGGACGTCAGTATCGAAAAACAAAATAGGGCGCCCCCAAACCAAAAGCAAGATCCGCCGCTCCTCAGTAACCTGGTTATCAGCGAGGCCGAAGCTGCGGAAGCAAAGACCGCTACCGGGGGAGGGCCCTTGACCAACGCCTCCTTCACGAGCACACGAAGCTCTGGGACGACGCCTAGTGGCACTGGTATCAATTCTTTCTTTACTTCTTTTTGGCATCGCAACAGTCCGGCAGTACCACTCAATCGATCCGCTCCAGGTGGCGGCGGTGTCTTCGGGACGGCGCGCCCTCCAAGCCCTCAACTACGGAAGCCGCGTCTCACTTAGAATTGTGGCAAACGACGACACACCGCCGCCTTTTTGGTCGAAAACAAGCGGCAAAGGGGGGCGGGGCGTGGGGGGGGGGGGTGAAGCTCGAGTGTACATCGCTCTTTTATGTCCGTCACTGTCGCTCTTTTTATGGTTGAGGGAGAGCCTCACCCAGCAGAAGCTCTGGTCGCGAGCAGCAGTGCCCATGCGCTCTTTGCGTCGCACGTACCCATACACAATGCATTTGAGGTTTCATGCACAAACGCATGAAAGACGTTGTCGCAAGCTGCGCTGAGCAACCGCGTAGCGGATAGACTTGTGAGTAGTAGAGCATCGTCTTGCGTCCACTTCGCCACGTGCAGGTATCATTCAAACGACAGACTGCGCTGGAAACGCCTCCCACCGTCATGAACGCTGCATCCTCCACCTCAACTTCCATTCTCGACGAGAGCGGGGAAGAGGACAGACCTGCTAGTTTTTGACCCTTGTATACCCTATAGACTCGTTGTGTGTTGAAGCATCTCCGTTCTCTCGTTCTTTTCTTCTTTTTTCTTTTTTTTGTGTGTGTGGTGGGGGGGGGGAAGAAAAAGAAAAGGAGAGAGCTCTCCTCTCGTCGTAGTACTGCCGAACGCAAATGGGCGAGTGTATACGTGCCCCCGTTCGACAAAGGGTTTCGATGCTGGCGTGCCCACACACATTCGCATACATGATTGGATTCCCATGCTGATCTGTAGGACTCACCTCTCTCCCCCCCCCTCCCTGCTGTAAAGAAGAAAAGCTTTTGAGTGCGTCATCCATATTTCCTTTCCTTTTTCTTAAAGATGGAAGACAAAAGGTAATATATATATATATATATATATATATAGATAGATAGATAGATGGGTGGACACAGTCCGTGTGTACGCCCTGTACTCGTGCGTAGGAGATGACCTGTGGGAGAGAGTCATGAGAGTGGTCTTTTTTTTTTCCTCTCTCCCAAGAGACCGTGTGTATCGCGAAGCCGACGACTGTTGTTGAACATTTCCTTCGGAAATCATCTCCGACCCGGGACAAGTACCCCTATTCCTCTCGCCTGTTTCTTTCTTCTTCGCCTGTCGAACGACCGATGACCCCCCGCCCCCCCTCTCCTCCTCACATATACACACGAGTGACGATCGGCAGCATCACCATCTCACAATCGATACCTATTCATCTTTCCCTCTTCTTTTAGCTCTCGTGCGAACATCTTGCCAACGTGTGGCCGCACATCTCTTGCTCCTCCTCTGGTAACCCCATCCCTCTAACATCTCCGAAACCCCGCATATCGAAATGGTCAATGTATGCGTTGTTGGCGCCGCTGGCGGTATTGGTCAGTCTCTTTCCCTGCTTCTGATGCGTCAGCTGCCACACGGAAGCACACTGTCGCTCTTCGACGTCGTTGGCGCTGCCGGCGTCGCAGCGGACCTGTCACACGTGGACAACGCTGGCGTTGAGGTGAAGTACGGAGCGGGGAAGGTCGGTGTGCAGCGCGACCCTGCCTTGGCGGAGCTTGCGAAGGGCGTGGATGTATTCGTGGTGGTGGCGGGTGTGCCCCGCAAGCCAGGCATGACGCGTGACGACCTTTTTAATATCAACGCGGGCATCACAATGGACCTTGTCCTGACCTGTGCGTCGTCGAGCCCAAAAGCCGTGTTCTGCATTGTAACGAACCCTGTGAACAGCACCGTCGCCATCGCAGCAGAGGCGCTGAAGAGTCTTGGAGTCTACGACAAAAACCGGTTGTTGGGTGTTTCGCTTCTCGATGGGCTGCGCGCAACGCGCTTCATTAACGAAGCACGGAAGCCTCTGTTTGTCAGTCAGGTACCGGTCGTTGGCGGGCACAGCGATATCACGATTGTGCCGCTGTTCCACCAGCTACCTGGGCCTCTGCCAGATGAGGCGACCCTTGACAAGATTGTGAAGCGCGTGCAGGTTGCGGGCACGGAGGTGGTGAAAGCCAAAGCCGGTCGTGGATCTGCTACCTTGTCGATGGCGGAGGCAGGCGCGCGCTTTGCACTCAAGGTTGTGGAAGGTTTGACCGGCGCCAGTAACCCTCTGGTGTATGCCTACGTGGACACCGATGGGCAGCAGGAGACCACGTTCCTAGCAATTCCTGTGGTGCTCGGCAAGCGCGGTATCGAGAAGCGCCTGCCCATAGGTCCGTTGCACCCATCAGAAGAGAGGGTTCTGAAGGAGGCACTGCCGGAGATCAAGAAGAATATTATCAAGGGCACTCAATTCGCACGATCCAAGCTGTAAGCCTACCCAGCCTATTATGTACGCAAAACTGGTCGATACGCGAATTCCCCCCACTCACTTCAAGCGTAAGCTTTACTGTATCGCCTTGCCATCCTCCCCCCCCCCCTTACCTGGCCTCCTCACCCCTCCCATCATGTACGCACCGCTGAGTCGCATCTGCTGCAGAACGCCGTGATCAAGGGAGCAACTCGGCGAGGAAAAATAGTGCGTGCCGGTCAGAGTCAAGGCTTCCTTCGAAGCCAACCTTTGATCCTCATCCGTATTTTGCTTTTCTTTTTTTCCCTCAATACGGAACCGTAGCATTGGTCCACTATCCATCAACAATATGTCTTTAAAAAAAAAAAAACGAGAAAAGTGGTCCGACATCACTCGCTTATACACACGTAGACACCACAAAGGGCAGGGGGGGGGAACACGGACTCGGGAAAAAAAACGAGAGGGAGAGAGAGTGCTGCCATTACGGCACAGTCCTCGCTCCCTTCTCTACTTGTATGCGATCAAGTATTACTATTATGTACCACCCATTCTCAACCACGCATTGGACCCCCTTACCCTCTTCCCTCGCCGCCTCTCTTCACCCTGCATGCACCCATCTCTCAACAGCACCGCACTCCTCCAGTCGTCAGCGTACACACACGCATATAGCCTAGAGGAGAGGTGGGCGAAGGAAAGCTGGGGGGGGGGGAGCTCGAAGAAGGTCACTTGAGCGCGTGTTGTGAATCAAAGAAACAAAGTTTAAAGAAAGCAAGTAACCCCTCCCCACCCCACCCTCCGTCTATTGTCATGATCCTCGCAACGGTATACGCAGGTGTACACATACACACGCATACCATCTGTCTGATGCGTCGAAAATGAAACATTATTTATTATTATTATGATATATATTATTTATTTATCGGGAAAAAAAAAACAAATTTTGTTCAAGGTGATGTTCGAATACGAGCAGCAGCACACCAGCATCATAAGTTAAACCACAAAAAAAAAGAGGGGAAGTGTGGGGGGTCTTGGAAGTGATAACCTGTGCATGTTTTCTATGTATAAACTCCTACACTTGTGTGCGAAAAGATGGGATATCTTCAGGACAGTCGCTACCCTCACCCTCCACTGTATAACCCTTTCGTCAAATTTGTATATATATATATATATATATATATATATATATACACACACAAATATATGCCCACCCTACGTCCATAAGCTGAGTCATCAAGCGATCCTTGTCAACAAAACGACACAGTAAGAAAAAAAAAAAATACAAGGATTGAATTCCTCATTCAAGTAAAGAGAGGAAGAATTTTCAGCTAGCGTAAGAGATTTTATTCTCTGAGGTGGCTATCAGTGTGCGTTGTGCGACATCCTACCGTCCAGAGAAGAGAAATCGATAAGTTGAGGGAAGGAAGGTCGGAGTGTGGAGAAAGCAGAGAGAGAGAGAAGAGGCTCTCGGCAGAACAAAAAAAGAAAATGAGCAACAAACAGTGTTTTCTCTCCCTTGCTCTTATCCCTTCTCAAATAGGGATGGACGTAGTGCCACACTAGTTGGCTTGTTTTAAAGGGATGGGGAGTGGACCGCTTAGTACACACAGTGCTGAAAGGAGTGAAGCAGGCAGTCGGTGTACAAACATTGACGTCCGCCTATCCCTCTCCCCACCCACCCACACTGTAGTTCTTCTCCCCACCCCTGTGCCTCGTATGTGTACGGCACCTACCATACTCATCAGCTTCTTCTCCCCGGATCGCTCTCGCTGTACACACACACGAACACGCACGGGTGCGCTCGCATCATCTACACAAATGAAAACAGTCCCTCGCTCATCGGAAAGTTATCGCAGTGGCTGACCTGAGAGTGGCGGCACGCCGTTCTTGTAGCCTTAACGATGGACGACGCCATCGAGTTCATTCAAAGTCGTCCGCTGATTGGGTATCAGATGGACGGCTCTCATTTAAACAACGTCCTGGTTAGTATGGCCCGTCAGCAACAGCAGCTGATGGACACTCAAAATCAGCTCAATGACCGTCTCATTGACATCGTCGCAGACGTGCGAGAAATCCGAGACCATCAAAAACAGCTGGAGTCTGTTCTGGGCGAACTCGATGGACCCACACAACTGCAGAGCATGCGGTCGCGCATCGCCGAAGTGCAAAGGGCAGTGGAGGATCTGGCAAGAGATATTCAGGATACGAGAGGCATCGCCAATGCCGCGGGGCAAGATGCTGATCAAGCTGGCCGGCTTGCCAGTGACGCGAATCGATCAGCCTCTACCCTCCGCGACGTTATCAACACGTTAGGAGAGGACATGCACAAAATCACTCACCAGGTTGAGGTGGACCGAAAACATATGAACAAGGCGCTGGGTGATCTCGAGAGTGAACGTCGGGATGTGGAGAGGCACATTCGCGAGGCACTGCTTCAAATGGAACAGCGGGCGGAGCGCATCGACAACGAAAGCGGCATTGGGCGACTGCGTCAAATGCTGGACGAACTCAGCGATCGCACAGATGATAATTTTCGAAGCGTTGAAGAAAGCGCACGGGCTGTAGATGCGGAGTTATCGCGACAAAGCGCCAATCAAACCACCCTGCGTGCGGAGATCGCAACTCTAGATGAGCGAGTCCGCACCGCACTGACGGAGCTATCCAGTGACACGGACAACAAGTACAGCATGCTAATCGACGCCTTCCGCAAGTACGAAGCTGGTTGGACCGACTTGGAGGAACATATGGTGCGTGCAGGCCAGCTTTTGGCCAGTCGAAAGCAACGCTCTCCTGGCGCTACAACTACTCGACGGGGTATGTAAGTGTGTACATGTGTGGTGAAGCAGCATAGAATCTAGGAGACGGAAGGCAGGAAAGCAGACAGACAAAGACAGACAGAGGACTCTGCCTGTGACAGGGCATTACAAGGGTACGCACCGTTGCTGGGGAAGGACGCACATTCTGAGCTACATGTGTGCGGGGTGCCAGCTCACCGCGAATTCACGCCCGGTGAAGGAGGGTGGAAAGGAAAGGAAAGAAACGCGGGCAGGTGAGACGGATAAAAGGAGGTGCGTGCGCTCCCTAAGCTTGTTGCAGCCGCAAAAACACGCATGCTGGCCTGTAACCGTGTGCTCTGTGAACCACCACCACTTGCCCCCCCCCCCTCCTCTCCCCGGTCAACCAACGGGTTTTGCCTGATCACGCTCATGTACTCGGCGCGTTTTGTTTCCTCTCGTTTCGAATTTCTGAAGGAAAGAAACCCCTGACCTAGTACTTTGTGTGTGTGTGTGTGTGTGTGTGTGTTACCCATGCAGATTATGATGGCTACAGTTTGTGCATGCGTACACAAACATATATTTTATTAGAATGTACTCTTCCTACCGGAGTCCTTTTCCTTTGCTGTCCTTGGGCCTCTATGCGCTCCATCGCGTAACCCCCCCCCCTCCTCCCACGCCACCACTCACGCTCGTTGGCACACACTTGGTCAGACATGTGTAGTAACAAAACGATAGACAGTGTCACGCAATGACAAGCCACGGTCACACCCGGCAAAAAAATAATGTGAAGCGGAAAACAAAAGCGGAAGACCGTCTGCACTCAAAAGAAGGCAGCAGGCGTTGCGTAGTTCTTCTTCTCACCTCCCTCCCCCTTTTCCAGAAATATATATATAAATATATATATATATATATTTATATATAACTGGAAAGGCGAGGGCTGCATAGTGTAATGTGGTGATGTACCCTCAGTGGTGAGGGTTGCAGTGCCGCTAGTGCACCCCCCCCCGCCTCGTTTGATCTTCGCCCCTCAACCCGACGACCACCAACAGCATCACCACCGTAGACAAGAATAGAAAAAGCCTGTCTCCCTTCCCCCCCCCCCCAAAAAAAAAATCGCTGTGATCGATGGACGCGCTCCCCTCGCGCATAAGAGTATCGAGCTGCGCTCGTCGCACCTACGCTACCTCTCTCCAACCCTCCATCCACTCTGATTTATGCAGGATATATTCGGTACACAAACATGATATATATATATATATATATATATATATACCCGCGCTTACCCTATAACACCCACCGAAAGTACTCTTGTGCGTCTCTCTGAGCGTGTCTCATCACTGCGCATACCCTCCCTCCTCGATCTTTATTATTATTATATGTATCCGTGGCTGGAAAAAGTCTACGCCGAACGACAGTTTAGAGTATCTCACTATTTTTTTTTTTTGAGCTTGGCAATTAAAAAAAAAGGGGGGGTAGAGATCGACTCTGAGAAAGAATGAGGAGGATGGAAAAGAGTCATCCAGTATTTGAACTCCTTCCCGCCCTCTTCCCCCCTCCTGTGTAAGCGCCTCCCCTGACTTGCGTTTCTTTCTCTCTCTGTGGGCTTGTGTGTGTGTGTGTGTGTGTGTGTGTTGTAGCGTAGTCGAATGCCCTCTCCCCTCGTCCTTACCCGTGCCGCGCCGGCGCGTGGACTCAACATCAAGATTTTTGATCGTAAGGTCAAAGGACTGCAGCGTAGCTTCGTCTCCTCTCCGGCATGTGACCTTCATAAACTATGTGCTGAGCAGATGCTAGATCGGCGGCAATTTGTGAAACGCGACACACCGATCGTGCTCGAAGTCGGGGCGCACACGGGCTGGTATTTGCGGCACATGATTGAGCGTAAGGAGCTTCATGGTCTCAAGCAGTACATCCAGACCGACATCTCCGAAGAGAGATTGAACCGGAACTATGAAGAAATCAAGGACATGATTCCTTCGGATGTCGAGTTTGTGCAGATCTGCTGCGATGAGGAGCAGTCCTCTCCATTCGGTATCCCCGACAAGTCGGTAGACATGGTCGTGTCATGTCTTTCTATGCACTGGGTGAATGATCTGGAGACGACGATGATAAACATTCGCAAGGTGCTCAAGCGGGACGGATTTTTACTGAATGCCATGTTCGGCGGCAACACACTCTACGAGCTCCGAGGGTGCTTCTCCATGGCGCAGACAGAAGCCCTCGGTGGCGTGTCGCCACACGTCTCGCCGATGATCGACGGCGCTGGTCTATCGACAGCCGTACTCCAAGCAGGGTTTAGCATTCCAACGATTGACCTGGATCGACACCTGCTGCTCTATGAAACACCATTTCACTTGATGGAGCATCTGGCCGCGATGGGCGAGAGCGCGTGTCATCACATGCGTCAGCCCATGAACCGCGATGTCCTCCTCGGCGCGTGTGCCATCTACGATGTCATGTACAAGCAAAATGGGCTCACCCCTGCCACCTTTGAGGTCTTCCACACAATTGCCTGGAGTCCCAGCCCGACGCAGGCGAAGCCCCTGGAGCGCGGCAGCGGGCAAATTCCGCTGTCCTCGTGGAACTCGAGGAACCAGAAACAGCTTCAGTCCGTTCTCGACGAGTATGCTCTCAACCCGGATGATGAGGCACTCCAAAATAAAGCAGAGGAAATATTCAAACGGTTGCGGGAGGAGAGCGCCGAGCTCATGGCGAAGAAGGGGCTCGACTCGCGCGGGTTTGAGCGCGACCGCGACGAAGAGGCCCGCCAGCTCGATGAGAAGCCGCTGCCGCCATTCCAGTAGCGGGGGGGGGAGGGGGGTCTAGGCTCTTGCTGACCACTTGTGTCGGATGCATGCGGGGGGTGCTGCAGTCATGATACGTCTCCGAGGTTGAGGGCGCGGGGGAAAAGAGAGGATCTCGCTTGAGGTGAACAAGAGCCGTTGAAGCATCACGCCGGCGCGCTGCCTCGTCCCGCTTCTACAGATGCGAAGATACCGCTTCGCTCTGGAGAGTACAGACGACCTATGCATGCGACAGGCACAAATTCTCTAGCTTTCCCATCTCCCCTCCCGAAGAGTGGAGACCTGTCCTGGTCTTCGGCGGAAGCAAGTCATTACACTCGCGCCCCGTGGATTACCAGAACCCAACCGCTTTCACGTGAAGTCCACTTCCTGCGATATTTTTTTTTTGGGGGGGGGGGGGCAAAAAAAAAAAAAATAGGACCAGGAGGGGGAGGGTCGGCGATTTCGGTATCGCACAGGGGTCACGGAATCCTTGGCAGAACCTACAAGAGGTGTTCGGAAGGCAACAGGCACTCTGGTGGCAAGGCTCACTGATAGAAGCGCGAAGTCCAGGGGTGCTATGCAGGAACAAGGTTCAGTGAGCGCTGCCTCCTCCCTCCCCCCTTGTCAGCGGTTTCATGAACTCCACTCAAACGCTGCAAGTGGAGTCGCGATGGCACCGAAAGTTGGCGCCTCTGCCGACTCATTCATTTCGGAGTAGGTGGGTCTCAAACGGAGACAAACCGCAACTGTGGTTGCCTTTCTTATCTCAAAGGCCCGCAAGCTATTGCCCCTCCCCAAAAACCCAATGTTTGTTCCCAGTACGCACAGAAAAGGGGAAACGGTGTTGCTGTGTCTTGGCACGGCACGCTTGTCATCCCCCTTCCCCCCTCCCACACACACAGACATACACATACATTTTCTGTTCTCGTCGCTGTTGCTTTTCTTTGGTGAAGAAAGAAAACTGATGCGTTATCCTATCGAATTGCTTACCATATCCAAATGTGAACAACAATCAAACAAACATCAAATTGCTTCACTCTCTCCCTCCCAGGTTGAAGGGGAGACTCAGTAGAAGTATCCCCCCCCCCTCTAACCCGTTCGGTCACGAGAATATATCCTGTACTTTTGACCCCCCCCCCTCCCCACCCCTGCATCCCTCCACCTCGCTCAAAAACACTGTCTATCTGGACCATTGGCTCCCTCGAGGGTGCCCGGATTTGTAGGACATCCAACGTTCTCCTCCGTGAAAAAAGAGTGCTTCGTGCGCCTCACCCACGACCTGTCTCGCGTGGACCTCAACACAGCAACGCAGCCTCACACGCACATAAAGGGGAGAGCGATATAAATTGAGGAAGAACACACTCAACAGCCCTGCCTGAGCGCCAACCCGACTTTAGCAAGTCCCTCTGCGATGGACTATTGGAGATGGGAAACTCATGGGGCAGGGCTTGGCCTGGATGAGGTGTGCATTCTCGTCCAGCAAGGCGTCTCCCTCTACAATGGACACGAAAAGACCGAGTGGCAGAAGGGAAATCTTTCGCTGACGACGCACCACCTCAGGTACAATGCGATCACGGATGCGGCCACGATTTTGCAGCTGCCGCTGGAGCTGATCAAAAGCTCCGGACAGGCTCCAAGTATATCAGCCGGATTCGGTCCCTTTTCGAGCGCCAAGATCATTGTGCCACTGCCACAGAACGCCTTCGTGAAGCTTTCTTTCAGGGCTGGCGGTGTGAACGCATTTTATGCCGCCCTTATCAGTGCACTAGATAAAAAAGCGTGGATGCGGACGAAAGCAACCACGTCAGTGACAAACGGAAGAAGCAGTAGCAGTGGTGCTGGTCCCGCAGTAGCAACTACGGGACCCAACACGAACGCGCCACTCGCCGCCCCGCGGGGAGTGGGTATTGCTGGTGTACAGCAAGCCTCCGCACAGTCTGCCGCGATGGGGGAAACTTTCAAGGATATCGACGACATCATGAGCAAGGCCTCATCGATAGTGAAAAATATACGCCGCCTGCGTGAGAGGAACGAGGCCGCAGCGGCGGGCGTGGACCCCGGGGGTGCACTGGATGTGGAGCGGACGAAGATCGAAAGCATTGAAGCGACCCTAGGACTCGGTGTCATGGTGACACGCAGCAACCAGACTGGCAGCTACTCTGCATTCCATCGCGATTTGGCAGTCGAACTCCACGCCTGGATGACACACCCAAGCAACTCGAAGCGTTTCAACGACATGCCGGTTGTTCCTCTTATTGAGCTGTTCGCCCTGTACAACAAAGCACGCGGTGGTGATTTGGTGTCCCCACTAGATGTGCTGAATGCATGCACATACATGACAACGAAGCTGCCGAGCAACTGCTATGACCTCACCACGTTGCGATCTGGCCGAAAGGCGCTTGTGAATCGAGACGACTCGCTGCTGTTGGCGAAGCTGGCCACCCTCCTGGGACCGCAGCTAGTAAACGCCCAAGGATCACCTGTGCAGGATCAGTGGAAGACATCGCAGGAGCAACAGCAGCGCGGCGACAGTAGTGTATCTCCTCGAGTTCGTGTTCCCACTTCGAACATCTTTCCGAAATCTTCATGGGAGCTCAAGTCTGTTAGCGATATTTCGCTGGCAGAAAAACTTCAGGTGTCGGTCGAGGTGGCAACAGATATCTTGACGATGCTCACGCTGAAGGGATTCCTATGCTGCGTCGACACCGGATTCGACTGTTTCGTCTATGCGTGGAATATTTTTGTGTTTTAATACGAAAGCACCATCGTCTAGTATTTTTATCAGCATTGTCCTCTTCCTTTTTTTTTTTGCGCGTGAGGCGGGGGGAGAGCAGAGGGAAACAAAAAAAAAAAAAAGTTATCAAGCGTGTGTTGTCAACTTCATCTTGTTGCGCATGTTATAATTACCTTGTGTTTCCAGATTCTCCTCTGATACACCCAACCAGTCACACATCAAATACACAAGCGGAAAAGAAAAAGAGAAAGAGAGAGAGAGACGCTACGCGCGCATTCGTGCATACACACCTACAGACGTATACAGACGTACATTTCCTCGTTCGCCCGCCACGACTCCCTCCCTCCCTCCCTCCCCCCTTTCCACTACTACCTCGCGGCCTCTCCTTCACTGGAAGACTACAACTCCTCATACAATTTCTTCCCTTCCCCCTCCCCTCTTCATCCCCGCTGCTTTCCCTCGCTCTGGTTTATCTGCGAGTCGCTTGTACCCTCTCCTGAATTCAGCACCTGCACACTCACGATGGAACGAGTGGAAGCGGTTCTGCTTGGGCTGCTGCCCACCCTGAAGCAGCATCAAATAGGAAGCTGGAACCCGGCTGAGGTTGAGCGCCTTTGTGCGATGCTTAAAGAATACAACAAACAGGAACGCGATGAGATGTGCGGCACGTCCTGCAGCAAGGGCACTGCTAATGTTGCGGCCGCCTCACCGTCCTCCGGGGCACTGCCATCATCGCCTCGTGACGATGCAGAGGTGGCAAGTGAGGAAGATACGGATGAAGAGGCGTTTATTAATGCTGTTGGTGAGGTGGATCGCTGCCTCGGTCGCGTGCGGAATTTCCTCAAACGGCGAATGGACTACGGCTCTGTTGTGGAGCCCACCGCCCCTGCTGGAGCTGCACGGCCGCAGTCCTGTGTGGTGAGCAGCGCCTCGAAAAAGCGACCCCGATCTCCGAGCAACGAGGCGTCACCATCCACCGCAACGCCGAACGCTCTCCACGACGACACCGCTGCCGTCTCCACTCCCGTATACTCCGTGGATGCGTTCCTGTACTCGGAAGACGACATCGAGAGGCTTGTCGAGGAGAAGAAGGTGGCGCGCGAGTACTGCCGCCGGTGCGGCTGCACAGATCTCGGTCTCACAGAATTCATCACGCACTCCTTTTCGCAGGACCAACTCGTGTACTTGAGCTGCTTTCTCCTTCCTCATCTTTTGGAAGAGTTTGCCGCCCCTCACCAGACGCCACGGCGACTGTCTATCGCAGACGTCGGTTCTCGAATGGGCATCGTTTTATGGGCATGCGCTTCCGCACGTCAATGGGGTCTACTCGCCCCACAGCGGTCTGTCGCCGCAGAGGCTGATGCTGGAGACGCTCTCCCGAATGTGCAGCTTGTTGGCATTGAGTTGGATGCACATTTCGTGAAGGTCTCCAAGGACGTGTTACATCGCTTCTTCGCACCACGGCGTCGCCTCGCACCCAAATGGAGCTCCGATGTCCACCCTGCTGCGGCCGAGGGTGCCGCCACGGAACTGGTGGATGTGTCGTCAAGTATTGAGTTACTAGAGAGCGATTGCTTCGAGGGCGCCGCTGCTGCTGCGCTCTCGGAGAGCACTGTCGTCGTGATGCACAATGTTTTCGAATATTTTTGCCCCACAGTGGTGGAACATGCTCGCTGTTGGCTGAGGCTACGCCGCCTTGTGCACCGTTCAGGGCAACTCCTTGTTTGTAGCCCACCCTTGGAGGAAACGATGGGTGCCTTCACGGAAGAGGTTTGGCAGCAGGCATGTGAGCTCGAGAAGTGTGGCAATGCAGAGTCCACGCCCGCTCCTCCGCTGGACTGGCTGGCGGCCTATGTGGATCCATTGAACACATCCGAAATAGCTTCCGACTTTCTCTCGCTGCGCACCCTTTCTAGCGAGGATGCGGAGGACGCTAGTACCCAGGACGAGCACGAAAGAAATGACCCCCACCACCACCACCACCACCACCACGGGAACAGCTGCGACAACTGCCCGCTACACGGCAACGGCGAAGAGCATGGAAATGAGGAAGAGGTAAGTGAGGTAACGGAGCAAATCCAGCAGATCCGTGTGTACCGTGTCAAGTAGTCTTTGCGAGAGGACGAAAAAAAAAGAAATTAATGGGGGCGAGACAGCGCAGGAATCTCCCAGTCACACTGAATGCAAAGGAAGAAGCCTCATCATCTTTGACGCTCATTGGCAAACATACCTCTCGTGGAATTGCAAATGGAATGGGAAATATATATAAAGAAGGGAGTTGTTGAGTTTTTTAATCGGGAAATGTTTCCTTCACTCAACCCTTGGGCGGAGGAGAAAAGAGGGGGAGGAAGGGGAAGAGGGGCCAAAAGCGAAGGTGCGACCACAAACCAGAAAAAAAAAACGAGAGGGCCAGAGGCCACTTATCTACATCAAGAACATGCGATCACGGTCGCCAACGCTCCCACCCACCACCGCCACCGCCATCCTTCCCCCTCTCCCCTCCCTTCCTGTTGACCTCCTTGAATCAGTGTCTGCACCCACTTTTTTTTTTTATTATTGTTCTTCTGGTTTCCAGAGTGTCTCTTTGGATGTCTTGTGAAGGCGCATTTGTGAGTGAAAGACACGCGCAGGCGGCTGAAAAATTGTATATATATATATATATATATATATATATACATGTAATCTTATGGTTGCAGCGTATTCGTTTAAGTTTAATGCATAACGACAACGTCATATCAAAAAAATAATAATAGAGGAATTGAACGACACGCCACTGCCAGTTGAGTTCGAGTCTAATTTTTTTTTTTTGTTGTTGGTGGTGGTGGGGTAACTGCGGTTATTCAACGTCGCGGTGTTGCACAGAGGCTTCTCTCTTTCACACTCACTTTCACGCGCCAGCGTCGTGCTCACCCCACCACCTCGATAGCGACTTCGCTTTCAGGGGGACTCGATCTTGACATCTATAGAAATGAAGAAGCAAACAAATAAAAGGGCGGGGTAGAAAAGCAACCAAGAGACCTCCTGCAGGATCTGAAAATGCAAGCACGCCCCAACTATCACCTCTCTACTCCTTCACCCTTTATGCCCTGACCGACACCTATGATTACTTTGTGTCTGTGTGCTTGATTACCTGGTAGCCTCGTCTGCGACTCTGTACACCCCATCTATCGCCCTCACCACGACCCTCTCCAGCACAAATTCCCTTACACTTCTTTAGACAAAAAGGGGAAAACGCAGACAAATAGAAACGGTATGCGGTGTATCCTCAAAAGGCAAACCATAAGAACACATTATCACACCTCAGCAACCGTTCGGGGTTCTGATCCTAGAGACTCTCCCGAAATGAGTATTGAGCTTAGGGTTTTCACCTGTTTTTTTTTTTGCGCTATAATCCTCCTTTTTTTTCTCTCCACTGCTACGCTCTGTGCCTACAGACACCGTAACGTCCTGCTTGCCTCCCTCCTCCTCCTCCTCCTCCTCCCCTTTCGTTTGACAGCGGAGGGCAAGTAACACGTCAGCACGATCATAGGTCTTCACGTGCGCGTATATATATATATATATATATATATGCATACATGGATATTATTATTAGTCAATTTTTTGGGGGGGGATCTGATTATTCCCTCGTGTCTCTGTGTTTATTTTTTTTTGTGTGTGTGTGTGTGAGTTGAGTAGTGGAATCATCTGGATTTCCACCCCCTCCCCTCCCTGCGCAGCTGCAAGTAAGTGACAAACGCATACGGTTGGAAGATAGACCCGCCCTCAAGGTTATACCTACGTCTTCGCAACGCCTCTCTGCTCAACGCAGGGCTGGGAAAGGGCGAGGGGTCTGTCCGGATTGCCTGCCATTGGCGCCAGTATATTCGTTTTCACACCTCACATCACGTCGTTGGCGAGGCATTTATTCGTTTTAAAACCCAAGAAGAGGTCGAAAGAAAGGATGGTGAACCTTTATTTAAGTTTGATCATCATCACGGCCACAACAGTGGGCAAGATCATCCTCTCCTCTGTCGCTGGTATGATCCTGTCGAGGCACTTCTCCGACCCACAAAATACCCTGAAGGGTCTTAGCTATATCGCGACCATGGTGTTCCTGCCGTGTCTGTTGTTTTCCAACCTGTGCGTGAACGTGTCGTGGGAAGAGCTTCGGAAGTTCTACTGGGCACCTCTCTTCTCGTGCTTACCGATGGGACTTGGGTTTTTGTCCTCATTGCTGCTGCGTCTGTTCCTCACAGGGGAATACCACGCCGTCGCGATCCTCGCCAGCACTTTTCAAAACGGTCTCACATTTCCTCTCAGTGTGCTGCTGAATTTGCGGGGCATCGAGTGGTTCACCGGAAGCTCCGTTGTCGATGCGGAGTCGTACATCTTCCTGTACAACGTGCTCTGCTCGCTGGGTCTGTGGCTCATCGGTGAGCCTCTGATCGCTCGTGCAAAGGCGAAGGATGTGGAGTCTCACGAGGTCACTCGTGAGGAAGCAGAGCTGCTCACGAAACAGCAGCACTACACTGATGTAGACCATCACAACGAAGCCAGTGCCCGTGAGAACCCCAGGACCTCTTGCCCTCTCGAACCCCCTCATCAAAAAAGTGAGGTGAGGGGCGAGGATGGCGAGGTTCCATCGCCGCGCCGGTCGACAGCGCTGCTGCAGCGCACTGCCACTCCACAGGATCAGCTCAGGTGGTACAGACCGCCACAGGCGCGCGATGCACCTATCGTGGTAACAGCGGGCAGTCCTGTGGCGCCGCCAGATGGCGCGATGAGCCTCCGAGACGCGAAAAACGTTACGTCACGGGGAGAACATCTTAAGCGTCTGGGATCGAGAGCTGCCCGGTCGCTGCAGTCACCGCCGGTGCTTAGCAGCCTCATCGCCATCGCCATCTCTCTCACACCACCACTTCGATGGCTCGCAAAAAGTCCTCTCGGGGAACCGCTCGTTGGTGGCATGACTCTCATCGGCCACGGTGCTATCCCGCTACAGTTGCTTGTGTTGGGATCCTCTATCGCAGCGAATCGGCGCAAGGACGACTCTGCACCCCCCGCCACGGCGGCTCAGTCGACGACGCCCTCTCCCACCACACGCAGCACGCTGACAGGGATCGCAGACGGCACCGCGAGGGACGTGTCTTCGTCGCGGTCTGGCGATGGTGCAAACGCGTTCGTGCGCTGGGTCGTGTCGAGGGTGCCTCCACATGTCATCTTCACCTGGTGCACGGTGATTACACGACTGGTGATCATACCAGGCATCTGTTTTCTTACCCTTCACCTCCTCCTCATGACGGGTATCATACCCCATGAAAAGCCCTTTTTGCTGACGATGCTCGTGGCTACCATGTCACCATCTGCCATGAACTCAACGCTGATCTGCGCCATGCATGACTACCACAGCCGCGAATACGCCCGGATGATATTCTTCATGTACCTCACCACTATCTTCACATCCACCATCTGGCTCTTCCTTTTTATGCTGTACCTGAGGGATTAGGTATGCAACATAGTAAGTACCCTGTCATTGGGTTGTTGTGGATGAGGAGGGGAGTGGGGGGGATCTTACAGGGGTTATGATGATCTCGCACCTTGTCACCTGCTGGCAACGGGGTGTTTGTAAAAAATTCCATGTGTGTATGTGCTCGGCGCGCCGGATCTCTCGCTCAGCTGCCCCCCTTCCTCCTCTTCCTCTACCACCCCCTCCCCAATCCACAGATCCACCGCTCTCTCCCTCTCTCTCTCTCACACACGTATACTGATAGGTAAAAGACATGTGGCTGAACCACCTGCCAACTGAAGTAATTCTTGTGGGATACAACTACTTTCGCCTGCAGATACGCGCGTCAGCACAGACAAAAAAAAAAACCTCGCCACACGTACACGCCTCAGCGCGGACCCCTTCGTGGACACGAGTGGAATTAAGTCCCCATTCGTATCCTGCATCACCTCCTTTACCTTCTGCGTTATGGCGAGTATTGCCTATGCTGCTGCGTCTCCGCACCCCCAACGTAAACACACACAAACACACGCATGTATTCATTCTCTCTTTTCTTGCTGACATCCCTCATATGCTCTGTTCTGAGTTGCTCTGAGCTGGACACGAAATCACGCTCGGATGTGCCTACGGGTTGGACTGGTGCTTAGCGTGTGTAGGTAAGGATAATCAAGTGGGGGCATCCTCTGTGGATGCAGCTATCTCCCCGCCCCCTCCCGCACACACACACATACACATACACACAGAGGTACAGATACACCTACACGGCCCCCGCCCGCAACTGTTCACATGACAGCAGTGACTGACGCGAGTGGCAGCGTGGAGAGCGATATTCGACAAGCAAAAAAAACTCTGGAAACACTCAGCTCGCTTGCCGAACAAGCCGAGCGCGGTGCTACAGTAGACTATGAGCTGGTTCAGAAGTTGGCGAAGGAGGTTTCCGACCGCGTGGGGCCTTTGGTGAAGGGCGCAACTCATAGCCTCGCCGCCACCACAATAATGCCGCCCAGCGGCGCCACACTGCATGCGCGCCTTGGCGCCGGCAGCTCGCAACCAATTACCCCGCTACAGCGGAGACGCGCAGAGCAGGTGTTGTCAGAGGTACAGCTACTCGAAGGGACGCTGCGCCGCTACGCCATGAAAGCACAACAGCAGGCATTCTACGCGTCCAATGTGAAGACCCTCGTTGGCAACGGTGCCAATACGCTTCGCCAAAATTACGAAGCGATGGACCATCTGGAGCGGGAAAAGAAAAGCCTGCAATACGCCAGGCAGCGCATGCAAGCAATGGAGTCGGAGAGTCGCGAGGTGCTGGCAGCCTTACAAGATCAAGGCCGGCGACTCGGCGGTGTTGGCAACAAACTCGGAAATTTGCTGGAGACACTCGGTGTGTCGAACACAACAATCCTGCAAATCGTGCGGCGGAATAAAGTGGATGCGTGGCTGGTGTACGGAGGGATCGCACTGCTTTTATTTTTCATGTGGTACATCTGGTAGTGGAAAACCCTCCTCCTGCTACTTTTTTTTTGTCGTTGTTGTTGTTGTCGCTCCTCTCTCTCATCAAGGGTACACAAGAGAGGAGGAGAAGGATGGGGCAGGGAAGAAGGGGACGCAAACCACCGAGATGAGATGCGAGGGAGTCAGAGATCAACGAGACTAGCTGAGAAGCTTCTCTTATTTGTCCTCTTCTCTGATATACACATTGCTGTGACGGGAATACGAGTCGTATCTGTCATGACGACTCCTAACCCCCTCCCACTCCTACTGCGTCGACATCACTTTCGCTGCAAGACAAACTTTATTGGAAGATGCCCATGTTGCATTTTTGGAGCATCTTCCGTGTTCTTCGTATTCCTTCGACACATCCAATGGGGTGCGTCGCCGCTTCTGCTGTGCACTCCTCCGATAAAGCAGGGGGAGAAGAGGGGAGGGCCATTCCCTTTTTCTTCCTTTCGTAGCGCTCATCTGGTTGAAAAAAAGATGAGAGGTGGGGAAAGAAAGCGAACTATGATGCCTACAGGCGTTTCGTCAACCACTCGTGTTCTTCATGCACACACACACACACCACCACCACCTTTTTGTGTCACTTATATCTCACCCCGCTCATTCTCCCGTGGTCACACCGACGCTTCGTGCAGCACGGAGATGGAACTTGGTCAGTCGCAGCGACCGCGTGCGCCGCTTGAGCCATTCAATGACTACGAGCCACGTCACAAGTGCACTGTCTGTTGCGGCCTCCGTTGTGCTGTATTTGCTGGCTCAGCCGCTTTTTCGTTTTCTCTCGCCTGCAATATGCTTGTGCTTGCCGGTCGAGTGACAGACGGACGCGGCTGGCGCGGATTCATGGATCGGAACGCGCTCATCGCCCTGCCCCTCGCCGCCATCACGTTCACACATCAGGTCCTCCTCTCTGAGTCTCTCTGGAGCAAAAACAAAAAGACAGTGATGCAGGTCAACACCCAGTCGGCGCTGTCGAACATGACCCTCTGGGTTTCGGGCACACTACTGTGCACAACCATATCGCGCCGCTTCCTTCCATCCCGTAGCAGGGCCTATCGCCTGGCTCTCTGGGAGTACCAGCGGGTGCGCCGCGGCTGCGCGAATCCGTGGATGCCGACGGTGTTTGGCCGTGTGACAGAGGACCTTGACTGGTATAACGTGATGTGGACGCTGACCATGTACCACATACTGTGGGGCATGGTCTCCGTTATGCTGGAGAAGGAACTTGGCGCGCACTACGCCATGTTCTACAGAGATAGGCAGTATAGCCGATGGTGCTCACCACGGTGGAGAGAATGGCGTGAATTGGAGGTTCGTCGTCGCGTGGACACGGAGCAAGCCGTTGCACCAAACCGCTGGGGCACCTTCATTACCAACGACAAGTGGCGAATGCGCAACATTTGAGTTAGATCACAATATACATACTCCCTTCTTGCCTTCCTTCGTGTGCATATTCCCCGAGAAGGGTGATCGTCTTATTTGTGCAGTCAAAGACGGGAGGGGAGAAGGAGAAACGCGCATAACCGGAGTAGCCGGAGCTGGATAGTTAGAGGGGGAGGGATGAAGCGGAGGGAGAGATGAATTCATGACGCTTGCCCCTTTTTCCTCGTTGTCTGCGAACCATGGGTGATGGCATCAGCCCCCCCCCTCCTCCTCCTCCGTCCCCCTTAATGCTGCTGTGGCACCTCATTCTTGCATAGGAAGAATCAACAGGCCTACGTGTACGGCTGCAAAGTGAAATCGGCATATATATGTGGGCATAGATATAGATATATATTAAACGTTCTGAGGATGTTCTGTCTCAGTCTTGAAACTAGTCAGCCTCTCCAAATGAAGACAACTTCCTCCACACATGCAAGCACCACCATCCATTCATCCATCCACCCCACCCACCCCCCACCTCCTATATCGACACTCCCCGCCGTGCGCTTACGCCTTCATCCCCATTTTTCCTCTACGCACGCACACGCACACACACACACACACACACATATGTATATATATATATATATATATATATATATATGTATACATATATATATATACATATGGCGGTGGTGACCTTTTCCTTCTTTAATGGCGCCTTCTCGGTGTGTTTGTGTGCATGTGTCCTTATTTTTATTTTTCCTGTATGATCTAGTGTTTCGCTCTGCTCAGTATCACTGCATCGCTCATTCCCCCCCCCTTTTACCCTAACATTAAAGTTGACTCCCTCCTAGTCGTATATATATATATATATATATAATGGCGGCGCCGATGTCCGAGGTAGCAAAACTGGAGAAGACGCTGCGCAAGCAGACGGCCTCCGACAACATCGAGACATCTAAGATCGCATCCACTGCGGAGCGCATCCTATCCTTGCAGCCGCACCACGTGTACGCGATGCAGTGCAAAGCCGTCGCCTTCCTCCAAACCGGGCGTTTCGCAGCTGCGCTGAGCATGCTGGAAAAGCTGAAGGAGGAAAATACGCCCTTCAAAAACAGTGTAACCTTCCACTTGCACAAGGCGTACTGTCATTACCGTCTCATGCAATACACTGAAGCCAAGGAGGAGCTTCGAGGACAGCAGTTACAGCACGACCACAAAACCACAGCCGTCCGTCATCTTTTAGCTCAAATTCACTACAATCTCGAGGAGTACGCCGAGGCAGCCACCATGTACGCAGCCCTGCTGGCTGACCGTGCTTACCGAGACGACGTTGAGAAACAAGATCTGCTGATCAACTACGCTGCCGCGCTTTCTGTCTGTGCACCAGAGAAGGTTGCGGCGGTAGTGCGTGATGATGCGGAGGAGAAGACTCCTGATCTTCTTTTTAATCTTGCCATTGCGCAAACGGAGGCGCAACAATACGAGGTAGCCAATGCAACTCTACTCCAGGCAGAACAGCTGTGCGCCGCCACCTTCCCGAAGAGTAGGCTGCACTCCCTCCAAGATGCGCTTGCCGCGGGTAGTGAAGTGCTGCAGGCACAGCTGGGGGTACCGCTGGGGACATCGACGAGCAACAGTGCTGGCAACACCGTCGAGGCCTCGCCGGAGCGCTGCTTCTTTAATGAAGTCAGCAGCAACTGGTTACAACAGGCCTACATCGCCTTTGTGCGCCACCGCGAAGACGACGCGCGCCGCATCATCGATTTGATACTGACCTACAAGCCGAGTTCAGCCGTCACCAACGCCGTCGCAGCAATTCTGTATACAGCTCTGCAGCGCACAGCAGACTTCTTCGACTCACACCGAAAGCTAAAGCAAGCTCAGCACGTCAAGGTTGTCTCGCGCCTGACTTCGAGGCAACTCATCGCCGTGCAGTACAACACAGCTCTGCTGCAACTGGGTGCAGGGGCCCTCGATCGCTGCGCCCGCACAGTAGATAAAATGGAGAAAGCGCACCCGAACAGCGATCTCACGCACTCGTTGCGACTCGTGTTAGCAGTGAGAGGACTCAAAAAGAAGAAGGCTTCTCTAGCCAACGCTTCGCCATCGTCTCCCAAGACCACACGCGCAGCGACCGACAGCGCATTTTTCGTACAAGAGTGTGTACGCGATTACGAAGTGGAGGCGACGCGGCGCCAGCGAGACAGCAACTCGGCCTCTGATAACTGGAAGCGACATCACTTCATGCAGCTCATAACTGCGCAACTTTTCCTCGAGCACGGCGACCTGACGCACACTCTGAAAACACTGCAGACGCTGGAAGACCCCGCACTGACCCACCGTCCCACGGCGGTGATGACGATGGCCTCGTGGATGGTGCAGACCGGCGACGTCGACGCGGCCATGGCCCTTCTGCGGGAGCGACTCACCGCAAAAACTGGTGGTTATTCCACAGCGGTGAAAAAAGCCATTTTGTTCTGGGCCGTACACGACCTCGCCATGACCCGCAATCTCCACGTCGCTGTGGGTAAGCTGCTGGAGGCAACCCAAGCCGCTGACACAAGTCTGCAGAAGGACCTTGAGGTGACGGCCCTGCTGCTCATGTGCCTAGCGGAGACCGACCTGGCGGCGACCAGACGTCTCATCAGACTTCTGGATGCGGACACCGCGGCGACTGTGAGCGACAATCACAAGAGGGACGACTCCGTGATCTCAGGGAAGGAAATTGAGGCGATGGTGCGTGATAGCCCTGGGGCTGCGGTCATGAACCAACTGGGTTATCGTCGGGTGACGGCAGCAGATGCAGAGGGAGAGGCCGCAAGCGATAGTGGCCTGCCGCGCCGCCACCGCCGCCGCCGCATGCGCCGTCCCGCAAGAAATATGGAGGGAAGGCCCGACCCAGAACGCTGGATTCCTATGTCGATGCGCTCCTACATCAAAGATCTCCCGGCGCGACGTCGAAAGGAGCTGAAGCGGCTGCGTGCCATCGACCAGGAACAAAAACGTCGCGCCGCGGCGGCGGTAGGCCTTGTCCAAAAAAAGGTCGAACAGGAACAAGCCCCTACTGTTGCCGCCGCTTCGTGAAACGGGGAGGCAACTGCGTGTGTGTGTGTGTGTACACATTGTAGTCCGTCTCGGCTTGTTTTCTGAAACTGGACGAAAGCAATGACCCTCCGAACGCGTGTCACATCTAGCCATTGCATCTTCTACATACCTTATCGCGTCCTCTACCTCATACCTGTGTGTGTGTGTGTGTGTGTGTGTGTGTTTTAATGTTGCATTTTTTCTCTTTTGGGTGGCGCGGCGATGTTTCTCGCTCCTCTTACGTGAGCTGCGTCTCCTCACCATCCACCCGCAGGGAGGGGACTGCAGAGCCGAGACCTTCACAGACAGTGCAAATAACCTCCGTCGAGTAGTATGTCGCCCTTCTGGTGCGCCGCCCGGGGGAGGAAAAAAGGGGTCGAGGAACTTGTCGTAATGCCTTGGTGAGCCGGCGTATAAGTTGTCCTCCTCTGACTGGGCCGCCATCTCTCTCCGACCGTGCCCTCCTTCATATACCGTTTGTCTCGTAGCACGAAGAAAACTACTCAAAAGAAAAGAGGCTTTCGTTTGGCTTATGTGCATATATATATATATAAGGGGGGAATGAGAAAATTTGAGTCATACTGACCCCATGCGTGCAAGTCCAAAAAAAAAAAGATATGCTCTATTTATATAGGATTTTTTGGTAACCGAAAGAAAATACATTCACTTGTAAACCAGGCAACAAAAAGAAAAAAAAACATCTTTCCTTTACTTGTTCACCTCACACGCGCCGACTACCTCGTTTGTTTGTCTGTGCTTGTGCGATCATGTGTGGCCGCATGACTCTCCACCCTGCCGGTGTGCACACACTCAACACATACGTACACTCATTCATATACACAACTTTCAAGCATTACCCGCACACTTCCCCCCCCCCTTTAAAAATTAAAAAAGCTGCGACACATACCACCAAAGAATCCCCATCTCCACCCTACAACAACACACACAAAAAAATAAAGAAACGTAATAATGGGAAAACCAAAGTATCTCAAGAAGAAGCAGGCCGCCGCTTCGGGTACCGAAGATGGAACAGAAAAAGATGTGAACGACAAGGCAGAAACTTCGAACATGCCTGCCAGGAAGCCAGCTCAAGTCGAGGCTGAACTCCAAAACTCAGGCGCCATGGTGTCGTTCGCCAACCCGGTCTACCGTCAGGGGGTGAACGACATCCTTGTCGAGAAAATTGACGTCAGTTACCAGGGCACCAGCATCCTTGAGAACGCGACACTCAACCTTGTGAGTGGACACCGCTACGGCTTAGTGGGTCCGAATGGGTGCGGCAAGTCGACACTGTTGCGCGTTCTCGGGTTCCATGAAATTCCGTTCCCTTCGCACGTGGACCGCTACTACGTTTCCCATGAAGTGGAGGCCTCTGATATGTCTGCACTAGACGCCGTGCTCGCCGTCGACAAAGAGCGCGAAAACCTC
Organism: Endotrypanum monterogeii; assembly: GCA_000333855.2. NCBI lineage: Eukaryota > Euglenozoa > Kinetoplastea > Trypanosomatida > Trypanosomatidae > Endotrypanum > Endotrypanum monterogeii. The sequence continues at coordinate 333,766 of CM007339.1, forward strand.
GAGTCTGAGATGGAAGATCTGGCTCTAGGCGATCAGGAGGACCCGCACGTGCTAAGCCGTCTTGAGGACATCTACAAGCGACTCGACGAACTCGATGCCGACACAGCGGCTGCGCGCGCTGGCAAAATTTTGTTTGGTCTCGGTTTTACGAAAGAAATGCAAAGGCGCCCGACCAAGTCTTTCTCTGGTGGTTGGCGTATGCGTATTTCACTGGCGCAGGCTCTGTTCATCAACCCCACAGTGTTGCTGCTGGACGAGCCCACAAACCACCTAGATATTGAAGCTGTTGTGTGGCTCGAGAACTACCTCAGCAAGTTCAAGAAGACACTCTTTATGGTTTCGCACTCGCAAGACTTCATGAACAATATTTGCACAGACATCTGTCACATGCACCTGAAAAAGCTGAACTGCTATGGAGGCAATTATGATCAGTTCTGTACCACAAGAGAAGAAAAAGAAAGCAACCAGATGAAGAAATACCAGTGGGAGCAAAATCAAATCAAGAACATGAAGGAATACATCGCTCGCTTCGGCCACGGCAGCGCAAAACTCGCCCGCCAGGCGCAGTCCAAGGAGAAGACTTTGGCAAAAATGACCCGTGGTGGTCTCACGGACGCGGTCGTCAAGGACAGTCGCATCAACTTTGAGTTCCCGTGCGCCGGCCCGCTTCCGCCGCCGATGCTGCAGTTTCGCGAGGTTTCCTTCAACTATCCCGGCTGCCCAGCCCTCTTCGAGAATCTCGACCTCGGTGTGAACATGGACTCCCGCATATGTCTTGTCGGCCCGAACGGCGCTGGCAAGACGACGCTGACGAAGCTCATGTGTCGCGAGTTGGAGCCAACAGCGGGCTACGTAGCTAAAAACGCTCACTGCGTCATGGCCCGCTTCCACCAGCACTTTGTGGATCAAATCAACATGGAGCTGACGCCGCTGGAATGGATGTCGCAGGAATACCCGGAGGTGACGCAGCCGCCGATCCTGCGCAGTGCCCTGGGTCGCTTCGGCGTCTCGGGAAAGGCCCAAATGACGCCGATGAATACCCTCTCGGATGGACAAAAGTCGCGCGTTGTGTTCGCCTGGATGGCCTACAGGCGCCCGCACTTTATGATTCTGGATGAGCCGACAAATCACCTCGATATTGAGTCTATTGACGCCCTCGCCGACGCCATTAATGCCTTTGAAGGTGCTGTCGTGGTGGTCTCGCACGACCTTCGACTCTTGGCACAGATCGCTGACGAAATCTGGATCGTTGAGAAGGGCGAGGCAAAGCGCTTCAACGGCGATATCGCAGACTACAAGGAGCACGTCCAGAACGAAGTGAACCGCATGGTGCAAAGCTACGCGGCTGCATTGTAATATATATATATATATATATATAGTCTCCTGTGTTTTAAATTTAAGGATTACGTGTCGGTAGAGGGAGGTCGTGTATAGGGCCAACATCCTGGTAGAACGTCACCCGTCCCGTGGCAAGGCAAGCGCACTTCAGCACTATTCGGTGGCGATCTCTAATCAAAGTCATTTGTTGAAATATCCCTGACTGAATATATGTTTGTGCGTGCGCGCGGAGGGGGAGAGGGGGAGAGGGGGGGAGCAGGAAACAGATGACTAGCAAAGATGCTGAGAGGGCGGAGGGAAATAGGCGTGTTCTTCATTTCACTGGCATAAGCCAATCACAGCACGCATTGTAGTGAGGGGAAAGAGGAGAGCTCGCTGTCCCCTCCCTTTCACTTGCCCAACCCTTTTTTTTTTTCCTGTGTATTCACTCAAGGATAATTTGGCGAGAAAGAGGAGGGAAAGAAGTTTTTTTTCATTTTGTGTGTCGCTCCTCCTTTTGTCTGCTTTTCGAGGTGCGGCTCAAACGAGCGCCTTTCTTTTTCTGCCTATGGTAGGCTCCTCTCCCGTGCCCATGCCCCCACCCAAAAAAACGGCTCTCCTATTTTTCTTTTTTCTCCCTACCAATGAAAGACATTCGATGGGCGGTGGGCCGGAGGATCAATTCAGCGGTCTGCGCGGGCAGTGAAGGGCCCCTCTCGCTCTTTTTTTTGTTTCTTGTTTCTTCTCCCCCCCCTCCCTCTCTCCCTCCCTCCTCACCCTCCTCCCTTACAGCCCTTTCCCTAAGTGGAAGGGGAGAAGCCTCTGTGTCGTGCCGAACCTCCTCGGATTACCTCCCCTTCCTCCGACGTTGAACACCTCCACTCCCCATCATCACCGCCGAATCAACCAGTGCTCCAATACCCAAGCTACGGAAAGGGGGATAATTTAAAAGAATACAGACCTTCTCTGTTTCTAGAGCGCTTCGTGTACCTGTTTCAGCGTACACTTCATAGAATCTCTGTGATGCAGGGTGCAACGAGTGCCCCCCCCCCCACCCCGCGATCCTAGTGTATAATAGTACAGAAGACGTAAGCAAAGAATGCATCGAGTAACGGGTTGACCTGCCTCTTCACCGAAACCACCTCGCCTCACGGAAACCCTCCCCCGTCCCCTTTCCCCCCTCCAAAAAAAAAAAATGGAGGGATTAAGACTATAAGCCTCTATCTACATATATATATATATCTGTGTGTGTATGTGTGTTGTTGTTTTTGAATTGCTGCATCGCGCTGGGTTACACTTACCATCCGTGTTTTTTTTTCTCGAGGGAAAAAGGGGGGAGAGCTGAGTGCAACAAGCTGTGGTAAACATTCAACCAAGCTCTCTGGATGTGCTTTGCTCGAGAGAGGGATTACACCTACTGGCCTCTACTTTTCGGGTTTCCCGTTAGCATGATACGCAATATATATATGCATCACTATTCTTCACCCAAAACCCTTATAGAAAACACGAGAAGTGCAGTCGAAGATCCTGCCAACAATGATGCGGTGTTCTAGCCCACCCCTTTCTCCCTCGCCATCCCTCTTCCTCACTCTCTTGCCCCGATGCTTTACTTAGCGATACGCTGCCCCGTTGTGCAGGCGTGCAATCCCGACCTGAACTGTGCGGATTTCAAAGGAGTGCGCAGCGCCTGGATAATTTGCCTGCGCGCTCAATCAAACCCCTCCACTACCTTTTTGAGCTCACACAGACACAGACGCACACATACTAGTGCAATACATTTTTTTGTAGGGTATATACAACTCCTCGTTGTTCCGCCTCGCGCCCGTCTATCTCGTCTCGGTCACTTCGTTTGTTTTCATTGCCTCTCGGACTGTCGGTCGTCTTTGCAACAGTCTCCCCCCCCCCATTTGCTGCTCTCGACCCCCCCCTTTTTTTTCCCGGATCTGACACCATGCCAGTTCACTACAGCGAAGCAGTGGAGCACGCGATAGCGGAGGTGTGCCCACCACGCGACGCACTGGACGCTGCGGACTTTGATCCTGTGGTCTACCTGAACAGTCGCTTCCCTGACGAAGCAAGCCTGAATGCGTTGCCGGCGTTTCTGGATGAGGCGAACGAGCGCCTCCGCAAGACAGAAAACCTGCTTCTCAAGGCGGTAGAGCAGCAGGCAAGCAACGCCACGAGTGCAGAGAAGGACCTGAAGGGCGCCAAGGAAGCAGTGGCGCAACTTTACGTGCGCGTATCAGAAATCAAGACGCAGGCGTCGGATAGCGAGGAAATAGTGAAAGATTTGTGTCAGAACATTCGCAAGCTGGATGTGGCCAAGACGAACCTGACCATCAGCATCAACACCCTGCGCTCGGTGCAACTGTGGATGCTGCAGCTTCAGGTCCTTTCCTCCTCTTTCGAGAAGCGTCGGTTCTCGCAAACACGTGACGCCCTGCAGGAGGCCCTCAAGTACTCCACCATGTTCGAAAAGATGAAGGACATCCCAAAAGTGAAAGAGCTGAATGACAAGCAGACACATCTCTGCCGGCAGGTGGAGTACTACATACGCAATACCGTCTTTGGCGAGATGAATTTGGATATGATCGACGAATGCTCGATGGCCGAGGCATGTGCCGTTGTGGATCTTATGGCGGAAGAAAGCCAGAAGAAGCTTCGAGATCGCTTTATCGACAAGGTGCTCGAGTCCTACTCGCTGCGCTTCAAACGTGGCACTGATGATGCAAAGCTAGAAAGGACGGAGAGGCGATACGTTTTCCTGCGTGGTTTGCTGGAACGCTACGATAGCGTCTTCACGAACGTCTTCCCGCGGCACTGGTGCGTGCAGCAGGAACTGTGTGTCACGTTTTGCCTGCGCACCAAGCAAGAACTAGACTACGCGCTGCGTGAAAGCGCGGGGGAGATTGACGTGGTCGTGCTGACCTACGTGATTCAGAAGACTATCGATGTTGAGCGTGACCTGACACAGATGATGACATGGAAAGATGACCTAGCTACCAAGCGAGAATTACCGGTGTATAAGTACAACGCCATGATTCTTTCCGCGTTCCGGGAGCACATGGGGCTGCTCGTTCAAAACGAGGATCGGCTCATGCGAGAGGCCTTGGCACAGCCGCTCATTGGCAGCGGCGACTCGTTGTGTCCCGGGTGGAACAGCATTGACGACGAGACGCGTAGCGGGACCTACCTGCCCATCGCTGAAGACATCTTCGTCTTCATCAAGGAAAGTCTGAAGCGCGCACTGCGTATCGCACAGCAGGATGTTCTCCTGGAAATGGCTGCGGTGTGGCGTAGCCACCTTATCGAACTTGCACACGCAGTGGGCATGCTTCTGCCAAGCCCCGCCGCCACCCACCTCGAGCGGCGTCGCGCCTGCATTATATTAAATACAGCAGACCTCTGTCAGTCCACAAGTCAGGACCTCGGCGATGAGGTGTGTGCGCGCAGTGAAGCACCACCGCGCGAGGTCGCCTTCGACCAAGTGAAGGATGCTTTCTCGTCCCTGTACACCAAGTCCATCCAATCAATCCTGCGAGGACTTGACCTGCAGTTGGCGCCAATGCTCGTGGACTACAGCAACGGCGGCTTCCTTGGCCTGAATAACGCAGCTGCCTACAATGCCGACAGCGGTGGGGCAGCTGACGAATCCAAACTTGTGCGCGACATGACAGTCACAATACACGACACATTTTTGGGCTGTGCGTCAGTGCTGCCGCCAACAGCCCTGCGCTTTCTTATTGAAAAGATGGCAGTAACCTTTATCCCCGAGTACGGCAATACTCTCTACCGTTTGCGTAGAATACCGGAGGAGGGCATCAACTGCATGCGTGTCGACGCAGCGGCTCTGGAAAAAACCTTCCTGCAGCTGCCCAACTACAACGACCCGGCTCGCTTTGCCACTTCAGCACTGACGGGGTACATGCGACTGGTGCGCAAGGAGTTCGATCAGCTAAACCGCGCCCTGAAGGTCTTGCAGATCGATGTACGTACGGATGCCTTCATCGACGTCTACTACGAAGTCATTCTTCCAGAGAACCGCTCTATTCACAACTTCGTCCGCCTCGTCGAACTCAAGGGACTGCGGCGCGAGGATGTGAGGGCGTGGGTGGCCACCCTTTCAAAGCGCGGTGTCGTAGAGGCTACGAAGAGGGACCTCCAGCGCGCGGCGTCCTCTGGACTCTCGACTGGTGTCCCCACCGGCGCAGCAGCTTCACCCATCACCAGCAGTAATTTTTCTCTCTCCAATTTTGTCTCTTCCATCGGCGTTGTCACGACCACCCCGACGGAAGGAACCAGCGAAGGTGTGAGTGCGATGACTTCGCGGAACGGCACAGCAACCGCTGTTACCGGAGAAAGTGCAACAGAGGAGGAAAGCCTCGGATCTCGCTTTGCGACGGTCGCACGCAACACGGCTACTTCCATTAACTTTTTGAGCAAGTTCAAAACGAGTTGAGGGAAAGCAGTGACAGAGAGAGAGAGAGAAATGACGTGGTGGATAAAAATGTTGTTGTTGTGATGAGTGAAGAAGGACTGGGATGACCACAACTTATCGCCAACACTCCACCACTCACTCACCCACCCTTCCTGGGGATGAGCTATCTAATCGTGACATTAGGAAAAGATTATTGCAGCTCTCTCGACTTGCAACATGCTCGCTTCATTATTTTGCCTCCCGCGTTTTTTTTTTTTTCTGTTACGGTTTACATGCGCCAGTTGTCAGAAACTTTTTCAGCTGCGCATGATGACGACATTGCTTGTGTGTGTTTCCCCAGCATCCTCACCCTCATGTGACGTACAATCGTTGATGGGTGCAATGTTGAAGGGCATAAGCAACTTAGAGAAAAAAAAAAGGAAAAACCTAAAGGATACTGTAGTAACGTTTTGCATTACCCCCCTCTGCTCCCTTCTCTCTTCGCCGCTTCTTGTGTCCAAAAATGCCCATGAATATGCAATTTCTTTTTTTTTTCTGTTTCGCGTCCCTCTACACCTTTTCCCTCCCTTAACCTGCCACAGCACTACGTCGCAGCCCTACCTAGGCAACAACAACATGGCCACACTAGCAAACTCCAAGCGCTCCATGACTGCGCACCGACGTCCTTCTGGAAATGACTAGGCGCAGAAGGGAGATCATTACTTCATTTTCAGCCCTGTGCATCACATCCAGGAGGCCTACGGCCAAAACCATCCCCCTCTCCCTGCCCCTGGCAGAGGTATAGGTTCGGTATGAAATTCCGCGCCAGTGTAATGAAGTCGTCCTCTATGTTGCCGTCGACGGGGAGGCGGCAAAAGATCGCCCGACCCCCTTTTTATTGACCTGCATGGGCAGCGCCAATCAGTATCTGCGGGGCACTCTGTAAAATACACAGCTCAACGACAGGCTTCTTTCTAGTTGCACCGCTGGTCGTACCGATTTTCTATCGCGAAGAGTGAAGGCGACCATAGTCTGTTTTTGTTGAGCTGACGCCCAAAAATGGAACCACGCCCCCCCCCCCTACCCACCCCGCCATATGGAGGGCTTGTAAGGGAAGACGACACCTGCTTGTCACAGTATTCCCCCCCCCCCCACCTCCTGCACGTCGGATCTACACCCCAGCTAATCGGTGCTTTCCGCTTGCTCCTCCTCGCGATTTCCATCACCCGCACCTCCCTGAGTTGCTTTCTTACCCACGCTCCCCCCCCCCCGCCATCGGTCGGTGTGTGAGCCAGACGCGTGATGAAAATTTAGGTGAAAAAAACACGTGTGGTGATCTCTCGTGAACCACCACCACCCCCTCCACTCCCTCTGTGCCAAGGTTGGGAGTTATTTTTTGCCCCTGGTGTTTGATTTCTTGGTGCATCGCATTCCATTCAAACCGGTGTGCAAGTGCATCCGGGCGCGAGTCCTGTCGGCCTGCATGGGTCGCACTTCTCACAACCGTAGTGGTAAGCTGCACTTGTGTCACACATATCGATGCGCCACTGACTCCCCTTGTCCTCTCCCCCTCTTCGGAGACTTCAACTTCAACACACTCGCCAGCCCCACACAAACTGCCAACACACCTGACCTCTCTCACCATTCATCTTTCTTCTTAACGGGAACACACACACACACACCTTCACCTTTCCCCTGCACTTCCCCCCCCCAAAAAAAAAAAAACTCCACAGCCGATTACGAATTCGCCTCCAGCGCTGCACCCCTTCACTCGCTCGCCGTACCCCCCCCCTCCCCCTTCCTCCTTCCCCCATGTCCACGTATCAGTCGCTGTTTCCTGAGGAGGTGCGCCGCGCGGAATGCGAACGTGTGTGCCTCGAGAACCCCGAACACCTTCCAGTGGTGGTCGAGTCGGTCCACTCAAACCGCGTCCACTTCCTCGCCGTGCCACGTGACGCCACGGTGGCCGATATGGAAGCCCAAGCGCGCAAAGAGTTTAGCACCCAAAGCAGAAAGATTACCTTGTTGATCGAGGGCTGCAGTCTTTCCTCAAGGACGATGGTGAGCGACGTCTTCGGCGCTTGCAAGCAAAAAGATGGTTTCCTCTATGTCTCCATCATGGCGGAGTCCTCGATGGGCATCAGCAGCGGCTGCTGCATGCCCTCCATCCCCAGTATTTTCGATGACATCGAGAATAACCCAAATATAATGGGCTCCCTGTAAGATGCGCAAAAGCTGGCTCCTCGACGAGGCTATGACTTCTGACGACTGGTGGTAGCCCATGCACAGGACGACAACGGATGTTTCGGAGGTGAACGGTAAGAGTAGGCAAGTCACCTAAATCCTTCGCAGGTCTGCCTTTGCTCTCACTCTCAAAAATGCATCCGGAGCTATACGGCCTTTTGGAATACGGATGGGCTCTGCAGATATTATCGTCCAGAGTGAGTTCGGTTACCTTGAATCGCTGACCAACTCCTTCTTTTTCCTCTGAAGCTGGATGTAGCGGAGTGTGGGAGAGGGGACAGAAGGAGCTCATCACTCTTCCATCTTTAACTCACATTCTCCTTCACCTCATTCCTTTCTTTCATGTCTACAACGAAGTGAACCAGTTCGCGTGTGTCTCGCTGTTTCTGTAGACAACTCGGGCCACACACGTTCCCTGACACATCCGGCTCTCCGCCAGCCTCTTCTCTTCACACGAAACCATTTTTTTTTTTTTTTATTCCTCTTGTGTTCCTTTTTTTTTGACCTGTGCACACTATTCCGTACTTGTTTGCCTCCTCCCATTTGGCTTCGAGATAAACCACACGACGTTACATTTTTTTTTTTCAACGTAGATCATCCCCCCTCCTTCCGCTACTCGATATCTGTCCAAATATCTATATATATATATAAATATATATAAATATATATACTTGGTAGATGGACAGATCGCTCCCTACATCTACAGAGGCTCAGGTTGGATCTACTTGAATTCCACCATCCTCTTCCCTGCCTCTGCGGGTCAGACCCCCTCCCCTCGCCCCTGCTCCCGGGCATGCCGTGACCTGCGGCACTCGCACGCCGCCTGACCGCGGCGTCGCAACCATCGTGTACCCTTTGCCCGAGCGGAAAGAGGGGCGGTACAGGGGGCTCTCGTAAGCCATTCTTTTTTTTCTTCATGTTTTCCAGTATTTTCTCATATCATTCGAATGCGTTGTTACCACGCAGGCGCACACGGCAACTCCACTGCCGCCCATCTTGTGAACAGTCCCTAAACCGAGTCCACCTTACAACATAACAAAAGCGCACGCCCCTGCCGCTGGGCGCTGCCCCCCTCCCCCCGGCATCTTCTCCTTGTTTGCCCTCACCACCACCACGCATTCTCGCACGCACGCAGTGCCCACACCCGGGTCCCCCCCCCCCCCCCCCCATCCCCCCCCCCCCCCAGGCCCAACCCCGGGGCCCCCCCCCCCCCCCCTCTGCTTGACTCGACTCTTCTC
>CM007339.1:345935-366206 GCA_000333855.2 Endotrypanum monterogeii
GTGCATATTTTTTTTTTTTTGTGCTTAGATGGCGAACCTTCCTTCTCCTCCTCCCTCCCCTCACCTGTTTGCCCCCGCCCCCCAGCGACGGACCGCATCCCTCGACGAGATAGGGGCGGGTCTACTTGAATTCCACCATTCTCTTCCCTGCCTCTGCGGGTCAGACCCCCTCCCCTCGCCCCTGCTCCCGGGCATGCCGTGACCTGCGGCACTCGCACGCCGCCTGACCGCGGCGTCGCAACCATCGTGTACCCTTTGCCCGAGCGGAAAGAGGGGCGGTACAGGGGGCTCTCGTAAGCCATTCTTTTTTTTCTTCATGTTTTCCAGTATTTTCTCATATCATTCGAATGCGTTGTTACCACGCAGGCGCACACGGCAACTCCACTGCCGCCCATCTTGTGAACAGTCCCTAAACCGAGTCCACCTTACAACATAACAAAAGCGCACGCCCCTGCCGCTGGGCGCTGCCCCATTTCCCCCCCCCCCCCTATCGGCAACCCGCCCACCACTCTTCCTTTTTTCTTCTTCCTGTTCACAACGGTTCCTAGTGCATGCGAGCCCTTCATATCCAGAGGGTGACGGGAGAGGAAAAGAAAGACGCTTTCAACGAATTCTGAAATTCGTGGAATGTGGATGAGATGTTACTGTTCATCCACAGTTGGGGAGGTCTCAAAGGAGGTTATGCCTCTGAGAGCGTTGCGAATTTTTTTTTCTGTTGCGCGTCTACGCCATGCCGTGATTCTCTCTCAAATATTTTTTCAGGAGGAGAACCGATGTATACAATTGGGCGAAGGGGGGCAACGGCGAAGCTCATTCCATTGATCGATTTTATGTTATGGACATCTTTGTATCCTCCACTGCTGGCATTCGTTTTCCCCCACACTTTTTAAGTCATGCTATTCTGTGTGTAGATAACGTATTATTGAGCACATGAGACCCCTCAGAAAGCCCTTTGCTCTCGAGGCGTTGTTTCTACAGCAGCATATGCGACGGAGCTCCGGAAGCACCTGGGAGGAGATATGTACAACAATGCGTTGTATTTTTTCTGCTTACTCTTTTCTTTAGTCCCGTTCACGAGCGGCTCGCTTACCTGCCGATTCTGCAGCCCCGGCGCACGCATTAACTCTCATGGAAGTGCTTGTGCACGTGGTGCAGAGCGGATCGGCCTCACCTATTCTGGCATATGTGCCAAGTGAACAGGACAAACGATCGTCGAGTCCGAACACGCCTGCGAACCTCTCGTTTGAGATGATGAACACGAGTTTCATTTTGGAAAACCTTAGGATCACATATACACCAGTACTCCCTCACAGCGACTCGAGTCCTCGGTGGCACGTGGCTCTCTGCTCTCTTGGCGACAAAAGCAATATCAAGGGCGCCAATTGTGATTCACACATACTGGCGTCTCTGACCACCTCGAGAAAACCGTCGACATCACCGTTGTCGCCACTGGGCCACCGAGCCGTGTACGCCTCAGCTGCCTCTGTGGACATAACAGATGATCGTGGCCGTCGAAAGGCACACAGTGGTCCCACGATCACCACGCCTACAGTAGATCGTCTACGTGAGAAACTCTGCAACTTGGGGAAAACGTTTGTAAGGGAGGCCAGTGCTAACTCCCCGCCCTCACCGCGTGCGGAGACCGTCTTCTTCTGTGGCAGTCGTTTTCATACACGAAAAGATGCTCTTTTTATCACTTCGCTGTATCGACTTCTTGTGGACATGCTGCTCATGACGAAGGACTCCGCCATACACGAGCCATCACCTTTGCCAGTGGAAGTAGACGTCTCCTTCGTGGATTACGACGAAGTGTGGGGTCTGGGGGACGTACTTGCCGCCGAGGCAACCAAAACCTCCGCGGGTGTCATGCAAGGACAGGAAAACGGGATCACTTGGGTGGAACTACCAAAATTACTCGAGACTGACTCTTGCCCACGAGGTGCAACAAATGCGGCGACCCCATCTTGGACGGATGGATACGGCAAAGATCCATCCGGCGCAAAGAGAGATACGAGCGCTGCTCAGGTAGCGCAGTGTGTGCGACAGCGACTTGAGGTGTGGTTTGACCGCGTTGACAGTGCCACATCTCGATTCTGTTCAGCACCGGAGTCGACATGCCCTCCGTCTGCAGTGGATCGTCTGCGTCATTTAGAGAGGAACGTAGTGTTTTTCACATTTCGACTGCGGCGCTACAACGACCCATCGAAGTCAACGCTTCCCCTCTCCGGTGGCTGGGCGTATCTCACACTTGCACTGCTCCCTGAATGTGGTGCCGCATCGCCTGAGATCAAAGCAGGAGCCGTTGCCACCGTCGTAGGCACATCACCACCCCGATCGAATTCTGCACTTTGGCGAGAGTTCGATGCACTTACAGCATTTGTGCGGTCTTTCCCGGAGAGCCACCATCGTCGTCGAAACCTCAGTCAGAAGAACTACAGCGTCAAGGAGGATGCCTGCACCTCCTCGGCCACTGTGCAATCACAAATGCACGCCGCTGCACTTCGACGCAGTCGGTGGCTGACCACCATCGCCCACATTCAAAAACCACCAACACAACCGTTGAGAACACAAGCGACAGCTATGGGAGAGGAGGGTACCGATGACGTTCTGGAATTATTCAAGAAAAGGGCCACTGCGCGCTCGTTTTCGTGGGTCGGGTGCATCGCTGCCGGAGTGAAACATCGATACGCAACTCGTTCCACTGTTTCTTTTCTAGCGCGTCTTCGGCCACTAAATAAACCACATCGCAGGCAACTGGCATCTATGAAACAGCGCTCTCCGGAAAGTGCAACGGGTGCACCTCGCGCTAGGCATCATCCAGCACATCACAAAAGTGTGTCGAATGACGTCAACGAACCGGATGCTCTGGGAGAGAAAGAAACACCAGGCAGCTCAGGCACCCACACACCGCCGCTCACCGCCCCCAGCCCTTCAACCACTGTGCCGCAACCTTACGTCTCCCCGCATCGTCAGTGTGGTGTGGCAAAAAACAGCGAGAGCTCTGGAAATGTGTGTAATCTAGATGTTGCATCTCACATGAAGGTCACAGATAAGATCAACACCACTGCGGAACCCGTTGGTACCTTCCCCGAGTCCAATCACATTTTTCACGGAGAACGCGAAAGCAACATTTCATCCCAAAATGCCGGTCACGAGACACAGCCTCTGTCCGCTCAAGCATCTGCACAAATCTCCTCCCTGCGGGTGTACGCGTCGGTGCTGGAGGAGGAAGTGCAACGGCTGCGACAGCGGCTCCTCCGATATGAGGCGACAGCATGCAGCCGAAATGGTGACTCTGGCGATCATGTTGCTCGTGCAGCGACCCGAGAAGTAGAGAAAGACAAACGTGCGGACATTGGTATCGCTCTCTCCGCCCCCAGCACAACGCCTCTTAACACCTGCAGTTCCCTTCGCCAATTTATTCAAGCTGGCCTCAATGAAATTCGTGCGGACAGACAGTTCCCGCTTGCACTTCATTCGAAACTCGATGATGTAACACGTAAAATAACTCTTCTCTGCACTGCGGTTGCTCAAGTACAGGAAACGCGCGGTGCTGATTCGTTGGAAGCAGTACAAGAAAGAAGCCAGAGCAGTGATGACAGGGAAGCCTACGTCAAGCAGCTGGAGGCCAAGATGGCTCTTTATGAGCAGAAGCTAGCTCTCATGGATCACTATGTGGCGCCGACACTGGTGCAATGTGTGGAGGACTTGGATCAGTGGCAGCAGCACCGTCGGCAACGCGTCATGGCTGCCCTCACCGAGGCTTCGCGCGTATCCCCATCGCCCCGCCTCCTCCCAGATCCTACAAACGTACAGGAGTGAAACCTGATGAGGATGCACAGAAATATGTCCCTCACTCTGCGTTCCCTTGCGCCTCCAGAACCTGAGAAAGAATACGGAAAGACGAAGGTGTTTTCGCTTTCTGTGGCGAACACCACACACACAACACTGAGCACAAATCGTGCGCAGTGTCCCCACACCGAACCCATCGGAAAAACAAAAAAGAAAAAAACTCCATGGTTTGAAGAACAGATTTCGGGACGAAAGACTCGATCTCTCCCCCCCCCCTTTTTTTTTCTCCTGTCCCACCAAACTCCCCTGGACCCCTCCGTCGATCAAAAAGCTCTGATGAACGATTTATCAGTGGGTGATGTATTCCCACTCACATCATAGAACAGTGTACAACTCTTTTTTCTAGGCACGCGAGACCCTCATCGTCTTCCCCGTTTCTTTTCCCCGCTCATCCTGTGTGGCACACACACACATACATATGCATATGCATCTTCAACGACAACATTGAGGACGCCGGAGAAGCAAAAGATGATATTTCACCTCCACCTGCACTCACACACACGTTTCGAGGTTTTCGTATCTTCCGTGCTGGTCTTCTGTGGGTGGAACTGAGAAGTAAAAACCTCGGATGTGTCGCACATCACACAACACACATCGATAACACGCGCTCACCCCAGTACACTTCTCCACTCCCCTCTGTTCCCCCGTAATTGATTCGGGAAAGAAGAAAAAAAACAAAGTACATTCAACATTATCTGCACACCGAAACTAAACGAATAGACGTGAGAACGAGCGCTAAGGAAGGAGAATATCTTATTTGGAGTACAGATCCCTCATCTGCTCAGTTGGCACCACACATCGACTCCTTCGTTGAGGTGCTCCCGGTTGCGCCTCACGGTGAGCGACGCCGCGGTATTCTACGCTACCACTGTTCAACAGAGTTGAGTGACGGGGAGTGGGCGGGCGTGGAACTTGTCAGAAATGAGAGGGGCAATCACGCCACGGTCAAGGATGAACTCCACTCCAGGTGTGAGGGTGTCCAAGGAGTCTTTGCACGCCCTGAACTCGTTGTGACATACGACCCAACCATTTCGTCGCCAACGCTGGCTTCTGGGAAACCCTCTTCAAACGCGGAGTCGACAAAGATGCAGCTTCTCGAAGAGGAGCTGAGAGTAGCGCGCCGTGAGGCGACTGAGCTGGAGCAAACTCGGCCAAAGCTTTGAAGGATCACTGCGCGGCATGCATCTGGAACTCGGACGTTTGAAGAGAGCAACGGCGCACGGAATTGGTACAGCAGCGACAACCGATGACGGCGACGACCTCGCAGCGTAGGTTCAATAGGAGGAAGAGCGTCTAGTGATGTAGCACCAGCTGGAAACCCCCTGAAGCGGAGCTGAAGGCTGCAAGGGAGTCACTCAGCACGGCAGCTGCTGCTCTCGCCTCTGCAAGGAGTGTGGAGAAGCAACGCTGCAGAGCCGAAACGTCGAGCTTCAAGCACTGTTGGTCCGTATACAAGCGGAACAGACATCGTCAGTAGCAGCGATTAGGCAGGTTTAAATAGCTCATCGATCCTCCTCTTCCTTCGCGGAAGTCGAGCCTGCGTCCTCGGTCAAACACGCTCAGCTGCAGCAGCTCCGCAAATTCCAGGAAGAGATACCTTGCATGCAAGAGCGGTCTGAGAATGTGAGAGCCGGAAGGCAGGAAAGAGTTGAGGAAGACGAAACAATCTGCGAGTGTGTCGCTGCCCCCTCCCCGCCCCCATGCAGCCGTTATGGAAACTGTGAGAAAAGCGTTGGCCGACCGGCTGCACGAGAGAAGCGAACTACGGGAAATGTGTCAACTTCTGGAAGAAGGAGCTGGCGGAAGAAAAGGCACGCTCTGATGCGCTCACACTTCTGGTACGGAAATTGGGTGTCGCCTAACCCGCGGCAGAGGCTGCCGTCGAGAAAGCACGACAAGTGGATGCGGATGAGGAACGGTGCAGTTGGAACGACGCTTTCGCATTGTCTATGAGTGCACTCGCTGGAGGAGAAGAGGTGTGTCCTCCAAACGCAAGCGACACCACTACGGCAACACAGGGCCCCCTCTAGATACTGCCCTTCAGCAATGTGGAGACGACCTGGACGAGGCACATGCGCGCATCCTACAGCTATCCAGCGCACAACAGGTGGCTCGGGAGCTTCAGCAGCGCTGCAACGAACTGACAGTCGCTTTTCGGAAACAACACGTTACAGCACAGAAATCAAAAGATGTTGCTCAAGCGACGCTTGCTGTGGAAACACTGCGCCACGAAGAGCAGATGGTCGAGCTGTACCACTCCCCTGAAGGCAGCACGGCGCGAGACGCCGTCATCCTTTCTCCAAAGAAATAAAGAATCAATGCCTCCGAGTGAACGATAGTCACTCTGTGATGATATCTGCGTCCCTTGTGTCCCCTCTGGACTCTGTGCACGAAGGCATCTGCTTAGCTCGCATCCATTCAATTGAGCAGCTCTTACTCGAACATCACTCGACACGCATGCCGTCGAATCTATGGGACGTGCCTGCAGCGCAGAGACGGATGCGATGCCGCTGTGATAACCTTCGAGCATCCCTGAAGGAACCACCTGGCAAGATCCTGGACTTGAGCACTCCAAACGCCTGCAGAGCCTCTATCAAATCATTCTTTCATACTCACACACGAGCCGCACCGCACAAACTCGATCAAGCGGCGCCTTAGACGTGAAAGGCGATGGAAACAGGCCCTCGCGATCGTGCTCACGTTTCTCCATCCCGCCTACTCATACAAACTCCCACACACACCATTGCAGGCTGGGGTTAGGCAGGCGCACCAAAACACAGGTAACGTCGACCGACCGGACACTCCGCCAGAAGAGTACCACCATCTCTACAGTGAATCTGCTCTTCACGAGCTTGCTATGGAACACTCCCAGGAAACCTTATTTCCCCCCCCCCCGCTCATGTTGCTTATTTGTTTGCTTTGTCTTCAGCGATTGACTGGACACTCTGTCTGCTAGGCAAGTAGCCACACCTCGTAACGCTTCGTCTTCAGAACCCTCTCGGCGTGAGGCAGTGCAAGGGAAATGCTTTCCAGGCGGCAACGCTCCCTCTGCCTCTCCCCCCTACCTCTCCTTCCCCTCTCTCACGATCGATCTCGATGTTCATGTCTACAGTGATGTTGCACTCTACCTTCCGGGCATACTCGTTCGAAGAATAAAAGAAATTCGAGAAGAAACGAAAGTCGTCTTGCTCACTACACACATCCTCGTCCTCTATCGTATTCTTCCTTTTTTCTTCTTTTCATGCGATTGCGACCACCCCAACCCTCCCCGTCGCTCGATTCCTCGCGCCTGCCACATTGACACACGCACGTGCACGCATTACACACCACTGCGAGGGCTATTTGTGGTTTTGGAGTGTTTGAAGCCAGAAGGTTTCAGCTCACTTTTTTTTTTTTCTCATCACAGCCCGCTGCCACCCTAGACTGTATTCCCTAGCGATTTTTGCGCTCTTCTCAGGCAAACCTCCTCCTTCCCCCCCCCCCCTCCCTCCCCTCCCCACCGTGTGACACCGAGTCTGTGGGTGGCACAAAACATTCGTATGTCATCTTCACGAACTGTCAGGCAAGATGAGCAACAGCACCCGTGGACCTTTTCTGCGTACCACACAACAGTGCTCACAAACTTTGTGAGCGCCCTTCAAGCTGAAGTGCGTCGTCAGCAAGACGCCTACGATCACGCCACAGAAATGCTTCAAGCCCAAGCAGACACAGGCCCGAGCAGCAGTCTTCTCGAACTTGGTGTTCCCCTGCATGCCACTCAAGAAGAACAGATACAGGTACTTAGAGACAGATATGCCTTGGCCACGCTAGATACCGGGGCGCTGGTCGCGTTAGGGCCTTACCGACTCGTACACACGTTGAAGACGCACATGTCACGCATCGAGGATGAACGTCGAGCAGGTGCCGTCGCGGCGGGCAATGGCACCGGTGGGAGGCTCATTCATTCAGACAAGACCTCTCATGCGCTAAAGTCCGAGACAAATGTCAGCACCCCACCCCAGCGAAGATATAAAAGTGATCAAACATCGCATTATCCTGCTGCCACTCCGTCACCGCCGCGCATCAAAACGGAACGGTCAGAGGACGACACGGCGGCACAGCAGCAGTTGTTGCCCTGCGAAAACTCTTCTCCCCTTTCTGTGTCGATACCCCTCACCGTTGCAACGTCAGCGCTGACGCAAGCCAAACTAGAACCCAGCAGCAATAAAGCCGTCAGTGTGCCCTCTTCAGGCAACGCCGATGTCAACGGCATCGGCGACAACTGCCCACCCTCATGGATGACTTTCATAAAAGAAGCGGCCAAGCCGTCACTGTCGAGTGCAAAAGACTACAACGGAGCCTACTTTGTCCCCTCCGCCTCTCCACCTGGTGCGCCACTAGCCCGTTACCTGTCCACCTCGGTTTTTTCGCGCTTCCCAGGCAACCCGGCACCGCTGTCGTCGTTCTCACTGCCCACACTGGTGGTGCCGGTAAAACCTGAGAAGAACATGCATCGCAATTCGAAGGAGCGGAAACGCGCTGCGGTGCTCTCGGTGCAGGCAGGCAAACGGTGTCGATCGGTGACCACATCGCAGACAAGTGCTGCTGCCGAAGATGAGGCACCGCTTCTCTCGCAAGCGCAGCACGCCAAAATCTCACGCCTACAGGAGCGTGTTCGATTTCTCGATCCAACATTGCCACCCTCATTCCCTTCGGATGGAAAGCAGTCAGAGGACCGCTTATTAGATTTGTGGTTGCGCGTGTGGCCTGGACCCTCATCGAGGTCGGTGGCAGACGCGGAAGGGTGCAGCCGAAAGCAGCGCGCCACAGCAACGCCTCAGTCCGCTAGACACGCGTGCATCCGGCCGACCGCTTCCATAATCAACGCCCTCACTCGCGTTGCTGAGCTGAACTACAAACGGGATTGCGAGCGCATTCTTGCGCAACGGGAGTATCTTTCCACACTGCCCAACCCGAGGTACTTTCTGGGGGAGAGCGGAGCAGCTGCAGGCGCGGCCGTCAGAGAAAAGCAACCGCAAGCAACGTCTGAAGCACCAGGCGCATCACCTTCTCTCCGAGAAGCACCGCGCCATCTACAAGACAAACTGCTGAGGACACAAGCGCAGCTTGATGCAGCGTACGCACAGCGGATGGCCCTTTTCGTAGAGCTCAAAGAAGTCCTGCGGTGCACAGCCGCTGTGTCCGGCGAGGGAGCCACAGGGAATGCGGCCGCTGAGGCGAGGCGTGCTCTCCCCACAAGGATGCCCCGCAAGCCACGACGCGCCGCATCGCCATCGGGTGGCCGGGAAAAGGCTCAGCAGCCGAGGTGCGCTGACCCTGAGGCTGGTGAAATGATAGTCGTACATGGGGATGGAAATGGTGCAGAAGAAGCAGTGTTGGATACACCCACAAAGAACGAAATGATTCGAGCAACTGCCCTCGAACTCCTCCACACCTCTCTCAGCAATCCCGCCTTGCTGATGCGGCACGCCCGCAACGCGCGCGAATCCTTAGTGTGCGCTCCTGCTGATGCAGACCCTTCCGTGACCGCGTTGGGCTCTCCCTCACATGTCGCATCCGAGGAGGCCGTTGACCTGCCAAACGGCATTGTGAGCATCAACCTGCCATCCCTAGATGACGACCGCGACGCGCCAGAGCTGGAAGAGTACCTCTGGCCAGAGGATCTGGACGCCCGCATCCGGCATGAACTGCGTGGTTTTGTGAGCCCCAAGAGTCACAAATCGAAAGCAAACAGTGTGCATGTGGTATTGTCAGCTGCACAAGTGCAGCAGCTGGAGGCGGCGGTGTGTGTCCTGTCCACTGTAAACCCCGTATCTGCCCACCGAGCCGTGATACCGCCGATGGTGTCTGAAGGCATGATGGCACACCCAAGGTTTGCGGAACTCGCTTGGCTCTACGTGCACGGCCGTGGCGAATCGATCGTCGCGAACGTCGAACTCAACTGAAGAATGTCCTGCCATTATTTTATCCGTCAACCTACCCCCTCTTCCCTCTCACTCCTCCTCCCTTTCGTCTCATCAAAGCGCCGAACTGCTTGAGCACAGGTCTGAGGGGTAGAGGGGGGAAGGGGAGTAGAGACAAAAAGAGGGGGCAGAGGGGGATGTTCTAGGTGTTTGAACAAAGCTTCCACCGCCCACACATAATAACTGCACTCTCCATCGACTACAAGAACTCGAGATGTTTTTTTTTGTTCAAGTACATCTCTCTGCCTAACTCATTAGGTGGCTTCTGAGAGACGTTTATCTGAAGTCTAGTCATCGCACGTCTTTCCAACCGCCTTACCCCCCCCCACACCCTTCCGTTACAAAGTACTGGCACCTGCTGCATTATTTTTTTTTTTCCACACACTCAGGGTTCTTACCCCTACTGCAGATCAACATCTGACCCATGCCCTTGTGCATGCGAAAGGTCTGCTTCCCTGTGCATCTCTCCATTTCCATCTCCCTCGCCCCTCTACAAGCTGTTCCACCACCGTCGCTGCCTCTTCTCTCTCCTCCTCTTGCTCAGAATCAACTAAACCGGGCGTCTAAGTAATAGAGACGCCGGGTGGCTCGCCTTGTTGCACCACGAGCCCCCCCCCCCGGTCAACGGGCACCCTCTGGAACGTCTAACTCCTCCCATCAAGCTTCCTGTCAAGAAGATTTTTTATTTATTGCTTGTCTGTGGTAGGTGGGCAAAATGTCGGGAACTAGAATCCTTGTCAAAGAATCTGCTATGTCTGTAGACATGCAGCAAGACTGTGCCGATTGCGCTGCACACGCCCTCTTCACATTGAAGCTGCACGAGCAAAACGAAGTTGCCTATTTCATTAAAAAGGAGCTCGACGCCAAGTACGGCGGAGAGTGGCACTGCGTTGTTGGACACTCATTCGGCTCCTGCGTCGGCCACGACGGGCCGTTCTTTATCTACTTTGAGATCAACGGCATCTTTTTTAGTATGTGGCGAATGGACAAAACAATAGCTGTGAAGAAAGTGCGCCCATCGACAGTGCCGGATGCGACGTGCAGCCTGTCGCCTTGAGATACCTAGAGCCATCCCAGCTTTCGTGTGTGCCCAACCCATCTGCCAAAGAGAGGAGGGGTAAGGCACTACTCATGGTAGCCTCGCAATTCTGATGGACGCCGTCGAGCGAGGCCGTTTATATTTATATGCATATATATATATATATATATATATATATTGCATATATCGATACGACTCAAAGCAGATGTCATGTGGTGAAAACAAAAAAAAAGGCTGCAGTATTGCTTTCTCCATCTGTTCCTGGATTCTTCATTTCCATCTAGGTCCAGAAAAGCAGATTGCTGAAACGGAAAGTGGGGAATACCAACGCGGCATTATTGTCAATCCGTCGTTGCGCTGCAAGCCCTCTCACTTGTTCTCAACTAGACTGGTGCCAACCTGGGCACCCCTCAGCCCGTAACCCCTCTTGTTTTTTCCTGATGTATAACAAAAAAAAAAAGTACAAAAGAAGCTGCAGATGGCGCTCCTTTTGTGTGAGGAGGAGAGAGACATTATGAGCTACACTGTTCGAGAATTTCCGCTTCACTAAACTCCCTCCCCCCCCCTAGACGCAACCTTATCCACAAGCGACGGCCAACGATGAAAATAATATGCGTGGCAGCAGCAGCATCATAAGGAAGACGTTGCGACTCGACACTCCGTTCCTCGTCTCCTTCATCTCCTGCTTTACCGCTGGCGGGTTTTCTTCCTTTTGTATCCAATTTCTATTGGATATCTTTGTTTTTTTCGGGAGTGAGGCTCCAATAAACGATGCTATCGACCACCCGACTCTCCCCATCGCAACTCTTTTCCCCGCCCCCCCCCCCTTGCGCTTGCCCTCCTCGTATCTCAATGCGCTGCCAACTCTCCTATACCCTCCCTCCCTTCCACTTAAATGTATACGACCTTTGGGATAAATCCTAAACTCGTGTGGTATACCTTAATGCCTCACCTCAACGCCAATGGCACGCGTACACACACACGATGACCGGTCGTGATGATCACATCGCCTAACCCTCATCCCAGATATTGTCGTTGCCTTCATTTGTGCGCTGTTGTTTTGACACACACACACACACACACACACGCGCCCACTCAACCCTACGGAATAATCTATAACATTAGAGCTTTAAAAAGGGGTATTCGAACAACAAAGACAAAACGTATTCTTTTTTTTTTTTTCGCATGGGTGGCTACTCCTCAGGGCGCGGCGTGTTCGTCGCTGCCGCGACAGCACTACTACTACTACTGCTACTCACCTTGTGTGCGGCTAACGTCCAGGCGAGCTACTGGTCTGAGGAAGTGAACCGCGTGCGTACCCGCACAGCATCTGACTACATGAAGCGCATGGCACAGCAGCCAAACGTATCTGCATTGCCATCAGGACTCCTCTTCACCATCCGGCGTCGTGGCTTCGGTGACCGCGCGCCGGCGGCGGAAGACACGTGCGAGATGCACTACACCATCCACCGTCGATACCCGGGCATCGTAGAGAGTACGCACGACCACCCCTACCCAGTGCGGCGATCCCCGTCGCAACTGATACCCGGCATGTCGGAGGCAATGCGTTTAATGCGTGAAGGTGATTCCTGGGACCTTTACGTTCCCTACCAACTTGCCTACGGGTTAGAGGGCAGAAAGGATCAAAAGGTAGCGGGCCTGGCGAACCTGCGCGTGGAGATGGAACTCTACAAGTGTGAATCGGCGAGTGGAGCAACGAGCTCCGAAATTGACGCGTACCTTGCCAAGTATATGAAGACACCAGTCCCTGAGAAAACCGCGCATGTTGATTACAGGAACCTATAAAGGTGCAGTAGGTCGCATATACGCCACCCCACCCCACCCTCCCCCCCCCAAAAAAAAAAAAAAAAAGTTTTTGGCGGGACGAGATTATGGGGCAAAAATTTTAGGGCGAAGAGGAAAGGGGGAAAAAACAAGAGGGGGAGGCATAAGCTTTTCTTTGTATCAGTGCCGCCTACTGGGTAGGGGAAATAAAAAGCAGTGCGGGGAGGAGGAGACAGGCGTAATGCTCGCGAGAGCGGGGGAAGTGATCACAGATGCTACTAACTCCTGCAAAGCAATTGTGTCGTACGCGTGTGTCTGCTTTACTTATTTTGCGCCCCTATGACATGGTGTGGAAACTCCGCTTCCTGTAGTACATCACAGCATACATAAACACATATATATATATATATATGTGTGTGTTTATGTATGCTACTTGGTTTTTCTTACCGGCTTTTGTTTGCTCCCCTCCCCCTGGGTGGTTATTTTTTTTTTTTTTCCATCGGACGATGAATATAAAAACATTTGTGAAATTATTACCTGCGTGTGCTTGTGTGTAGGTGTGTGCATGTGGAACTGATGTAGGTAAGCTGGAGGAGACAAGAAAGGCCAGAAAAGGGAAAAGTAACCTGAAAATGTGGAGGAGACGGAGCTAAAGGACTGTGAAACAGCTCTGTGCGTCTGGGGATGCTATTCATGTCTCATCTAGTACCAGCTGATATTTCATTGGGTCACGAAAAACGGAAGTGAATAGGATAAGACGCCGTTTGCAAAAAAAAAAAAGGTAATCCTGTGTGATACCCCTGCCTCTTGTGTCTTATGTTCATGGTGTGCTTTGAAGCACTCTCTCCCCTCCCACCCCACCGTCTCCCATCGCTGGCCTACTAAGGATGGTGAGCATGCGCTTCTTGTTGTTCTTCCTCTAAAAACCGTGTGAAATGACCTCAACGAGTTCCCAGGGTATTTCTTCTGTGAACCCTATCGGATGCCACTGCTTATCCTAAGACCGGTGCTCCCTATACCACCCCATCCAGGCCGTACACTTGATGCCAAGCGCTTTCCTGTTAGCTGTGGCCTGCTCTGAGAGCTAACACGTTTTTCTTGTGTCTGATTATTTCTGTGAAATTGGCTTTTCCACCGACCTGTAGACGGAGCGTAATGTCTTCCTCAATAGAAAATAAATAAACAGATATATGTAGGTATATATTTATATATACAGCGGTGTGGCTCTCCCCCCCCCCTCCCCCTGCTGAAAGGATATGTTTCGATGATGACGCATACCGGCTCAACATGCAGGTAATGCATCTTGAAGGCTCGTAGTCGATGTACTGAACTGCCACATTCCTCGCCATCTTCTCCCTCGCCTGTCCCCACAACCGTCGAGCACACACACACACACACGTGTGTGTATTATTTCATTATCGGTAACGCTATCCGACACAGCCATCGCGGTGCGTCGATTCGCGTTTAAGTCCTTCACTCTCTATCACAGACGGACGCGGGTAAAGGCAGTGATTGTACCCCTCTCCATCCACCGTGGCTTAGTTCATTTTTTTTTTTCTTCCCGCTCACCGACCCTTTCTTCTCCCTCCTCCTCCTCCTCCACTCACTCCTCTTTCTTTCTTTCTTTTTTTTTTTAACCAGGCCCCCCCCCCGAATAGAACTGGGCATCTCTGCCTCATTTGCTGATTGCCATTGTGTTTCCGTCCTTTTTCTCCAGCTGCTCGTTCTTCCGTCCCTCTCCGCCTCGACATCTGCTGCACCCGTCTGTGTTAGTAGGTGTCTTTGTCCATACAATTTGGGGGATCGGTAGTGTATATATTTATTTATTTGTGTATTTATCACCTCTTCATGTTTATGGTTATTCGGCGTGTGCGTCTGTAAGCTTTATAACGGTTGGCCTCTACCCTTTCTTCCTCGTCCCCACCCCACCCCCACCCACCTGCCTGGCAGGACTTCTCTGGGTGGAGCAGGAAGACACGCGACTGGAAAAGGGAGAGGGCAGAAAGTGTTGTAGAGCAACAGCTTCGTACACGAGAGATTTTCCCCGTGTGTTTGCGCGTGTGTGTCTTCTCCCCCCCCCCTACCACCCACTATTCCCCAAGAGATCAGATTCGGATTCAGCGCGGCACATTCGTCTCGGTAGTGCTCCCTCGCCATCGCGTTCGTCTCCCTCGTTCATTTCTGCCTCCGGGCCCCTCCCTTCCCGTTAGGGTGTGGTGATTGCGTTACCCTCACGGATCATTTCGACCTTGTAGAGAAACTTTGTGAGGTGCGGGCGGCAAGTACGCGCCTTTCTCCTCCTGCTCCTCCTCCCCTTACAGTCGCCTTTGCTCGGCACACACACACACACACACACACAAATACCCACTCGCAAAACTTTGAATAAGTTTTATGCCCTCCTATCGTCGCAGAAAAAAAAAGCTGTGGGTGCAGAATTCTTCAATATCGCCAGAAGAATCACCAAAGTACCTCCAGCAGAATACCCGAAGCGGTAGCACGAACACTGACAGCGGGGTATCAAACGAACCGGCCGCGTCGCCCAAGAGCTTCGTGCGAAGAAATCCTCCCACCAGCAGGGCTTCCTCGCCGAAACAAATGAAGCACACGGCGTCGTCGCTTGCTGGGGGTGATGTAGACGAAGATATGACCACCAGCGGTGGCGGCCCCAACGCCAATGGTGTGACAAGCGCGTCCCCTGCACCGTCCCATTCCTCCGTGTCGTCGCCCAGTGGATCGGAGGCACCCCGTCCAGCGGATCTTCTGACGAGAGCAGCCGTGGCTTCCACAGCGAAAACGACCGAAGCGAGTGCATCACCTCGAGCCTCAAGTGATGGCGCCGGGCCGCTGCTCCTTTCGGGAGACCGTGACCCAGATGCGGAGTGCGACCAAACCATCGACACGGAAGATGTTTCTACGGCTGTGGCACCTGCTACGGATGATGCGGGTGAACTGTTTTATGTCGAACTCGACCCCGAATCGCACATGATTACTGGTGTTCTGCCTGAGATGCAGCGACTTCATGTGCGACTGACGCAGCTGGTGCGGGTTCTTCGGCGCCGTGTCGCGCGACTGCATGTGCTGCGCGAGCGTGCCCGTCAAAATGGAACTGACCTCTGCGAGGTTACACCGGCGCTTCCCTTACCACAGAGGCATTCGTCCACATCGACAGTCGCCTCTTCAGTGCCCTTCTGTGTGCATCGCCACACAGATACGATGACCAGCAATGGTAGCATTCCAAACAACAGCGGTAATGAGGCCCCAGGCGACCTAGATGCGAGTGTGAAAGGCACAGACAGCAGCCATCACCCGCAACGGCAATTAGTGCCGATGCAAACCCAAAGTGTTGTCTTGCCCTCGCCGCGCAGCAGCCTCAACGGACGCCTCACATCTGTGCGGTACTACACGCATCCGCAGACCCTAGACAGTGTCTCGGAGTGGGGCGAAGCAGGAACCATCCGCTCCTCGCGCACCACCACGGCCCAGAGCACCCCGTCCCTGCAACCGTGTCTACCGCCGCCGTCCCTGCAGTCCTTCGAAGAAGATGATCCCAACGACGACGAGCGAACAAATTGCTTCAAGTACAACACCATGGCAGCTCGTCGCTCGTACGCGGCGCGCCTTCGGCCGGACTCGATGCCGCCTTCAGCACATTCAACGCCAAACATGCTTCCCGCCAACCTGACCCCTTACGCCCGCAGCGACAACGGGGGAATGCTTTCCCTTCCTCCTACCACAGCTGCACGTGAGTCGATGCACCCATTGTCACCCCCAATACAACCAGTCACCACAGAGGGCGTGTTGCACGACACGTGGACAGCGATCCCCGGCGGGGCGCCGGCGGCCGCGCAGCCTCTAACAGAGGAAGAGAGCAAGGAGCTTCGCCGGCTGAGTTGGCGCGTTGCAGAGCTGTACCACCGCCGCGGTCTTTTATTGCAGAAGGCAGAGCGCCTCCTCTGTCGCCACGCTCAGCAGCACGAGCGATGGGAAGGCAACGAGGAGCGTCGCGGATGTTACCGGTGCCGGCGACTCTTCTCGCACCTTACTCGCCGTCACCACTGCCGCCGCTGCGGTCGCTTGTGCTGCGCCGAATGCAGCCGGTATGTTGGTAAGAAACAGGACACGTCCTATGTGGCGGCACCACAGGATGCAGCACGCACCCCCGACGGTATGGAGCACCGGGTGATCATCAAGTCCGAGTACACGGCCCATATCACAGCTGAGGACTCGCATGAAGTGGTGGAGGAACGCTTCGACGAACACACGTACCCGCGCCGCGGCCACGGAGGTACAGGCGACTCGCCCCCCTTGCAGCCGGTACTAGAAACGGAGGTGCCGGTACAGGCCCTAGCATTGAACAATGACGATGGGCAACTGGGCAGCCTCTCCTTTGAGCACACTGCAGATGCAGCTGACAATGTCCACAGTCGCCCGAGGCAACACAAATGGGTCCGTGTCTGCGCACCTTGTTACCAGAACTGCCTCCGTGCACGACGCAACAACGTATTGCAGCACCTGAAGAGCGCCAACCTGTGTATCCTCGATGACGGCTTTTATTATTACCATGTGATGACGACAGAAGAACTTTGTCGTCTTTCTACCGCCCTGCGGAAGCCCGATTCTTTCAAGAAGCAGGTGGAGCTGATGTCGCACGTTGTGGTAGAGCGCTCTGCCGACTACGTTGCGGCCGCACCAGGGTATAGCGCGCACACACTCACTGCAGCCGCGCAGCACACACCTGACGTCTTGAGAACACTTGGCAGCATCGGCGCCTACGCCCTCCGCTCCGCTCGGCAGACAGCCAACGACTATGTTGGCGGATACTTTGCGGCAAGTCGGACCATATTACCCGATAACAACATGGTCGTATCAGCACCGACGCGCCTCGCCTCGGTGACGAACGAGGAAAGTGTTGGCGTCATCGAAGATACCGACGACGACGATGCTCGCACCGACGTATCTCTCATGTCTGTAGATGATGCATGTAGCAACATGCAATCCCTGATCAAGACCGGCTTGGAAGACAACGCGTACGAGCACGAAGAAACGAGTGCAGATAGCCGAATAGATGATAACTACGTAGAGAGTCCCACCGATGTACAAAACCAACCGGTGACGTGAAAAAAAAAAGAGGGGGGGGAAAGAAAAAAAAAGGCACGCACACAAACACCTACAACGAAAGAAAAAGTGCGGCGACGCAGGAAAAGCTGCAGCCCCGCCTCGCCCCCACCCCTTCCCTCAGACTCGCACCGACGTCTACCGAAGAAAATGGGATATGTATACATATATACATATAAGAAGACGGGGGACATGAGGCGTGTGTGTGTGTGGACGTGTGTGTGTGTGGACGTGTGTGTGTGTGTGTGTGTATGGGTGTGATTCAAAGGTTGTTTATGAGCTTCATTTAAAGTACCTTCCTTTCGTACCTGCCCCCCCCCCCTCTGCAGGGGTGGGGGCATGTTTCTCTCTTTCTCCGCGAGTGTCTACTGTTTTATGTGTATGTGTTCTTCAGATTATTGCTGCTCTTCTTGACACTCCTGCTTTAGCGTGTATACACGCCTCAGCTACTCGCTCTGTTGCTCTCTCTCTCTCCCCCCCCCCGTGGTGCTCGACATGTGCTTTATCACTAGTCCAGATGTGTATGTCAGTGTATTGGGTAGAACTGTGCGGACTTCCTACTTTTTTTCCCAAATCCTTTCTCTGCTGGTGCTTTTCGGCACGCGTTACTGCTCGTCCCTTTGAATGTTTGCTGGATACAATTAAAAAAATGATGAGTCTGACGCACGCGCATAGCTGCGTCCGTCTCTCCTTGCCAACACGTTTGAGTGGTGGACTTTTGTTCGTAGTTTTTTCAGGTACCTCTTTGCTTTAGTGTTCGTCGTTGATACGATTGTTAACTTGCTCTTTTTCTTCGATCCTGTCGGCTACCTTTTTTTTTTTTGCATGTGCGCTCCACTGCATCACGCCGTACAACGATCGCATATAGCAGTACAACCACCTCGCTGTATTGACTGCGAGACTGAACTTCGTGCTTTACTTTCCGACGCATCTCAGCAACCAGACTCTGCAGACCATCAAAACCAGGTTTAAAAAATTTAAAAATCGTAAAACATGCCGCCGCACCGACAGCCGCAGTCCCCAGCGCCGCCGGAAGTGCCCCCCCCCCTCCCCAGAAGGAAACGGCACCCAGCCAAAGCACGAACCACCCCACCACCACCCCAAAAAAAAACATCCCCCGCCATATCCTCGCACTCTCCATTTCGCGCCACATCCTCACACTCTCCATTTCGCGCCACATCCTCGCACTCTCCATTTCGCGCCACATCCTCGCACTCTCCATTTCCTGCTGGGGCGTGCCTAGGGGCATACCCACCTGGGGGGGTCACCCTCTTTGCCGAACGCGGCCACCCCATGCCGGCCCCGCGCAAAAAAAAACTTCGGCGAACGGGAAAGGAACAAGGCCCCCAAATAAAAATTCCTCGCCAAGTCCCACCGCCCCCCCCCCAGACGGAAACGCCCCCCACCACCAAAACCCACGCAGCGTGCAAAAAAAAGCGGCCTGTGAAAACACATAAGCATTGAAAGAGAGTCTCTATCCACCCAAACTCGAACATGTTCCCCAACCTCTGTATTAGCAAGAAAAATCATGCATGTGAAGGGGCACACCCCCAAACCTGTACTCCGTCACAATAATACACCCTTTACGATCACTCTTGTAATCCTCGCAGTAAAAAAATATTTTTTCTGTCACTGAATACACTCGCGCTGATCCCCAAGCCGCCCCCATCTCTAACACGTAAGCCACTAAGTACACAATATACCATTGCCCCCGAATCCTACGCACACTGGCGGGATAGATAACGGCCTATAATAAACCAGAGCTGTTCCTCCTTTCAGCGCGGGAAAAAAAATACTGCATCTGCAAGGATCGTTCGTCCAGACGATTGGGATCCGTTTCACAGGCCGTGACAAACCGCGAACCCGAAACTCTCAAACCAAGAGCTCACCCCTATAACCTCTAATAAACCCCTGATCCTTAATTAAAACCCTGAGCTAATTTCCAACCCATCTTTTCATCTGAATTCTATTTTCCGCTCAATAGTAAAATTGCTTACTTTTTATCAAAACGCACACAACCAAGCCACATTCCTTGCAATCACACACCATCCCTTTTACCCACAACCACTCTCTGTGCCCACCGCCCCGCCAACCCCGTCACGCATACCCATCACCACCGCATTGACAATGTTTCGTTTTGCTGCGCCGAAGTGCCAGGCGGCCGCCATCGCGGTGTACGCCGCGCATGTGCGCCACAACAGCGGCAAGAGCACCCCAGACGTGTCGAAGCCGAAGCCGGAGCCGAGTCCTCCAGAGGGTGAATGCGAGACGCCGGTGCGGCTGCCGTTCTGTCTATGAGCACGTGCCGACGTGCATTTACGTGCACACACCCCACACCCGCCGCAGCCGCAGCCGCTGTTGCTGCCGCCTATGTGCGGTGAGTGGTTGTGTGAGTGCGTGTGGTGCGCCTGCAACGGCTGAGCCAGCATGTGCGCACCCAAACATACATACACGCAGACGCAGTGGCGCAGCTCTGCCACGCGTGTGGGCTTCAGCGGCTGTGCAAACGCGACCAGA
>CM007339.1:370153-372653 GCA_000333855.2 Endotrypanum monterogeii
CATCCTTGGGTTTCTACCGTGGCTTCTACTATTTTACGACCTACGTGCTTCCGGAAAAAAAAATAGAAGATCATATAAAGAGGAAAGCATGCTCGCGTTGCCTGAGGTGGCGTCGGTGCGGTTCTCCAGCACGTGCGCTGGCGCTGCAGTAGCGGAGGAGGGTAAGGAAAAAAAAGACGCATTCATATGCATTTCCATCGAGTGGGGCGCTGTCCTCTCGGCTAGTTTTTCGGCGTGTGCCTCTGGGAAAATGAGTTTGCTGAGCTTCTAGGCCTGCAGCATGATGCTTATGTGCGTGGTGGTGAGCGGCGGCGGCTTCCCCCTTCTCCTCTCCCTTGTCATGCCAGCGCCACAGCGTATCGGCAGCTGGGGAGAGGCTAAACGCTGTCGGTTTTGCTCCAAGATATGGAAGGAAAAGAGAGCAGCTCACTAGTCTCATTTGTGTCTACTCAACGTTAATGAGATTTTTTGTGTTCTCCCTCTTATTTCCTTCTCGATATTTGTAAATGTTACGGTCGGAGAGAGAAGATCTGATGCCATGATACACCGAGAAAAGTGCTCCTTCTGTGCTGGGTTATGGTTTCCCCCTACTTTGTACTGATTCCCCCTTTTTGTTTTTGTCTCTTTTTCTTTTCTCATGATTTTTTTTTATTTTGGTTTTGCTTGGTTCTCCAGAAACCGTACCTGCATACTGAGCCCTTGCACATTTGATTCACTTTTTTCTCACCTGTATTGACAAAACGAAGGCTAGTCAATTCGTGCTGTGCATCGGTTCTCGGTGAGGGTGACACACACACACACAAATTCCCGCAGCTTCCGCTTAGGTCCTTGAAGGTCTTTCCAAGGAAACGCCGTTTATTTACGAAAGCGGGCGGGTGCTACAACTTCGTAATCTGGTTCCCTACGCATTGTTAGCACACGACATTGAGTGGAGAGTCACGTGTGTGTGTGTCGAACATCGCTATCACACAAACACACTACACTTGCACGCATATATCAATATATATCGTCTAGCATTCATTTTCTAGAGGTATCGAGAGTCTGTTGCCCCCCCCCCCTGTTTCACACGAAGGATCACCGTTTCTCGTTCATCTTTGGGCCCTGTTCGTTCTTCTTGTGCGCTTGTTTTTTTTTTTTTTGCTTCATCCCTCCTTCCTCTTGATAGTGCACCGTGTACGAAGGGGTGCGTGTGTTTGTGTCTACGTGTGTGTATGTGTTTGACCTTTTCTTCTCTTTTAAGAGACTATCCCTCTATTATTATTGTCATTCCTTCGACTATAGTGCATTCACTTACATCCCACCGCTCTTGCGTTTTAGCGTTATATCAATCTATATATATCTATATATATCAATCTATATATATATATATATATCTATATATAGATATATATATATATCTTTTTTTTTATCTTGCTTTTCGCTCTTTCGTTGCTGTTGTGCCCCCCTCCCTCCCTCCCTCCGCCCAAAGTGTAAGTCGAGTCTCACCCCAACCCGGAAAGAAAGTCATTCTCTTTTTTTTTTTAGTTTGTTTGTGTCTCAGGAGGATTTTTGGCAACGACGACCCCGCCGCCGGATAGCGTCTGGGGACTGTAGCGTTTCTTCCCCTGTGTCAACAGCATACATAAAGCCTACTGGGTTTCACACCCACACGTGCACCGCCAAGCACACGGTGTACATCTCATCAGCTCGTACGACTTGCTTCCTTCCCATTTCGGCCGTCGCTGTTATTTGTGGGGAAGCAACGAAAAAATCCAACATACTTCCAAGAGCTCGAAGCCAGCGTGAGTCTCACATCCGGGTGCGCGTGTCGAGCGATGTTTCGCAGCAGCGTACGGCGGCTGTGCGCAGCCGGTCGGGTGGATTGTCTCAGCTCAGTGAACACGACTCCCGTGTCGGCGTCTTCAGCAACCGCAGGCATCGCGGCCTACGTTAGGAGAACGTTTCCGTGCAGCGAGATAAATGAAGGTCTCAAATCTGGGCAAGCTGCTCCGGTGGCATTGCAGGAGTCGCGACGCATGTTTTGCGTCTCTACAGCCAAGAGGATGCGCATCTACAAGTCGAAGCTGCCATCTGTGATGGATAAAGTTAAGCAAGAAACCACTCTGTACGGGTATCTCATGAAGCGTATGGCAGCGGCGGACCCGAAGAAAATCGCTGCGGTACAGGTGGAAACGGGAAAGACGCTAACGTACCCGGAGCTGATCGGCGCGACGGAGCACGCGGCAACGGTCCTCTACGAGCAGGGGGTTCGCAAGGGGGATGTGGTATGTTTGTGCATGCTTAACACAATTTTGTATGCCCCCTTTGTGTACGGCACACTTCGCCTCGGTGCACTTGTCTCAACGGTGAACGTCGTGGGTGGCACATCGACGCTGGCGTACCACTTCAAAACAAGTAATGCAAAGGTGGTGTTGGGTATGCGCTTTTTCCAGAAGCAGATTGATGAAGCAGTTGCTGTGGTGGCGAAGGAGAGTGGGAAAAAACTAATGGTGCTGTACCC